>QKWP01000642.1:80559-90601 GCA_003550325.1 Gigaspora rosea
ATCGAAGTGAGAAAGACTCAGATCTGGGTTTATTCAGATCTATAACTATAAACTCTTTTTGCCTCAAATAGCCGTCAATAATTTTTGAAGCTTTTCGTGGATCTACATCAGTGTAAGGACTTATAATATCTACAAGTTTTCGAATAGAGCCCCCACCATTAAAGAGAACAATGTGAGTAGCATTTTCACGAATATCTATTGGAATTTTGTGGAATTTCTGAGCAACGTAAATTGAGGAGATATTCTCATGACGACCCTGGTGAAAAATGGAATAATTTTTTTCTGTATAGCTGGAGGGTCAGAGTAAAGATCTTCAAATATCGTTAATGTACTTCTTTTAGCATTAAACTTTTTGGGATCTGGGATTTTATTAGGAGACAGTGTAGAAAATGTGACATCTTTATAATAGGGCTTTGATTTGTCTTGGGCAAGATATTTATAAAAATCTCGAACTATTTTATATTTTGGCTCATTTAAATGATGTCCGAAAAGAAATACATCATCGCATTTAACATTGCGTTCCCCTATCTTAGAATGCTTTTTCTTCTTAAACATGTAATAAAATTTGGGCATTGTTAGCAAGTTTAAATTCATATTGGTCTTACCTGAATTGCTAGCCCCTGCCATCACAATACAAAAAGGCCATGCTGGTGCATCTTTATCTCCCTGGTATTTTTTCGAAGGTTTTACCTCATCCACGGCAAATACACAATATAACATCTTTTTGTTATAAATATATATTATGTTTTTTTATTCTGACAAATAATCTGATTTTGACACGCTATTTATATCTATATTTTGTAGATAACCTTTCTCTTGCAATTTGCATTTTATGTATGGGAATAAATCAGCACCATACAGTATTTCAATAAGATCTATATCTCGCTCTTTGCATATTTCTTGCTTTTTTTGGTCGCGTTTTCTTTGATTATCTAGATCATCTTGATTTTTGTGATATAAACTATTGCGACGGTAGTGTTGAACTCCCTGGAATTCATATGCCAATTTTAGCTCTTTATTATACACGTCTAATTGCATCCCATTCAAAAATAACGGTTTACAAGATGGAAATTTCTTACCTAACAGATCTTTGAAAATATATCTACAGCGACGCTTATCGGTGTGATAGAAGCAAAATGGACACCATTCAAATTTTGTAGCTATTAATGGATATGGATATTCCCACTGATGCTTTCCGTTTTCACAGGACCAGAGATATACATCGAAATCATTTATTCGGCCAATTTTACCAAGACATTTTACGTCACGCTTCACAGCATATGCAACAGCTTTAGCCATTTTATTAATAATACGAATGAAATTAACAGACCTGGAACGAGTGTTTTTCTCCAATATACTCTGAGGCAGATACTGAAGTTTTTCGAGATCAATTAGCATTAATTCTTCACGTACAAACCCGCGTGTTGGTGCGAATTCCCCATCTAAATAATATAAAATTGGTTCGTTTTTCGTTATCACAACTTTGTGGATTTTATGTAAAGAAGGGCTCCAAATTTCATCTGTTGCATGCCTTTGATTTTCCATACCTCCTTCCCATTCTGCATTAGCGAGTAAGAAATGAACGGTATCTCCCTTTTTTAATTTTTCTTCGTCTTTACCAACTGAATGTTTGTATTTTGTAGATGGTCTAGACTCTACCCTATCCAATCTAATTGCCTTCATAGGCGCTAATCCCCATTTCTTTGATCCTGGCGCTCGTATAAGTCGCGTTGGATAATTATTCAGATATTCAAGAACATTTGGTAAATGTTTAACCCATGCCCTTATTAATTTAGGATTCCCGGATATAGTTTCAATAGCGGATTGAACTTTGTATAGCATCTCTGCTAATGTCTTACAAAATCTGTCTACGATTGCAAGACCTCGATGAGAATACGGGCCTATAACTCGAATTATAACATTATGTGCCTCCATTATTTTTGAAGTCTCACCCATCCATTCACGCCCGCCATCGCATTGTAATAAATCAGGCCAGGTAAGAGGGACATTCGAATTATCATATATTTTCTTAAATGCTTTGGTGACTTCTGAACTGTTTTTCGATATCAATGGAACAGCCCATTTAAAACGGGATGCAACATCTATAACAGTAAGTACCCATTTGTATGTCTTTTTATTGACAGTATCATTTGTGAGGCGTAACAAATCACACATATGTACGCAGTTTGGACGTGAAATTTTTCCATAACTAACCCGTGGAGTATCTTTTGGTGATGGAGCGTATTTTTGCCATTCATTCTGGTTTGTAAGCCACTCACATACCTTTTTATATGGAAACTGATACCCCTCTGCTTTAAGATCTTTCCATAATTTTTGGGGGTTGGAATGATACCCTGTTGGTTGATAGAATAATAATCGGCAAACTAGGGCCAATTCCTCATCAGTACTAATTATAATACTAGGTTGGTTCATTTTCGATACATTTTACTATATTAATAAATTATTATTTGGTAAAGTTTCCAGAAGCGTCGATATATTATAGGCTTGTACAATGCCATCAGAAACAATAGTGTCTCCACCTAGTGAAACAATCAAAAAATTCGAAGCTAGTTTGCAGATAATAAAAAATCGATTCTGTAAATTACAATGGGATCTAGACTTAAAAGAAAGTTACATCAAATATCTCGAAAATGAAATTTTGATTCGAGATGGAGAACTGGATCTATTACAACAGGAAATTTCTGATATTAAAGAACGGTTGGAAAAAATACTTCGAGATTCTGAAAGCCAAGAGAATTATATAGACTATTTGGAAAAGCGGTTAGTAATTTTTCAAGATGAAATAGACAAGCTTAATGAAAAAATAAAAATACTTATTTTATATAAAAATGGCAATGATAATATAGATAGATTCGAAGAAGAGACAGAGTCTCGAATTTCCAATTCATCATTGCTTTGCAATATGGCTCAACAACCAGAATCGCCCAGATTATCTTTACCCGAAAATCAAGCTACGATTCAGAATCATAGAATTCAGCGAGAGGTTGATAATATTAGATGGTATTTTCAAAGCCCAACTACAATAACACCTTCATTAAATGATATTGTAAATTATCTTAACATATTCTCTGATGCTGGTAATAGGCTTGAACGATTGGTACTAGAAATATACCCACGGGCAAATGCTCGTGCAATTAATGCTGAAAACCGAGTAGCAGATTTGCAAACCCAGCTAACAAATTTGCAAACCCAGTTAGCTAATTCACAAACCCAGTTAGGCACACTTCAAAATGACTATGATCTTCTTCATCAGGCTTATGAGGCCCACAGAACGCAACATAGTATATTTAAATCTCAAGAACTTGATGGTCGAATTACAATCCGTATGCAAAAAAGACAAATATCAAAATTGCTTCTAGAAAAATTTGCATTGGGATTCAAGAATAGACGAATCCAACGGCAACTACAAGAATGTAAGACGGATGGAGCAATTACTACACATCTCATAAATCTTACAACAAATCGATACAATAAGTGGAAAAATAAATGCAAGACTCTAGAAAATGATCTATTACTTGCCGATCTTCAACTGGACAACAAGTGGGGTAAGTGGAAAACTCGAGCACGAAATTCCGAGCAATTAATTTTGAATTTAAATCAACAAATTTTTACGCTACAAAATAATTTACCTATAAATATACAAGCAAAATATGGCATTACAACCATTACTACTACCAAATTTTTCAGGTAAATATGATGAGAATATTGATATTTTTATTAGTCGATTATCGTTATATTTAGCTAGTACTGGTATAGACCCAGTTGCCAATCGGGATCAAGCATTTGGTATTCTTAGAGGGTGTCTACATGGGCGAGCATTAAAATGGTTTGATCGAAAAATTCTTGGTAAACGATGGGAACTTCACAATATTTTTGCAAATCATGGCCAGGCTGGTATGGGTGCTCTTTGGGGATGCACTATGGCACAGATGAATACTAGTAATAGCTTTAGAAATCCTTCTATTGCCCATGACTATGCAAATATTGCTGGTAATAATGCAGTAACCGTAGGTGTTTCCATGATTCCAGCTGAAGCTTTTACTGAAGATTGGCGCTTAGCTAGAGGACGTCCATCGGATAGACCTGTTGATGCAATTAATGCAGGTAATGGTAATCCTATAGTATTTGGCGATATTCGAATTGGTCAAGCATTATATTGGCTCAGAAATGAATATCCTACAGTAATAAGTGAAAAGCGCAATTTAGTTTATGGATCATTAGCTCAGGGGGGGTGAACCTATAGGAGACTTTTACTCAAAACTCTTAAAATATGAAAAAATGCTTAATCTTGATGAGCAACAGATTAAGGAACAATTTCTAAAAGGTTTGTCTCCAGACTTGGAGGATGATGCAGAACGCATTGGTACTGAGCAACCATTAGCTGATCTTTTTGAAATTTTAGAGCGAATTGAAATGCGAAGAGCAGAGAAAAAATTAGGATTAGTTAGTAAAATACCCCAGTCTAGTTATAAATTGTCATCTAAATTAATAACACCTACACAATCCCAATCCGTTTCTTCACAATCAGCTTCTCAGCAAATACAGCCATCACAACCATTACAGACACCTCAACCTTATTATGGACCACAACCTCCTGGCACATATCAAAAAATGCAAGATATATTAATGAATAGATTTGTACAATGGATTACTGTGGAGGTTTCAGAATTTGTTCCTATCTCCAAGCCCGATTTGCCTCCAAAACCAGTAATAAAGAAAGTTGAAGTTGACTCCGATGATGAATTGGCCAATCTTACGAAGAAGCAGTTGAAGTTGCACGTAGCTAAAGCTGTTAAAAAAGCTACGAAAGCACAAAACCGTTGCTCAAACTGTAATAGGACTGGGCATAATTCTCGTAAGTGTCCTCGGAAAAAGAAGAGTAGATCCAAAAATAAAAAAGGTAATGTCCATAAGGTTATTGTTGATTCGAGCTCTGAGTTGGATTCAGATACTAACTCTTCTGATAATAATTCTGATTCTGGCTCCGAATCGGAGTCCAATTTTGAAGAATCCTCGACCAAATCTGAATCTGAAAGTGACATTAAGGTTCATATTAGTAAGATAAAAAAAAAGTAAAACATAAGAGCAACTCTACAAAATCGCCATCTGGGAATAAACCCAAGCAATCCAAAATCAAAAAAGAGAAAGCAAAGCTTCAAGCTGAAAACCCATTCAAGCCTTGTAAAAGAGACCAGAAAGAGACTCCCAATTCTGGTAAATCACAAAATAAATCCACCATTATTGATAAATCTCTTCAGAGAGTTGTACTAGATATGCTTGACAGCATTGCACCTGTAGATTGGATAGAAAAACTCAAAGCTAAAATTGGCACTAATATGCCAGCTTATGTTGAAAGTTTNTATCAAAAAATGCAAGATATATTAATGAATAGATTTGTACAATGGATTACTGTGGAGGTTTCAGAATTTGTTCCTATCTCCAAGCCCAATTTGCCTCCAAAACCAGTAATAAAGAAAGTTGAAGTTGACTCCGATGATGAATTGGCCAATCTTACGAAGAAGCAGTTGAAGTTGCACGTAGCTAAAGCTGTTAAAAAAGCTACGAAAGCACAATACCGTTGCTCAAACTGTAATAGGACTGGGCATAATTCTCGTAAGTGTCCTCGGAAAAAGAAGAGTAGATCCAAAAATAAAAAAGGTAATGTCCATAAGGTTATTGTTGATTCGAGCTCTGAGTTGGATTCAGATACTAACTCTTCTGATAATAATTCTGATTCTGGCTCCGAATCGGAGTCCAATTTTGAAGAATCCTCGACCAAATCTGAATCTGAAAGTGACATTAAGGTTCATATTAGTAAGATAAAAAAAAAGTAAAACATAAGAGCAACTCTACAAAATCGCCATCTGGGAATAAACCCAAGCAATCCAAAATCAAAAAAGAGAAAGCAAAGCTTCAAGCTGAAAACCCATTCAAGCCTTGTAAAAGAGACCAGAAAGAGACTCCCAATTCTGGTAAATCACAAAATAAATCCACCATTATTGATAAATCTCTTCAGAGAGTTGTACTAGATATGCTTGACAGCATTGCACCTGTAGATTGGATAGAAAAACTCAAAGCTAAAATTGGCACTAATATGCCAGCTTATGTTGAAAGTTTATTTACTTCAGCTCCACCTATTCAAAAATCTAATTTTAGTGAAACTAGCTCTGCTAAAAATTATAGAGAACCAGCTCCAGAAATACCTGATTCAGATGATGAGTTCATTGATGACCCCATGGAAATAGATTTTGTTCAGAGAAAAGATCCGGCTACAGATGTTGTAACTACAAAATGCAAGATCAAGCGACTAGTAATTCCAGCGGCAACTGTAGATCCTGGTGCTAATTTTGCAATTATGTCTGAAGATATAGCCAAACAATTAAAGTTGGTAATTGATACAAAAGATAAACATGACCTCAGAGGTATTGCTACTATTCCTACTGAATCTCTTGGAACCACCCAAAATGTACCAGTAGACTTTACTTCCGGTTGTACCATATACTCTGATTTTGCAGTGGTTAAATACCCCAAGCTGATGTTGATTTTACCTAATACGTTACTTGACAAATATAACTACGATTTACTTGCATCGAGACGGGAATTGAAACTTGTATGCAATGGTAAGGAGTTCTTTATCCCGATAAATATGCACAAAGTCGAGAATAATCTCGAAGTAAACTGCGCAACTGTATCTCAGGATAATATGTCTCTGGTATCCGATCAAATTTCACAGAAGAAATGGCACGCTCCCGCGGATTTTAATATAGATTCTGATGATTCAACTTTTAAAAAAAAATGCATGAGCTATGAGGAGTTAGAAAAATCGCTATATACTACCCTTGTATCTAAAGCTGAAATAAATGATCTTTGTGAAAAGTTGCAAATACGTTATGAAAAGCTACTCGAACATATCTTCTCTAGAGATGATAGCAATAATAAATTAAGTAGCTAATAGACGATTCATATTCGCTTTATTTTTCTCATCTCTTCTGACTTCTTTTTCATATAATGCATCCAGATCCTCACTATTTATTTTTTCGGTTTCATTAAGTGTGGATATTACTACATCAGAGTTATTAGTAGGTATTCGATCAGATATGCGAACAGATTTAGACCGAGATTTGGAACTTCTCTTTTTTATTTCTGCATTAAGAGGAGTGGTAGATTCTGGATGTAAAGTCTTTCTTTCGATTTGATTAAAATTTTCAGATGAAATTGCTGTAGATATAGATAATATTTCAGTAAAAATAGTACTTTGTATTATTTGTTGTTGGCGCTCTCGATCTTCCCATATATCATCTACTCAATGTTCATTAATATGGAAATCTCTCATAATTCTATACTTAGGTATCTTATCTTTGAGCGATCTAATTGTTTCTATCTGCTCAGAAGTTAGATATGTAGATTTTCAGCGATAATATGATTTTAAAAATGGTGTATTCATGGTTTGATTTTTTATCCAATATTTAAAATGATATTTAATATTTTAGAATAATAAAAAATGATATCTATTGTTATGAAACAATAAAAAATAATATCTATTATTATAGATGAATGAGAAATATTAGCGTAAGCAAGTCTTTGGCTAATAAAAGGACTATAAAAATAATTATTATACAACCTAATTCAATAATATCTAATATATTTTTTTAATAGATTAGGATATCTAACATTAAACATCGTTAGATAATAATAGAAATTATTAACGAAATTAGTTTTATTAATAATTGTATTATCTATTATTTAGCGAAGCAAGTCAATATGGCTGACGCATGTGCGTCCCAAAATATTAAAGGTCATCGACTTGGTAGTATACGCGAAGAAGAGCTAGAAAAAAAAATACATGATGCTATCAAGTTTAAAGCTGAAATTAATAAGTTTAGTGAGAAATTGCAGGATAAATACATAAAGCAAATGAAAGCGTTTGATCGAGAAAGAAAGGGGTGGAATCGGAATTCGTTACGAAATAATACTGAGATTCAAAAGTTATGCACCCACGCTTTGCAGGTTATTAATGAGCATAAGCAAATACAAAATGAAAATACTAATCTTATTTCTCATAACGCACAAAAGGATATTTATATTGCTGAATCCAAGGCTGAGAATATTACGAAATCCAAGAAAATTAAATCACTCAAGTTTATGATCAAGATATTGGAAAGTAAGTTGTCTTCAGCCCAGAAAGATGTGATTTCGATTCAAAGCGACTCATCGAAAAAAGAATCCGAGATTTTATCTCTCAAGTCTAAAATAGTTGAAGTAGAACATGAGTTAGCTTCGAAAGTCAGTGAACTTGAGTGTCTGAAATCGGAGGCTATATCAAACCCCATACTTGGTGGAAACGATGAAAAAAATATGACCAAGTCTGATGATATATCTGCAGTTATTGAGGAATCAGAGATTCGAGACTATGCCTCACCTAGCAAAAATCTCAGACAATATTTTGTATGCAGAAAAAGTATGGATCAAGCTAAAAAAATCGATGATGATATCTCAGCACAAACTAGCACTTTTGGTACTTGCTTCGTTAATGATGAGATTACCGAACTACCAAAAATTGATACAGAGGTTAATTCTAAAGTAAAGGACAGAACTAGCATTAGTGAAATTAACAAGGATGATATACTAGATATATCGATAAAACCCAATACATCACAGATTATATCTGAAAATGTAACTCCACACCTTATACAACCGGATAATAATATATCCGCTTTAATTGAATCGAATTCTCAGATGAGGCCTGGTCCTGAGGCTTTGCCTCTTCCTGCTGTGGCAAGCACTTTGATGTCACTGCTATCAGCATATATTTTTCTTGCTCTGTTAATTATTGCGGTTGTGTGGTTTGTAAGACGCACATGGAATATAGGTAGGCTCGAAGTGCCATTGCTCTGCAGGCCGAAGGAGCGACTCTAAAAGGTCATAAAAAAAGTGATCGATTGCGGGATATGTGAATCGGGTAACCAAGACTATCTATTTGAACTTGGATATTATTTATGTATGAAAAATAATCTTATTGTATAGTATCACTAATATTGGGCCATTAGTGAAATACTTATTACAAGCTTTTAATATATTTTTCAAGCCATTTTTTCGGTCGACTCACAGAGTGAGGATGCTTACACATCTAGCATACATATAGCATGTCCTGATTGCATTAATTTTTCTATTAAATATTCTATGTGGTATATATTGTTAAAGAATTTAGCATAAATATGATTGATCTATTTGGTGGCGAAGAAGTATACAATGAGGAATATGAAGTTGAAGACTGTCATGTTAACAGGAATTCTCCTATGTGTACACCATATAAAAAGTGTGGTAAGTTAACTTTTCTATATCGGCAATATGTACAAGGTATGGTGGTAAGTATCGAAATATAAAACATTATTACCGGAAAAAGCTAGAGAAAATGGCAGAAAAATCAGAAGTGCTTAAAGAAAACTCGCAATAACATGACCCGATAACATGTATATAGCATAATGACATATGACTAAATGCATTACCGGATATATTTTTTTTGCTGATCTTTTAAAAGTATATTATATAAAATGAGTTCTCAATTATTGGAAAAAAGAGCGCGAGAGTATGGACGAGATCGCTTTCCTAGAATATAAACGAAAATTTGAGGCTAAATTAGGTATTCCTAATACTCCGCACAAAAAAGAATTAAAAAGGCGATTTGTGGTTCTCATTGAGTATGCATAATTGCTGTTATAAAGATAATACAATCTAGTTAAGTAATAATTTCTGGAGACGAGAGATTGCTACATTCGACTAGATATATATCTCAGGTAAGGAGTTTTTGTCACCTCTTACAATAAGCATTTAGAAAAATTTAAATCAAAAATTAATACTTCGATAGCTAGATCATATATGAGAGTTTTTGTGTCAGGAAATTTTCATCAAGGTACGCTTCCAGGTAAGAGATCGTGTTACAAAATAAAATGCATATATAAGGTACGTAATAGATGACCATTTTTGTGTCGCGTAATTTTGATCAAGGTAAAATTATGCTTTG
>QKWP01000642.1:93376-105088 GCA_003550325.1 Gigaspora rosea
GGTGTCTACCAAATAACTGCTAACAATTGCTAACAATTTAGCACTACGTGCCTCATCATCGGGCGATAATCGAATGAATTATACGAAGCTAACAACTGCTAACGAGCGGACTATAAACGTCTTATCTTTGACGAGGCAAACGCAAAACGTACGTCACTCGAATGATGAAGCGAATACTAATATATCTCTGACGACGCAAGCATGAATCGTTCGTCACTCGAATGATAGAGCGAATACTAATATATCTCTGACGACGCAAGCGCAAATCGTTCGTCACTCGAATGATGACGCAAGCGCGAATTTTTTGTCACTCGAATGATGAAGCGAATACTAATATATCTCTAACGACGCAAGCATGAATCGTTCGTCACTCAAATGACGACAGGCATATGATCCCGTCGTCAGACATAACCTAGATTAAGTGGAAATAACATAATTATGTTATTTCCACTCGTGAATAGTGAGATCGGTATTTGCTCATACCCTGTGGGAATGTCAGGTGCACCCTGTAAGCACCAGGGTGCAGTTTCAGCAAAATTTCACATTTCAATGTTTAATTTTGTTCCGTCATTAAAACCGGATGATCGTACAGTTTATGTATATATAGCACTTGGTAAGTAAAATTACATAATTTCCCCAATATTTGTTTTTACATAATACAAAAATTGGACTAGTTTTTCCAAAATTCTTTTAATTTTTTTAGGCTATAGTGCCCAAGATAAATCCTTTTACGCATCATTACATGCAAAACCAATTTTACAGAATCAAGAAGTTTTATACATTAATGATAAGGCGAAAATGTCAAATAACCTATTAGAAACTAAGTAGGTGTAAGTTTTTTTGATATATTTTGTTAATTAGAAAAATTTAACTGTATATATTACAACGTTTTGGTAAATTTAGAGAGCCTGAAGAGTTGGATAAAGAGAACAAGAAAATTGAAGAAATTGATAGTTCCAATTTTAATTCATTCTTGGAAGAGGTTAGGTTGGATTATCAACTTGCTGATCAACCATTACGAAGTGCGCTAGATAAGTTTAAGGATCGTTATAATGCGGCGAAATCAAGATCTATCTCTCGATTATCTTCCTTTCTTTACGACCTTAATAGTAATCTAGACCCAACAGCTCGTATCAAAAGTGGTCCTCAAATACGTGTTTAGGTAGAATCAATCAAGTGACGTAAAGTAAAAGGCAGTACCAAGCAAAGACAAACCGTTCTTCAAAATAAAGTAAATGAAAATTTAGATCCCCAGACTATGCCTACTAGAAAAAAAAAAAAGCAAAAAAGAACATAACTTGGGCAAGAACGTATCTAAAAATCAGCTAAATTGATGATGAGACTATCATATTTCTAATTATCAGCATTTTATAGTGAGATATTACCGTACTTTTATAATCATATATTCGCATTTTTTGATAGTATTAAGAATACTTGCTTGTTTTTTTTTTTTTGAATAACAGATAAAATTTTATTTTATCTATATAAATATATTTTAATTAAATTGATTAATTAATTCTCATGGTTGTAATTAAGCCTCTCGGCGTCTCCCATAGAAGGGGTTTAAAAAATTCTCATGGTTGTGAGAAATTTTTAGTAAGCCGTATTAATATATTAATTACAGTCAAAAGTACTATTTATAAATTATTCTATGTTATGTTAAACAAAGAATCAAGTTTACACATAATGTGCATTCTTTTTTCACATAATAGCTTGCTGAATATATATTAGTTTTTCTAGCATCTATCATGTCTAGTCTGTACTAAACTGCCAAATAGATATGTTTAGGGTAACTATGATATATGCGATCTATTGCACAGAAGGATCTCACTTAAGTTAATTTAAATATGCAAGTTGAACCGAAATTTTTAATTCACTCAAATTATTAAAAAATTTTAAACTAAATTCTTAATCCTCTTAATATATATTCAATTTTAAAAACAAAGGATATATCGCAAAATTATTTATGCATATATACTAGTATAATATTATTTAAAATTAAGGATATAGTTCAGTAATTTTTAATGAATGTTTAATGATTTAGTCGGTCAGGCTATTTAAGTTTTATTGCAGTAAAGGTTTATATTGAAAATCAAAAAGTACTAATAAAAAAAAAAAGACTTTGGTCAATGTTATTAAACTAAAAATATTTCAAATTATGCTAAATTGCTTAACGATTAACAAAAATTTTTAGTGCATGAATATGATTGGCTGATACCACTATAACCATTTTGGATGAACGTCAGATTAATTGACGATCTATGATCGACAATATGCATAACCTGGCACACAATTCATACGTGCGATATGCAATATATACTAAACCTTTATATAAATTTCTATATATAAATTT
Source organism: Gigaspora rosea (assembly GCA_003550325.1). Classification (NCBI taxonomy): domain Eukaryota; kingdom Fungi; phylum Glomeromycota; class Glomeromycetes; order Diversisporales; family Gigasporaceae; genus Gigaspora; species Gigaspora rosea. The sequence continues at coordinate 95,730 of QKWP01000642.1, forward strand.
TCCAGTTATCTGACCCGTACCTATACAAGAGACCCGGGGTCTATTAATAGGTGTTAAAATGAGTAAAATGTAACAGACCCGGGTCGTTTATACAGCAGTTTACGGTATGTAAGTTTAAATCTGCTCTACAATATTGAATAAAAAAAACTCAAGTTATATATAAATTATATGATGTTCTCTATATAACAATAATCTTTAATTTTCCTATGGGTATTTTGATGAATATGACATTCATTAATATAAATATAAATATGGGTATTTTGAAGAATTGAACATAGAACAATAAAACATGTTTTTTTACTAAATAAACTGAATCTTATTTACTAAGTAAAGTTGTTCGAAATACCATCTTTTACTTACTTTTAAATCTTGGTACAATATTAATAACCTATTACTAATAGTTTTTTTTGTTATTGTTTTGGTACAGTAAATCAATTTTATGTATTGGAACATATAATGAAAAAACTTATTAATAAAAGATTATTCAAATTGCATCAAAATTTTAAGATAAGTAAAAGATGGTATGTTTAACAACTTTACTTAGTAAGTAAAGTTAGATTTACTTGAAAAAAAACTTGTTACCTTGTAATATATTTAATTTGTCAAAATATTTGACAAACTTTGTCAGTAAAAAGTGTTAGCTTCATCAAAGTACCCATATGGGCTGATTTATAGAATTGGCAATAACTTTTGATATACTAATCTATTTTTGAATAATTTTATTACCAAAATGTTTGTTTCGATAAGACGGTTCTAATGAATCCAAAATCATCAAAATCCAATCACAGGATCCCAAGATAATTAAGCTTTGTATAATTTTACTATTAGCTTTTACTATGTAGACAATCAACATATGGATTGGTTTTACTATGTAGACAATCAACGTATGGATTGGTTTTCATATATGAAAACCAATCCATACGTTGATTGTCTACATAGTAAAAGTTAATATAAAATTATACAAAATCTTAATTATCTTGGGATCCTGTGGTTGGATTTTGATGATTTTGGATTCATTAGAACCGTCTCATCGAGACCAACATTTTGGTAATAAAAGTATTCAAAAATAGATTAGTATATCAAAAGTTATTGGCAATTCCATAAATCAGCCCATATGCTACATTTATTTTATATATTGCTTCTGTTTATAAGTTTTTATATAAACAATGAAATCTAATTCATCTTAAAGCATTTACTTTAAGGAAAAAACCCCAATTTTATTTCATACCCAAATCTCCGTTTCCCTTAATTTATTTCTTAAGTAAACCTTATAGACAAAATGTCTAACCATAATTTTCATTTTGTTATTACTATGAATTATTCTTGATTAATCAAAAAACAATAAATTATCTCCAGTACCAGTCATTGAGTACCTTTTCCACCTTTGATTAATCCAGAACAAATAATTACAAGACAAAGGAACAAGATTCTCACAAAACCACTGATTGCATTTTTTATTTACAGAATGCAATATATTAGCTTTATAATAGAAATTATTATTTGTTTATAAGGATTATTTCTTCTGCTATAGCTAATTTATGGAGGAAAAAGCCTGAGTATATCATTAAGTATTATGAAGAAATCACAAGAGAAACAAATGTGATTTTTTAAAAAAAGTTTCCAAGACTACCTGCTTCTCAAAAAAAACCTGGTTCACACCATTCTCAACAAAAGATAAATATCAATATAAGTAATCTTCCTTATCCAACTTCTTATTATACACTATATCAATAGCAATTTTTGTGTCAACCCAATTTTTTGTGACTGGCCAACTGAACAACTAGCCAACAGTCAATGGACAATAGCCAACTTCAATCACACATTTCTAATTTGTATAATATTAGCCAACCATATTACTAATTTTTATTATATAAATTTTTGACCATTTTGGCCAAATAATTTTCTTATTAAATTTATTTTCCAATGGTAAAATGTGTCACATATTTAGCAATGAATAAATTTTTAGGAATAACCTAATTTTTTAACTAATTAAAATTAGAGATATTTAACCAGTAAATATTCATAATATGAACTAGCTAGTCAAAAATCTATTTGTTATTATATATATATATTATGTTATCACGTGTAAACCTTTTAAATAAATAAAAATTATACTGAAGATAATTAACCTTAAAATGAAATATTTTCTGTAAGCAATGAGTTCTTTTGTCAGTAATATTACACATTTATCAGAATTTGTAGATTAAAACATGCTCTTTTTAATGATATAAATTTTAATACATATGCTCCGATTTTTGGAATTTATAAGTAGAGCTTATTTTTTTTAAAACTTTAAAGCTAAATAATTTTTGATCTACTGGTCCGTTTTAAATGATTTTACTACCAAAATGTTCGTCTCTTTGAAACGATTCCAATGAGCCCAAAATCATTAAAATCCAATCACAGGATCATGAGAAAATGCGCTGTCAAATAATTGACGCACCTGTAGGGTAAAGAAATTGGTTAGACATAGGTCTAACCAATTTCTTCACTCTATAGGTGCGTCACTTATTTGATAGCGCATTTTCTCATGATCCTGTGATTGGGTTTTAATGATTTTGGGCTCGTTGAAATCGTCTCAAAGAGACGAACATTTTGGTAGTAAAATCATTAAAAACGGACCAGTAGATCAAAAATTATTTAGCTTTAAAGTTTTAAAAAAATAAGCTCTACTTATAAATTCCAAAAATCAGAGCATATGAATAAAATATTTTTAAAAAAATGTACTTGTATATATGGTAAAGTTCTCTGTACTGTAGTCAATCCAAATTCTCTGTAGTTATACAAAATAAGTAATTTTGATTTGTTATATTATATAATCATTATATGATTTTTTGTAAACAAATAGTAATACCCAATCTTCAAGTACATGTTTCTCAGTAAATATTTAACCAATATTACTAATTTTACTACCATTAGAATCAGAAAAGTCTATTTTACAACTTTATTATAAATTTAACATTTGCTTAATAAAAATTTTTTTAATTTTAAAAAGAAAAAATTGTACCACCAAAATCATATCTATGTATCCTTTTCTCTTAAAAATAATCTAACTAAAATTGAAATTTTTATTGAATTAAGTTATTTGTAGTAAAAATTTTAGCTTATATTAACATACTACAATTTGGTACAGTTTTATATGCAGCAATTTTATATATACTAATTTTTTGCTCTAATTTTAGCTTTAAATTAACTATTACTACTACTATTACTAAATTATATCAATAATACATTTGTATAATGTATATATTAGGGTTGCGGCCCAAACTCTTTTTTTTAGTTACGGCGTTTCTACTTAGTTTGGGTTTGGGAATCGGTATTTCTACCTAGTTTGGGTTCATAACAAAAACCCAAATATGTATCCCATTTCGGTATATAGTGTCAAACTCAAAAACTACTAGAAAACGAAAAGAACTTCATATTAAAAAGCTTACAAACTATTAATGTACGCAAAAAGAATTTATATCTTTTTTAGAAATAGATAAATAACATGTAAATTAATATTTATTATTAATAAACCCAAGCTCTAATTGATCAACAAATTCAATGTGAATAGATTATTAACAAAGCTATCTTTTGTTCTTTATTGTAAAGTAATTAAAATAATTCTATCTTATTTTAAATTACCATGACCCCTATTAAAGACACCACATAGCCCACATAACCCTTAGCCCATATAATTATGAATAAAACAAATAACACATACATAATATCGACTACTACTTAACCCAAAGTTACATTTATTACTCTTGTAATATAACTTTATAAATGTAAAATATATAGTAAACGTTAGTACAAGCCTATTATTATTATAATATTTAGCATATTAAACAGTGCACTCAAAGTTCCAAGTTTAAAGCTTACATGTAACATTTCAATCTTCTTTTTTTAATGACCATTTTTGGTATTTAAAACTTATATACAGTTAATATAACTAGTATTAGCGGTATATAGTAAAAATATTATTTAAGTGAAGTTCTTAGAGGTGGATTATTTTGGATTAATTTTAACAGTGAATATCTACGTTCGTTTAGAGCTAGAATATGCTTTCATAGTGATTTTTTTGTTGGTAAAACGTTACGTTCTCAAAAAGTTACCTGGTCATCCTATGAGCTAAATATAGTATATCAGTAAGTCTTGTATTCGATATTTATCTGATACTTATTCATTGGTTTGATGTCAAAATTTCGCAATCTTATTGGCTAAAGAGCCAAATTTTAAATGACCTCTTTGTTTGGGATGAGTCCCAAACCCAATTTTACATGTAAAAAATTTGGGGTTTCTAGTCGTAATATAATTTATATGTCAGAATGTTTGACATTACGGCAAACTAGAGGCATTTTGCGAAACCTAGTAAATACTATTTGGGATTCTACCAAATCCCAAACTAGTAAGTTTGGGCCGCAACCCTAGTATATATAGGCCCTCAAAAGTAAAAACCAGACAATTTGACAATTTTTTAAAAATTAACCTGTTTGATTGACCAGGTGTAAAATTTAAAGCCCAAACTTTTTTACTTAATAATGAAAGTCTAATCACTTAATAAATTTTTGTGATACAATGGTTAAAAACTTTTATGCTATAATCTAAAAATAGATTTACTAAGATTTTATAGGTTTACAGATTTAATAATCCTGTTTAAACAGGTTTGTTAATCATGAATATACTATTTTTAGATTGTTTTGATTTTGTATAACAAAATAGTTTTTGTCGATTTTCTCAAAACCCGTGATCTGCCAAATTGTCTGGTTTTTACTTTTGAGGGCCCATATAAATGTACTAAACTATTTTATATATAAATATTATATTTATCACAACAATCAAAATTTGATTAATTATTATTAATATTTACAAATCAAAAAATTAGCTCTAAGCTCTGATTTGGTACTATATGTAATTTATTCATATATTGAGTTTTTTAATTGTTTTTTGATTAATGTTATATTCTATTAAATCTGGAATCTTCTAATTGATATCCTTATACTATAAAAGGAGTCGTTTAAAGCCATGTGTGATCACATGACAGAGAGCCAATAAAATTGTTTGTTTTGATCGACATGGATCAGCCTAACGAAGAAAAAAAGAAGAAAAAAAGCAAAAAATATAAAATACAAGAAAACTAATGTCTAAACCTATATTGATTTACTAACAAAAAATGTTGAGATGATTTTACCTATAAAATTTCTTTTAATCCAAACTCCAAACTAATTCTTACCCTAACTCTAATCAAAAAGTGAAAAACATATAACTGCACACGGCTCTAGATGTACTCCATAAAAGGTATAATCTTTAATATCATTTTTTATATAATCTCTGACTGATCCATAATTGAGCTATAAAACTATATTGAATCATAGTTTATTGTTCAGAGCAAAGTGAAGTACCTTTAGTTTCTCTGCATTGTGCTACAAAGGTACTTTCTTAATATATTATATATTAAAATATCAAAAATATAACTTACATTTTTTGTCTGTTCAGTTATATGATTTTTAAATTATTTTAAATTGATCATATATGTTGTGCCTCAGATCGATCCTTGCATCAGATTGATACCGGCCTAGAGTTAGGATAAAATTATAGTAAAGTTAGAAGTTAGTTTAGGCAAGTTGTTGCTGATCATTTAATGCTGATCAATTGATAGTTATCTGACGTGCGTTGAATTCAATTTGACGCAAGTTTTAATCTGAGTCACAACATATATACCAATTTATAAAATTAATAATAACTTTTGATCCGCTAGTCCATTTTAAATAATTTGACTACCAAATTGTTCAACTCAATGAAATAATTATAACAAGCTTAAAATTATTAAAATAAATATAAAAAATATTAAGAGTAAATTTATTCATTGCCCATGCGATATGCCTTATATGCTGCTCTCCCAATCAAATTTCTAGATTAGGTATAACATTACACGATCAAAAAATTCAAAACAAACTTCGTTTTGTCAAAAATCATCAATAACTTAAAATTAAGTATATGAAACTACTCTTAGGATTCTAACAAAAAAAATTCCTTGCAAAATTTTACTATAAAACCCTTCTCTCACCCATACATACAATTTATACTTACCCTAACCCTATCCAATGAAAAAATAGATTATTTTAATTGTTTTGATTTTACGTTACACCTAATTTTATGATCTGCAGCAGGTGCGACAACATCGCACGTGCGATATATAAATTATTTCAATATTAAATATAAATATAAAAAGGGTGCTACTATTTCTCTATAATATTTTGCTATTTCTATTATAGTTATACAAAAATTTCTATTTTTAGAATTCTCTCTAACTTTGACTTTAATTCTAATCCTAACTCTAACTTTAACCCTAAAAACTACTATATGTTTCTAAAAATAAACTACTTTTTTTTGCTAATTTTTAACAAAAAAAATCTGAGATAGCTTATTTTCAAGTTATTTACTATTTTAAGTAATTTAAAGCACAACAAAAAGGTAGCTTATCTTGAATACAAAACTTTAACAAGTAAAATTTATAACAATAATAAATATACTGTAAACAATAAATAAATATGTTGTAAACAATAAATAAATATGCACAAAAAAATAAGAGTAGCTTATAAAATGATTTTTGGTCAATCAATTATAATCACTACATAGTAAAGTTATAATTTTACTATATAAATTGATTAAAGTTGCTTAAATAAACTTGTTCAGAAGATCAAATTGCTTTTGTTTTTAATTTTAGACAAGTTTCTATACATATCAATATATATCAGTCAACTGATTTGTCTCACTATTTATGACTGAGTTTTTAGTTATATATAAATTTATAAAAAAAATATATAAAGTTACTATAAACTTTGAATCTTTGATGTTTCTTCTCTTATATATTAACTTAAAATTAAATTTTTCAGGAATATAAAGCAAAGAAAGAAGAAAAACTGGGTTTAAAAATTGAATTAAAATTTTACTGTTTTTGCACAAAATGAAAATGTAACTTCGCCAAAAACAAATAATTAACAATTTTAAGACAATGAGTATATGTAAAATCATGCACTGAACAACTTTACTTAGGCGACCGAAGAAGTAAGCTCAATTTTTTCTTCTCTCCTTGTTCTATATTCCCGAAAAATTTAATTTTAAGTTAATATGTAGGGTAAGAAACATTAAAGATTCAAAGCTTATAGTAATTTTATATGTTTTTTTATCAATAGGTGTGGCGCTTTAGAGAAGTGGTCAAGGTGTCACCCCCCAAGCGGCAGGTCGACAGTTCGAATCCCACTGTTGACGTTTTGAAAATAGGCCTGTGTTCAGTAACCATGTGGCTCAGATCGGTTGGGTTAAAAGCCTGTTACCTTGGTTTCACCATCTTGAATGGGAGCTACGGCACAATGGTGTTACTGTTACACCAAAAAATCCAAGGAACTAGAGAAATGGAAACCCGTTTGGCAAGTCCCGGATTAGGAGATAATAGTGAAGATCTATGACGGTACTACCAAAAGAAGGTGGGTGACCGGGATCGGAATGAACCTAATAAGGGCCAATTCGGCTACCGATAGGTGGCTGAAAAAACCTCATGTTGAAGTGTGTGGGACATGGATCATGAGGTTAACTTCCAGATACGTCAAATTAAGTAGATTAGGTTTGGTGCAGCAGATCGCTTCTGGGTACTTTAAAGCAGCCGGTGGATGTCGGACATTTACTTGTTAAGTATGATTGGGTAAGCAATTTGATAATCAGAGGGTTTAAATAGGCAACACTCGTAGCAGGTTGTAGGTATGGCAGCTAGTGTAGAACCTTCGGGCGGACTACTTAAATTAGACACCAAAAGTGTACGAGTGGCTAATTGTATCCTCGTTACAATTTGTATATTCATGTATCATTGCAAAGTCTTAATAAAGGATGCACCGGCGAGATTGCCAAAGTTATAAAAAAATATATATATATATATATGTTTTTTTATAAATTTTATATGTAAAAAATTTTGTTGTAATATATCGTGTGACTGATATATTCTGAAAATTTCATATAAATTAGAGAACTTTTTATTATTGACTTTTAATTTTTATATTCAATAGCTTTTTTAAAAAAAATCTATTAAATATAAAAATTAAAAGTCAAATAATATAAAGTTTTTCAATTTATATGAAATTTTCAAAGTAAATATATTTTGATTTTCTAAATAAGTTTATTTAAGTGACTTTAATTGATTTGCTTAGTAAAGTTTGAACTTTACTATATAGCAATAATCATCAATTATGGAGGTAGCTTATTTTTAAAACTAAAAATTTTGTTAATTATCTTTTGGTATAACAAAAAAGTAGCTTATTTTCAGGTCAAAGGCATTTTTACAGTTTTGGATTAAAATAGAAGTAGCTTATTTTTGAATATAGCTTATTTTCAGAAATATACAGTAATAAGTAAATATTCTTTGGCTCCTAATTAAAAGTTGTAAAGCTCATTTTTCTGATTCTAATAGTAGTTAAATCATTAAAATTGGCTTAGTGAATCTCAAGATGCTTGGGAACAAAAAAGAAAATATAAAGATTAGCAAATTTATTATTATACAAAGCATTATAGAAAAATGAATCAAATAAAAAATCATGATTTGTACAAAATTTTATTATCATAATTGACTTTGAGCTCTTAACTATTAAATAAAGTTGTTTTTTAGCTCAAAAAATACTAGTTATTTAAGATGTGTTTTATTATTTTTTTTTAGTAAAATTTTTTATTACAATAAATAAACTTTTTAAAACATATATAAAGAAAACAAATTGTTCTTTGGCTCAAAAAAATACTAGTTTTTTAAAATTAGTTTTATAGTTATTTAGTAAAATTTTTTACTATGATAAAAAAAACTTTTTAAAACATATATAAAAAAAAATAAATAGTTTGCGTAATAGTGAATTTGCTAATTCTTATGTTCTTTTCTTTAATTTCAAGTATCTTGGGATCCACTAGGCTTGGGTTCTGAAGTTTAGTTCAGTTCAATAGAGGTTCAGGTTCAGGTTCAATGAACCTAAACCTGAACCTGAATCTGCTCTAAAAGTTCAATACTAAACTGAACCTGAATTTAAAAATTATTGAATATGAACCTGAACCTGAACTTAAAAAATGTTCAGTTTAGGTTCAGTTCAAGGTTCATGAACATGTTCAGGTTCATAATATATGTGCATGTTTACCTAAATTACAAAGTTAGAATCAATTGGTAAAATTTAGAAAATCATAGAAATTTGTATAATTTTATTAATAAAATTATACAAATTTCTATAATTCTCTAAAGTTTACTAACTTTTTGTTATAAGTATACATGAGGACGAAAGCATTTCGGGTTCTAAAACCCGAAATTAAAATTTGAAGACGAAATTGTTTTTGACCTATTTTACTTAAAA
>QKWP01000642.1:111087-131788 GCA_003550325.1 Gigaspora rosea
TTTGTATAATTTTATTAATAAAATTATACAAATTTCTATTATTCTCTAAATTTATTAATTGATCATAACTTCTTGATCTAAGTAAACTTGTTTAGCACCATAAAATACATTATATCGGTATATTTTTATTTTGTTTTCCTTAAAGTTTGTGTCAAATAGGCTTAATTTTGAATTTTTGATGAAAATTCCCAAAATTAAGCATCTTTTCTTTAAATTTTAAGAAAAGTAAAATAAATATGCCGATTTGATGTATTTTTTGGTGCTTAACAAGTTTACTTAGTGCAAGAAGTTATAATCAATTAGTAAAATTTAGAGAATCATAGAAATTTGTATAATTTTATTAATAAAATTATACAAAATACTATGGTTCTCTAAATTTTACTAACTGATTTATACTTCTCACTCTAAGTAAACTTGTCCAGTATCAAAAAATACATATATTTTTATTTAGACTTAGACTAGTTTGCAAAATTTGGACTAGCCCGACCAAACTTATGATTGAGTTTGAGTTTAGTATAAAGTTTTAATAATAAAATGTAGAGTTTGAGTCTGGTTTGAACCAGACCAAACCTGGATCCAAACCTAGAATCACTAGTTCATATGAACACTAGACTAAACCTAAACATGTTCATGAACTTATGAACTGAACCTGAACTGAACCTGAACTAGCTCTAAAAGTTCAATACTGAACCTGAATCTGAACATGTTTTAAAAAATATTCAGGTTCAGATTCAATACTAAACCTGAACCTGAACTTGACCTAGGTTCAGTTCAGGTTCATAAGAACATAACTAGGCTGATTTTGATAATTTCACTACTATTAAAATTAGAAAAATATGCTCTATAACTTTTAACTAGAAGTTAAAGAATAGTAAATTTATAATATATTATATTAATACTAAAAATAAATATTCTTGTATAACTATAGTGATAATAGCAAAATACCATAGTGAAAATAGATATTTTCTACAGTACCGAACAGCAAAAACCATCTATTTTTTTTTAGCCCACCAAATTTGAGAATTTTTAACAATTCTGATTGGCTAATTTGGTATAACAAAAATTTGATTGGTTAAAAATATAAAAATGATTTTTCTTATATAATAAGCGCCAAATTTTGGATTTTTAATAATAAATATTAACCAATCAAATTACGAGCACGTGATTTGCATCAATCTAATTGGTCGATTGTCCTGTGCCAAATTTCTGCTTTACTATTAAAGTTGCTGAACTTTAAACCCTTATAGCTTCTTTAAAAAGCAAGATATCAAAAATCTGTTTTACAGATTTGTAGTTTAGATTGCAAATAAAAAATTTGTAAGAGGGATTTTTAAAATAATTAGGGGAGCGCCAGAAATCACCTAATTAGGGTTTCAATAAGTAGCTGACCTCCTACCCCCCACCTGATAATTTTTCTAAGCATTTGATTGGTTAAAATTTAATAATATATATATATATTAAAAATTGGATAACTTTTGATCTACTGGTCTGTTTTGGACGATTCAACTATCATAATGTTCGTCTCAGTGAGACTATTCTAAAAAGCCCAAAATCATCAAAATCCAATCACAGGATCCCAAGATCGTTCAACTTTTGTGTAATTTTAATAGTAATTTTTAAAATTACTAAGTAAATTTATTTTTATATTTAGACTTTTTAGTCAAGTCTGAGTCTGGTCTGGGTCTGGTCCGAAGCCTGCAGACTGTTCTGAGTCCGAATGTATTTATATGTATTTTTTGGTGCTGAACAAGTTTATTTAGTGCATTTTGTTAGAATAAATTAGTAAAATTTTATGAATCATAAGTTTTTATAGAATTTTATTAATAAAATTCTATAAAATCTTATGATTCACAAATTTTTGTTAATTAATTCTAACAAAACGCACTAAGTAAACTTGTTTAGCACCTAAAAATACATTAAATCGGCAGGGTTGTTTTTAGTTTACTTGAAATTTGGAGAAAAGTTGCTTAAATTTGACTTTTTTGATCAAAAATCCAAAACGGTGCTGAACAAGTTTACTTAGTGCATTTTGTTAGAATTAATTAATAAAAATTTGCGAATTATAAGATTTATAGAATTTTATTAATAAAATTCTATAAAATCTTATGATTCATAAAATTTTACTAATTTATTCTTATAATTATATTCAGACTCAGACCAGTCTGCAGATTTCAGACCAGACCCAGACTGGACTCATAGTTGAGTCTGGTCTGAAGTCTAAAATTAGTAAAATTTAGAGTCTGAGTCTGGTCTAATCCTGGACCAGACCCAGACCGGACCAGACCCGAACTGGACTTAGAAGCACTAGTCTCAATGAGACAAATTGAATAGTACCAAAATAATCTGATTCTGATCGATATGGCACGTGGTATTCATCATAGAACTTAGTTGCACCAAATTAGACATATCTAATTATAAATTGTTTATAGAATACAAATCTTTGTCGATCTTAGGATCCTGTGATTAGAATTTAGTGATTTTAGGCTTGTTAGAATCGGCTCACTAAGGCGAACATTTTGGTAGTTAAATCATCAAAAATGGACTGGTGTATCAAAAATTATTCAATATTAAAAATTATATATATATATAATAATACATATAAATATATATTTATATATATTATATATATTATATTATATATAGGACCTGATAATTGCTCTACCTCACCTACCTAAAAAATCAGGTGATAAATGGCGCTCCCCTTACTTGTTGTGAAGTTATTAGACTTTAAACAATGCTAAAAAAAATAGATAGTTTTCGCTGTTCGGTACTATATAAAAAAATTAATATTTATAACTTAATATTATAATATACTATTTTTTTTAAAAAAGTAAGCTTAAAATTTTTTACTTTTTATATTAATATAGTTGTATTAGAATTTATAAGATTATTTGTACTTATTAGTGTTTCTTAAAGTCGAATCAAATTAAATATTAGATATTTGAATTTGATCAAATTGAATAAACTCTTGATTTGAATTTGATTTAATCAAATTAAACTTATTTGTAATTTTTAAAAAATTTTAAAATTTTGGTCGCTTTTCAAAATTTTCAATTTATGCAAAATTTTATTAAGTTAATTGGTTTTTTATATTAAATAAAAAATGTTTTTTTTAATCAAAATAGTCCTAGTTTTATAGAACAATAAAGGCAATTTTTTTAATAAAATTTTGTATAAATAGCTATTGAATTTATAGTTTTAATAAAAATTTTCAAATATTTGTCAAATCAAATTGAATATTTTGTTAATTTGAATTTGATTTGATTTGAAATTTCTGTATTTGTATTTGATTTAAAATCAAATATTTGATCAAATCAAATTAAATCAAATTGAATTGTGGCTCTAGTACATATATATATATTTTGGAAATTACTTTTAATACATCTAAATTTGCTATTTATACCTCTTTGCAGATTTAACTTTTTTTTAAACTTTAAGCAAAAATATCTTAGTAACTATCAAACCAAATTCAACAAACTTTTTTTTTAATTCTATAAGTTTGTAAAATTCAAACAAAAAAAAAGTTCATCAAATTTGGCACAGTAGTTGCTAAAATATCTTTGCTCAAAGTTTGAAAAAATTCAAAATATTTATTAAAACAAACTATGCAAAATTTTTTTTAAACTTTGTATAAAAATATTTTAGCAAATACTAGGCCAAATTCAATCAACATTTTTTTATTTAAATTCTAAGAATATATAAAATTCAAATAAAGAAAAAATTTATTAAATTTGACCTAATAGTTACTGGGTTATCTTTACTCAAAGTTTTAAAAAAATTTAAAATATATATCAAAACAAATAAATATTATACTAAAATTTTTCTAAACTTTGAGTAAAAATATCTTAGCAACCATCAAGCCAAATTTGATAAACTTTTTTTATTTGAATTCTATAAATTCATAGACTTAAAATAAAAAAAAAGTTTATCAAATTTGGCTTGATAGTTGCTAAAATATTTTTATTTAAAGTTTAAAAAAAATTTTGACATAGTATTTGTTTTGATATATATTTTAAATTTTTTTAAAACTTTGAGTGAAGATATTTTAGCAACTACTAGGCCAAATTCAATAAACTTTTTTTTTGGATTCTATCCCTTAGTTTGTACTACTTTGCAGGCAAATTTGCCTGTATAATTACTATAAATATACATCTAATCTATTTTTTTAATCATTTAAGATATTTAAATAAAATTTGGTATTATAATATTTAATAACAAGGGTTATATTTTTGAATTATTTAAATTTATATTATAAGACAAAAAGTTTATGTTGCTTATAAGCTAAAAATATTAAATTTTAAAGAAATTTTTTAATCAAAAAAATATTTTACAATATCTTGGCGAATTCTTTAAATATTGGTTTTAAAAATATAGTTTCTAATACAATATTTAGTTTATATAAAGGATGACAACTTTCATTAATTGACTTTATATGATTTACTTGTAAAAATTAAGATTTGTATTAGAAGTGAAAATTTTTTTATAGACGGGAACATATAAAATTTGAGAAAACCTAAAGAAAAAATTCTATAGTAAAAGTTCCAAAACAAAAACTTTAAACTTTTATTACACCAAAGTTTTTTAATAATTTTAAAAAAATTTTATAATAAAGTTGATAAAACAGAACTAATATTATTATTTTTACTTAGAAAGTATATTGCTAAAATTAATATTTAATTCACAATCCACATATGAATGATAGGATTTTATAATTTACGAAAGTATAATTTACTATGGTTTTTATATATAAATGAAATCTTTTTTTCCTCTACACTTATAAAAATTCTATATAGTTACAAAAAATAAAATATTAATATCTTTTTATCTACTAACCCAATTTTAAAAATTTTTTTACATTATAGATAAAAAAAGTATTCTCTACATTTTTCAATTAAAAGATCTAGTACATTAACATAATAAAAAAAAAAGTTAGCTATGGAGGAAAAAAAGATTTCATAATTATAATAAATTTAATAGTAATTTGCGCCTATAAAATACTATCCTTCCTATGTGAATTAGCAATTAAGGTTTTATTTAAAAAATTTAAAATTTTAAAATTTTCGCAGGCAAATATGCCTGCATAACAAATTAAGGGATAAATTATAGAATTCAAATAAAAAAAAGTTCATCAAATTTGACTTAATGGTTGCTAAGATATTTTCACTCAAAGTTTAAAAAAAATTTTGGCATAGTATTTGTTTTTGAGTGAAGACAACCAGTAACTATTAAATCAAATTTAATAAACTTTTTTTTATTTAAATTCTATATATTTTTAGAATTTAAACAAAAAAAGTTTATTAAATTTGGCCTAGTAGTTGCTAAAATATTTTTGTTTAAAGTTTAAAAAAAATTTTGTAGTTCGTTTTGATAAACATTTTGATTTTTTTTAAACTTTGAGTTAGCAACTACTGGGCCAAATTTGATGAACTTTGTTTTATTTGAATTCTACAAATCTATAATTTAAAAAAATGTTTGTTGGATTTGGTCTAGTAGTTACTAAGATATCATTGCTCAAAGTTTAAAAAAAAGTTAAATCTGTAAAAAGGTTAAATAGCAAAGTTGGGGGTATAAAAAGAAATCCCTATATTTTTTTTTATTATTTTTTGATAGCCTCACTAGAGTCTATCTAAGTACATATTCTGAAATAGTTTATAAAAATAAACTATCTAATTTACCATCTATTATAAAGACCAAACATCATTTAGCTAGAACTGTTGTACTATGCTCCTAGAAAAGTGGAGTCTCAACATTAGTACTACCAAGGATTTCTTTTCAAATCTCTTCAACCTAGTATCAATAGTGGATTAGATAATAATATCTGTATACTACAATTCAAGAAAAAATAATATATAATAGAAATAAAAATTAAAATAAAAAAGAAGAATAACTTCAAATTTAAATAAAAAACCAAATACAACAAAACAAAAAAAAAATTAAAAAATAAGAGAAACAAAGAAAAAGCCTACACTTAAGACAAAACTAACTTATTCTATTTAAAAAAAATAAGAAAAAAGAAAAGAAAATAACAAATACTAATAGAAATTAAAAATTATATAATATTGTGCAAAAAAATAACTGCCTAAATTTTATATATATATAAAAGAAAAAAAAACTATGCCCAAAAGAAAGTTTTAGAAAGAAATTTCATCTCAGAATTTTTACCAAATCATCTTACATGATATTTACTATTTATTTTGCAGGATTCAAAATTTGCTTGTAACTTAATTCTGATTAGATAGATATATTCCTAATTTAGAAAGAATAAATATTGCTGATTTTTTGAAGAAAGTAAGCTGGATTGCCCACTTTTTGGTGAAATTTCAAAAAGTTCAAAGAGCATTAAAAAAGTGTACCAACTTGTAAAGAGTATAAGAATATATGCTTTGCTAAATAGCATATTCAACCAAAAGAATTTTTCTACTAATGTTTTTATATTTTTTGACAAAAAACTCTAAAGTTGTTGCTCTACTACTTTTTTTATAATAATGAAGTCTTCTACTTGAAGAGTCTGACCCACAAGAAGATTGCTCTTTTTTAATTTATTTTAGTTCTTTTCATATATGATCTAATTTCTGTATTCAGGCTGCTTCTAAATAAAGTTTTTGTTATGTACATACTAATAGCAAAGTTTTTAAGGTTGGTGCTTGTGGAAAAGTTGAAACTAAGGATTGTCAGAAAGAGTTGCTCAATAAAATTCTGTTATCTATACTTATATGTAGCTATTATAATTTAATATCTACTATATATTTTGCTTTTATATACTGTTATACATATTTAAAAAAAAATATTAATTAGATTTTTAACTATTTTTTAATTATAATTTTGCTTTATTAAAAAAATTATTAATATAATAATATTTTTTTTGGCAAAATAAAAAAAATATAAATAAAAAATAAACAAAAATAATATAGAAAAAAAAAAACTAACTTAAAAAAAACTGTTATGTGTAGAACATCTAGTCATATTATAAAATAATT
Source organism: Gigaspora rosea (assembly GCA_003550325.1). Taxonomy (NCBI): domain Eukaryota; kingdom Fungi; phylum Glomeromycota; class Glomeromycetes; order Diversisporales; family Gigasporaceae; genus Gigaspora; species Gigaspora rosea. The sequence continues at coordinate 118,065 of QKWP01000642.1, forward strand.
GCTTGTACTAAAAGTTTAAGAACTTTTTAACTAATAATAATTGTTATGGCTGAAGCTAAAAATTAAGGACCTTGATTAAAATTATAAATCCTACCAAAATCCACTAATACTCTTTTAATATCAAAACTAACCCTAAACCCTAACCTAACTATTAAGGAAATGCACTCCAAAAATTTTAGAAAATTTTATATTAAAATAATTAAAATTTCAAGCTCCAGCTGCAACAATAATTTTTAATAAAATCTTTTTATATTAAGAACCTAAATAATATACCTACAGAGAGTTTTTTTAAAAAAACCTTTTTATTAAAAAGTTATTTTAGTTTACTTATATTATATATTTTGCTAAAATTCAGCACTTATATTATCTATTTTACTAAATCTAGAACTCTTTTTTTTTTATCCGCACTCTGAAAATTTCAACACTATTATATAAATTTTTAAAATTCAGCTCTATATTTTTAAAATTCAGCGTTACTATATATATTTATATATAGATTTTAAATTTCAGCACTATGCGACTAGATGTCCTGCACCATACAGTGCAAAATACTTAAAAAATTTTATATTGATATTTTTTTGAATACTGGTATTTATATTTTGATTGGTTAAAAATTTATTAATAAAAAAATATTTTAAATTAGTTTTAAAAAATTAAAATTAATTAAGAAATCGTGAATTTCACAGAGATATATTTTTGATCATTATTGTGAAATTTTATAGAATTTTTTATATTAAAATTATAAAGTTGAAATTAGATTTTAGGTTAGGGTTAAGGTTCAACTTAAAGTTAGAGATTAAGGTTTTTTAGGGAGTTGAACATTTTTACTTACCGGTAGTAATTCAAACGTCATTTACCGAAGCCATGTTTGAGAAATAGCATCAGCCAGTGAATTTCACCTCCGGTGAGCGTTAAAATTGTCCATTTTAAAAAATAATTTTAAAATTTGAACAATAGCAGTAAACCAAAATACATGATTTTGTCTCATTTTTGGTCATATATACAATTTTATACTTTTAAACTCATTAATAAAGCAATTAAATTGATAAATTACAAAATACTGTAGTACTTTATTGTTTTATATTAAATATTATTTGCTTTAAAAAAATTTGTGAAGCTTTTATTGTGCTGTAATTAGGCAAAAAATCTTTTATCTAAACAAAGAGTACAAAGAGTTAAAACCATATAAAGAACAATAATTTAATATGCACCTTAACTTGTACTCAATTATAAAAATAATATGTATAAAATTTCTCAGCTGGATGATTTTACGCCAATGGACCCATTAAAAAGTTCGTTATCCAATATCATAAGACACAAAATCAAAAATTAGTTGTTGAAACTGTTGATAGAGAATCGTGATAATTACAGCTCCTTAGTCACCAAAAATTCCACAAGATAAAGAGGTGATCATTGAATTGGATAAAAAGTCCGTTTAAAAAAACGAAATCAGGAACACAACGATGAGATTTAGATCCAAATCAACTTCTTTATTAAAGTATTAAACTAGTTGTCGAAGATAGAAAGAATACAAGAAAGTCTTGGAGATCAGTTTTGTAAAAGGCAAAGCTCGATCGACGATTAAAGATGTAGATTGTAACTGGGTATATTTTAGCCAAGTAAGAATTTAGTTTTATATTACAGTATTAGTACACATCAGGGACTGGTAAAAAATTTGGATAATATTTGTACAAATTTGGATTTATAATGAAATTTATTTGGGACATTTGAATGATGAATCTGCAAAGGATTGATTTATTGGAAGAATATATTATTGTATATAGTAAAATTATTACATTTAACTAGATTCGTTTAGAATTAATTAAAATGATTAAAGTATTAGTATAAGCGTATGAAATTATCAAGCAAAAGAAGAAAAAAAAAAGATTCAAGTTTTTGAAGAACTTCCAACACCTAAATCAATTTCATCATGATTTAAGTTGATCCAATTACTTTCAGCTGTTTCCCCATCATTTCCATTTTTTTCTGATATTTTAAAATCTTCTGAATTAAGATAATCTTCAAATTGTTTGGTAAATGAATTGAACTTTTCCAAAATAAAAGGACTCATTTCCTTAGTTACTGCTTTCACAAATTGTGTATTAGCAATAAAAATTCCTAATCCACCAGCAATAAACACATATTTCCAAGGGATGATCCATACTGTTAAACTAGTTACTGTTAAAACCACCATAACAATTTGCATTATCAACAAAGTTTCACGTTCATTACTCCAATCAACGTGCTTAAGAAGATCAACCGCTACATCGTAACCATCTGAAATCATTCCCATTAAATTTTGAATATTTTGCATATTTTTCAAATAATCAACTGAATTTTCTGCTGGAAGATAATCATTAAAACGAGTGAATCGTTTAAATTGAATACGAGATTTTTTTTTGATTTGTGTGTCATTTGGAAAATTGTAAATGAGAGCAGCAAGGAATCCTATTAATGGAATAAGAATTAACAATTGTGGATATAGACCTATATTAAATAAAATATATATATATATATGTTTATTACTGTTAATGATAATGATCAATTCATTTGCAAAAATCAAATAAAAAAAAAAGTTTTATAAAATTTACATATATAAACGTAAATGACCATAGCCAATAATGTATCCGATGGATTTTTCCATAAAAATAAATCTTCAGCAAAATCTTGAATAGCGAACATAAATCCACATTTTTGAACAAATCTTCCAAAATTATCACTAAGTACTTTTATATTTAAAGGAGGATGAGTAGTATCTGAAGGCATTTTAGCAGAGTCCGCAACATTTAATGCGGAAGAAACTAAAAGATCTTGAATTATTTTTGTATCAAGTGTTTTTGCATAAGATATAATAGGTCTTGCAGCTTGGGGCGTTAATGAATCAGCTGAACTAGAACGTCTTTTACTAGTTACTTTATGTCCCCTTGATTCATTATCATCATTTGAATCAGAATCAATCATGTTATTAAAAAAAAAAAAAAAAAAAAATTTTTATATAAAGAATAATCTCGAACTTTTCAAGAAAAGAATGGAATAAAAATTACTGGTTTGAGGTTTTTATATCCACCGATTTGGTTTGACCCCAAAATTAGCCAATCATGGTTAAGAAATATTTGTCATTAAAATTTATTACAAAACGAGTTTTTGCAAAAACAGTCTTACTTTGAATCCATAATAAAGTGTATAGAATATTCTAATATCTACATGTTTGATTATTAGCCGAAAGTAAGTTTAAAAGGTCGTTTTCCTGAAAATCTGCATCCGAATTTACCCTTATCCATTATTCAATCAATTGTTCAATGAACCAATCCTTCACTACCCGAAAATACCCGAACACTTCAACAACTAGTGATAGTTACGGCTTAGCGAAACTGGGTTTTATTATTTATATATTGCTTATTTATCTTATATAGAGGTTTTTATTGAATGTTCGTTTGTTATTCTTCACGATCGAGTCTTGAAAAGACTCTGAAAATCTTGTTTGGGGGTCTTGGAGATGATGAATCACGTCACTTAATTTAATGGCAAAGGTTTGTGTAACAATTTATCGAAAAAAGACCCTAAAAATTAAACTACTGTATGTCGCGTGTAACTGCAGCTTATATGTAGTACAATATTTAAAGCAAGTCATATGAGAAATGCGCAGCTTGATTAAATAATTATTACGTAAGTTACATTAAACACGTTGACAAATACTGTATAAATACGCGGATTAACCGATCTGATCGTTAAAATTAAAAAAACAAAAAAAAACAAAAAACAACAATAATAATAAAATGCCTTCTCAAGTTAACTTAGCTGTTTCTAATCAAAGAGATAGGGAACATAACCGTTCCCGTCTTGTGAAAATCGTAAATGCACGTTTGATTCGTGATCATAAAATAATCAACGACGACGTACTTTATCTATATAACGGAAAAATTATCGATCCGCAAACTTACTTTTTTACATGCGGCGATTTACCTGATGTTGTGATTGATGCTAAAGGACTATTAATAGCCCCAGGATTTATTGATGTGCAGATAAATGGAGCTTTTGGTGTGGACTTTTCTCAATGGCATGATGAAGAAAAAATGAAGAAAGGGATAGACAATGTTGCAAGAGGATTGCTAAAATACGGGTGTACTAGTTTTGTTCCAACACTTATTAGTTCAGAGATGGAAATATATCACAAGGTAACTTTATCATTTTTATAATTTTTTTTTTTTATGATAAATATTTTTAATAAAATGAATCAAATGAACATATATAGGTTCTCCCACTTCTGAAGCCTCGTAAAGGAAATAAGACTAACGGGGCTGAAGTTTTAGGTAATTATTAAAAAAAAAAAAGATTCCTCACACATTCATGCGTTTTGTTTCATGGAGTAGTTATTCCAATTTTTGCAAAGGCGCCCATGTCGAAGGCCCGTTTATTATGCCAAGTAAATGTGGCGCCCATGAAGAATCTTATCTTCGTGTTGCTTCTGGTGGTTTTTCAGATTTTGTAAAGGTTTATGGATTGAATGAAGGAAAAGATCAAATAGTCAAGATTATAACTGTTGCACCGGAAGTAGAAGGTGTTTTGGATAGTGTGGAAGATTTAGTTCATAAAGGTGTTACAGTCAGCTTAGGTATGCTTTCTCAATTTTATAACCATCAAATGTGTGTTACATTCATTGTGAATATTAAGAATATTAATCTGGGTTATCTAGGTCACTCTTCTGCTACTGTGGCTCAAGCGGAATCAGCTGTCGAAAAAGGAGTAAGTCTTATTCATCTAAATGATTCATCTTGTACATACTATCAATTTGCTCATTATAGTTATTTATAATCATTTTATGAATAGGCACGATTTATCACACATTTATTTAACGCCATGCAACAGGTAAAAAAATAATAAAAATTTGTACTAATTTTCTTGTCAAAATTTCGTATATAAAAAAAATTATTGCTCAACAATATTTGTAGTTTCATCATCGTGATCCTGGTATAATTGGTCTACTTGGTACAACACGCATTCCACGTCCATATTATGGTATCATATGTGATGGTATTCACGTGCATCCAAATTCTATTAAAATGGCTTACGACTCTCATCCCAAAGGTGCAGTTCTTGTTACCGATGCTATGGCAGCTATGGGATTACCACCAGGAGATTATGCTCTGGGTGATATTCCGGTGCGTAAAATTAATAATGAACGAGTTGAAGTCATTGAAAATGGACGACTTGCTGGATCAGTCATTACCATCGATGCCTGTATTAGAAACTTTAAAAAATTCACAAGATGTTCAATTGTTGAAGCAGTTGAAGCAGCAACATTACATCCGGCAGAATTATTAGGGATACAAAACATTAAAGGAACATTGAATATCGGAGCCGACGCAGATTTGGTATTTCTAGACGATGATCTTAAGATTGTGAAATGTTTTATTGCTGGTGAAGAAGTTGACATTTGAAAATAGGTAATCAAGACTGAATTTTTTGTAAAACTCGTACTTAATACATATGTAGTTTAGGCAATGTATTTCAGGCAATGTATTTCAAATAGCATTATAAATATTAGATTATTATAAAAAATAAACATATACATTATCTCTCACATTCCATTCCACTATTATACATAATTTTTTAACCTATTTTAATATTGGTATGATATACTATTGAAGTACTATTGAAGCACTATTGAAGCACTATTGAAGCACTATTGAAGTGTATATCGATATCCATAACGAATAGTATAAATCAAACTAAAAAAAAAAGAAAAAATATTACTATATTAAAATTCTCATTATCTTTCATTAATAAGTTGTAATAGCTTACCTAAGGGTAGCAACTAGGCCAGCTGGCATAAATTTTCCGGTTTTAAAGAAACGAATGCCCATTACAATAAGCAACACCAATGATACAACTAAATATGTAATAAAATTATAGAATCAGGTTATTTAGATGATAGATAACAGAAGAAAGTATTTGCTATAAAAAAATATTAAATTATGATTACATACGAAATGCTATAAGCACATCCCTTGGATTATTGCTAGCTCGATTCGCACCATATGCCTGAATCACGATTTATAAAGGATTGAATTTTATTCGACACGATAATGAAATAATAATAATAATAATAATAATCATAATAATACTGAAGAAATTCTCACCGCCAACACACCAAAAGTTAAACCGAAAAACAAAGAAGGTAGACTCCCTAAAAGTGAATGGTCAGAAAATTTTTTTTCTTTTTTTTTTTTATATATGTACAATACCTGCTTTTATGTAACCAAAAATTCCTCCCAACGAGATAGCCTGAATGATAATAAACAATTCTTGTGTTATTAATAAAAACATTTATAAAATTATTATTAAAAATAAATTGATAAAAATATTTACGGCAGCGTAAATATAACCAGGATAATCTGTCATTGTGGTTAAAAAATTTTGAGAAAGAAAGAAAAAAAAGAAAGAGAAATCTTTGAACGTACACTTTTTAAAATTATTCTGGCAATAAGATCCGATAGCAAAAGTTACGTTTTTGGCATTTTGTACTTCGATAAGATCACGAGATACTTATCTTTACTTGTTAATTTTAGGGTTAGGGTCATTTTATGCTAGTACTAGGTTAGATTAGGTGTTTTATATAGCAAAATTACATTTTTAATTAATGCTCCAAAGTAGGTTTAGACCAGTGATAGAGATTGGAATTTTTTTGTTCTCCGGAATTTATATTAAATTTATGTTCCTAAAAACTTTTTAGCGTTCCTAATAATAAATTTAATAAATATATTCTCTCTCTCTCAAGGAAGAGCATGCTACGCACGCCACGCCTAAAAAAAAAAAAAAAAAAAAAAAAAAAAAATGAAGAGCATACCATGCACACCAAGCCTCCTAAAAAAAGAGCATGCCACCTAAAAAAAAAAAAAAAACACAAATCTAGTGTTCCTAAATTTTTTTAAATGTTCCCGGAGCATTGGGAACATTAGATCTCTAACACTAGTTTAGACTGCCGTCTCTTCTACTTTTCACGTTTTTTGCTTTAGATTAAAATCACGTGATTTGCCTCGTCCCTTTTGTTTAGCATTAAACAAAAGATTCCGAGATGAATTTCCAAGCTTTCAGTATTCAACCAACAAATTTGCCTTGACCTTGTTCGTACTTTAGGATCATTATTTTCTACATTAGAAATTTAAGAATGAAACAACCAGCTGATTTTTTTTTTTTTTAAAAAAAAAAAAAAATCGGTTAAGCACTGGTTAAACTAATAAATTGGTTTTCATCAGCAGAGTCGCTCGCGACTTTTTGGGTTAATAAACAAAAAGGTAACCATTACACATTAATTAATAAACATTTAAAATATGAATGAATACCATCCTAATTTTTAAAGTCATTATTATTTTAAATTTAAGATCTTTTATTAAATCAACTTTATGTTTTAAAAATAACCATCAATTTTTGGATGCTAAAATCTAAAGCAGGGTCTGTTAAACCGATAGTCAGACATTTTGAAAAAAATTCCTTAGAAAGGTTTTTATTTTGCTCCTTTTAGTTCCGGACAATAATGATTCTGTTTTTAATTCTTATAAATATCTTTAAAATTTAAAATATTTATAGTTAAGTACGCCTTATGGCGGTTAAGAAATAAAATATACTGTTTCCACGAAAAATAAGTTTATCAAGATCGACCTTCAAGTAATTTATAAATACGTATACGTATATCGTTACGCAAAATTTCTTTATTTATTTATATAAATACATATATACTGTATATACATCACATTATAAACTTGCAATTATGAGCTCAACGATAAGCAGAAGTAAACCATCTACCCACCAAAAAAAAAAAAAAAAAAAAAAACAAGAAAAAGAGATAAATAAAGTGTAATCTAAATTAAATCATTAAATACTGAATTTAGATAAGTGTCCACATGTTAAGATTTTAAAAGTAAGTTGTGTGATAGTATTAATAGATTTCGCAAAGATATGAGTTTTGAGGATTAAACTCCTCCGGAATACATTCGGGATTTTTGTGGAAAATTATCTTGTATGCAAACTTCTTTTAGCTTGAATCACATTCATTGGTTTGTCTTTTCGTGCCCCTTTCTGTAATATTAGATTGAACTTCAATATTTGGTCGAACGTATTTTTTGCTCTTTATTTTGTTTGTTAGCATCGACATTACACTTTTCACATAATTTTGATTTGACCATTTTCTTAGGAATGCGAAGTTTCAAATTTTTAGTATTTTTGACGACGCCATCTTTTTAGTCGACCTTCTTTAGTTTTTTTCAATGTTTCCCAGTCTTTAACTTTTTTTCGTGACTTCATATCTTTTCTTCGGGTTGCCATTATTAAAACGTTTGATGTTTGTATTGAAAGGCTTGGATCTGTTAGCAACTTCTCTAGAACTTCTTTCCCGCAATTAGAACTGTTAGATGAATTTTTGTGAAGTACTATGCTTGTATGATGATATTGGATTTAAAAATAAATGAAAATATAACGACTTTAAAATTATTATTATGAAAAGATTTTTCCCCAAATAACAAAAATAACAAGGGGAAAAAAGTAGTCATTATATATACTTTTTTTTTTTTATTGACACGCCTATTGTTTTGAGATCTGCAAAACACGTTCAATTCTGCAGCAAACTTTGTGATTTTTACGGATCAAACTTGATTGACTGGTCAATCATAAGATTAGAGTTTGGATCCGTTATCCTTTGGATACTAAATTTAATAGCAGATAGTAAAATCCGTCGGATATCTATTAAATTTAATATGAAAACGGATAACGGATTTTAAGTCCTACATCAACACATGGATAACATTTAACTCTGAAAAAAAAAAGTTTTTTTACTAAATCGTGTGCGTAATCTTGTGCAACACGTGGTGACATTAAAATTTGATAAAAAAAAATTTTTCATTTGCTATTATATACCGTTTTCTAGTGTTGTACATGGGACAGTTGAGACATGAGTTGGTTAAAATAATCTAATTGAATTTTTTTTAGAAATGTGTTCAGCACCTAAAAAAATATATAATTATATATTTTTTTAAATTAATTTATTAATTATTAAGACTTGGGATATAGTTGGGACCAGTGTTTAAAATTTGATGTTCTCATGTTCTCATAAGAACACTAAATTTTTTTTTAAGAACATTAATATTTAAAATAATGTTCTCTTATTTGAGAACATTTTGTACTGATAAAATGTTCTCAAAATAATATTAGTATTTATAACTATTAGTTTTTTTTTTTTTTACATATTTGAAAAAAAGTTTTATACTGTAGTTGCAAAAAGTTAAATAAAGTATATTACATGATCAATTCAACCAATTTAAATGTTCTAAGTACTATTAAAATCAAAAAGCCTTTGTTTATAACTTTATTTAAAAGTCCAAGTCAAAATAATGAATTTGTTAATAAACCTTCGATATGATGTAATTAATTTTTTAAAATTTATACTAATAAGAATGACATAAAATTTTTATTTATTATATAATTTAACAAATTAAATACTGGAATAGATTGAATATGACAACAATAAGCAATATACTAATAAGACATTTTATTTTATTTTTCAACAAAGTTAAATTACTATCACATCCTGCACCACGTTTAATATCGAGATAACCTTTTAACGGCACTATGTTTTATCACGCTAAAACCGTTAAATATAATTATCAGTTATAATGATAAGTTATTTGTCGAATATACAGTACATGCAATTTAAAACTATATAATTTAAAAAACTTTAAGAATTTATTGAGCATTATTTTTTTTTTTAATATTTGCACTTAACATTTATTATATAGCTTCTTTTTAAAGCAATAAAGTTATTATACTAAAGAAACTTTAAGAAATTTATTTTTTTTATTGCTATAATATTTTGCGCTTAACAATTGCAGTATAACTTTTTTTAAAGCTAATTATTATTATTCTCAATTCTTAAGACTTTCTTCAATAACATTCGATGCTTCAACGGTCAATATTTGCTTGACGTCTGTTTAGATTATTAAATTATTTGATTTTTGACGTTAGTTCTATTTTTTTTTATGTCATTTGATAGTTTAATTTTTGATTAATATATTTTATCATTAGTTATAACTAGTATTTCGTTTTTTATTTTTATTAACATACTGTACGATAAATGTTAAAATCAGTTTTAGCACGTGATAAAACCAAAACATAGTGCCATTAAAAAGATTATCTCGGCATCACTAGTTCGATATAACGATAATATCAGCTATTACGATATATGCTGTCACTTTTTGACGTAACTATTTTTTGACGTAATTGCTAATTTTTTTGACGTAACTGTACGTCATCAAGTTACTACCAATTTTAATACTTTTGTCTCACCTGTTATATTTTTCAGGGAGTAGTCATTTCGGATGTTTCGTGTTAGTGCTAGATGGTTAAAAATTAAGGTTTGTACTTGGTATAATTTTTTTAAATGTCATACCAATATTAATATTTGATTTGTTTGTTTCTCATAATTCGGTCATATTATGTAATTTTTAATACTTATTGTCATTTATACCTCTTTTTAGTCACACTATATAAGTATACGTATCATATGAAAAATTCTCTTTATATAAATATTTTAAGTAAAAATCAAAAAATTACTACAAACATATACAGAAAAAAAAAAAACCTATATAAGCACAAACCTTTTATAGAAACATTTTTAAACCAAGTTACTATCTAATAGCATGATTATAAAAACTGTATCGGTATTTAAAGAATATTTGAATACTTAAAAAAATGACAATAAAATAAAAATTAAACAAAGATGAAGATGTAAATTATCTTGGTGTGAGAGATCCACTTTGCGATATGCTGTGTTATGGTATTTCGCGTGTTAGACTGCTGGACTGTATGAGGTTAAGAGGGTAATCAAAGCATCCCAGAGAATAAAGATAAAAGTCTCTGTGGTCCTGTTAATAAAAATAAAGTAGTATAATAACAACGAAAGTTACTCTCGTTAATTTTCAATTATCATTATCGTTAATTATCGAGTTTCACTTTATAAATCCAAAGTTATTATTGGAGTTAATTGCGCATGTATGTGCCTAGTTTTTCCGACTAGTAGTAATGCTAAGTTCATCTCGTCGAGGTTTATCTCCAGGCAAAGCTATCATAATAACTTTTTTAAGGGAAAAATAATTATTGTTGCAGCTGAAGCTATCCTCGAATTAAAAATTAAACCTTGTCAGAAGCAACTTCTACTTTTATTATAAAAATTAAACTTAGACCCTAACCTAATTAAAAAAAGGAAATCTATTTATATACTAAATGTATGTAATGTACCGTACACAAAGCAATAATGAATTGATTTGAAAATCCGCGTAATAATACTATAATATATAAATTATAGACCAAGATTAAACTTGATTTAAAGTTAGTCTAGTGATTGGCTTTGGAAATAGCAATTTTTTAATCAAAAAAACAAGATATACACATAAGTTTGACCAGTATTATAGTTTTTTACTACTGTACTATCTGCTAAGTATGATAATTAATTGTAACTGTAGTTTATGCTAAAATTTTGTAAGGAAAATTTTTTTATTAGAGCCTGAGTAATGTACCCCAAAAAAATTTTTTGAAATAGGGATGTTTAATAGTCCGGTCTGGTTCATTCTGGTCTGGTCTATTACTGTATTATAGTCTTCCAATCTTAAGATATTTGTTAGGCCAGTTCGGTCCAGACTGGTCTAGTCATAAGATTTAAAGCGGATTAAATTTTTTCCAGGCTTATAATCACTGTTTATTGGTTCAAGATCGTTGAAAAATTTCAAAAATTGAAAATTTCAAAAATTTTTTTGGACAAAAGTAAAAAATTATTATTGTACAGTATAACTAACTGAGATGTTATAATAATTTACCCGGATAACTCATATCCTAGTAAAGATTTTCTCAACGGATCCCAAATCTCTAAAATTTCAAATTTCCAGTTTCAGCCATTCTCAGTTCAGTTTCGGGCATTCCCAGTTTCAGCCGTGACAATTATAATATTTAATAATTATCGATATAATAAGATATAATAAGATGTAAAAAATTTCCAAAAAAAAATTTTTTTTTTTAGTAGAATAAATTTAAAGATATTCCTTATAATATATCATGCTAGAAAGAGATTTAATTTAAGATCTTTTATATGTACATACGCACGTACTGTATTTTTACGTACATCCGTTTTACAAACTAAATAAAAAAAAATTTTCAAAAAAAAAAAAAAAAAAAAAGGAAAGAAAAGTGAAAAAAAATTTACAAAAGAAATAAAAAAACGTCCATTGTATATAACATCATTCATTACTTGGGTTGTTGTTACCATTACTATACTAACATTAAATATTAATACAGTATTATTTCACAAAGTAAAAAAAAAAAATAAAAAATAAAAAAATAAAATAAAAAAATTCAAGAAGTAAAATCATATACAGTCTCTTTTTGAGCAAAAAATCTGTGAAACCTAATATGGCTTTGATTCTCTTCAGCTTCTTCCATCACAGTTTTAATAATCGAATTAATATCACCTATTCTAACCCCAAAATAATTAGCCAATTTTGGTAGAAAAGTTTTTAAAGTGTCCCTTAAAATTTGAGCCGAAGTTTCACCCAATCTACCAGCAAATGAACCTAGAGGAAGATATTGTATTTCATGTTGAATATTACGAAGTTCTGCTGTCATATGCATGTAATCTTTGAACTTGCTGATTTGTTCCAAACGAAGGTGACTTGAAACTGGATATTGTTTAAATGGAGTAGTTTTTGAAACAGGTAAAATGAAATAGACAGTTAAGGTAATTAATTAAAACGATAATTTACAAAGATTCAACATTCTTTCAGTTGTGGGACCTCTTGTTCCCCAAGAATAGTCATAATCTGACAACTATTAAAAAAAGCATTGTTTAAAAAAATATATAAAGAGATAGATAGATAGATAGATAAATAAATAAATAGATAGATAGACGTAAACCACACCTCTAACCATCCACCAGGTTTCAACACTCTGACCAACTCCTAATTATATTTGAGAAAATAATGAGTGAAAAAGTATTCATAACAAACAACTTTAAAAATAATTAAAAATAATTATAAATAATTATAAATGATTAAAATAATAAAACATACAAAAATAATTTTTCCCCATTCTGAATCATTATATTCAATTGAACGATTCTTCATACTCACAAAGTCAAAAGTATTATCTTTTTTAAATAGGCAATAATAAGCATCTCTTTTTTTTGATAATAATTACTTTATTTTATTTACTTTACAATAATAAATAAGTTTTTAAAATACCTTCAAATGGTAGACCGTGAACAGGATCACCTTCTATAAATTCAACATCGAAAGGTTTACCAACCGTCGCTAAACTTGAATATGGAGAAGTATATGTGCCGATATAAGTACATCCTGGGTAGTCCGCAGATAATTCGAACAACCAAGTTCCTACATCACAACTAAATGAAGAAAAAAAAAAAAAACTTTTAGAAATTCCATAACAATTATAACATAACACATTTCTTTTTATAAAAAACTCACCCAACGTCCAAAACTTTAGCCCATCCAGTTTGAAGTACATTTCGTACCGGAGAACTATAAGTTCCTTTAAAAATTTCTCTTGTAAGATGATGTCTCGAATGTAAAAGTTCTTTTTCTTCTTCAGTTAGCGGGAAAGTTTCTTGATACCCCGAAATGGATTTTGAAAATTGTTTTCCCATATTTTTTTTTTTTTTTTTTTTTGGA
>QKWP01000642.1:132032-150531 GCA_003550325.1 Gigaspora rosea
ATTTCAAAGAGGAAAAAAAAAAAAAAAAAAAATCAATGGCAGTCATAAGATTACACTTCTTTTTTTATCTTAATCATACAATAAGGTAAATAATGCCCATCGCAGCTTTTGGTGTTCGGTGCAACCGATACATAAAGTTTAGTGACTAACTTTATCTTTTTGGAAAATCTCCGACACAACCAATAATATAAAATTTAAGTACACCGAATTTTTGTTCGATCGCGTGAATATTTAAAATAAGAATTTTAAATAAGATCTTATTTATATATAATACAGTATATAGAGTGTATATAGTTGGTTTAATACGTAATAGTTAAGTATTAAATGCAATTAAGGTAATATAAATACGCCTAAAAATGCAAAAAATTGAGTAAAGCATTTATAAAAAGATACAAATTTATCAGACAACACTTATTTATGCCTAGATTTTTGCACAACGGATAAATATCAGATAGATATTCAAATTTCAAGTAAATCTTTGTTTGTATCGCGAAGCGCATATATAAAAAGGATATCTTTGATGTATATTGTTTCTTTCACGCGTTTAAGATTAACATACAGTTCACGAAACACTAACTCACACCATAATGTTATACAAACTTTATTAAATTCAACTATAATAAAAAAATTATTGGTAATATCACATGTAGTGATGCAAAAAAAAATCTGTTAACTCTTAACGTATGTTAATAATTAAAAATTTCATTTCTTCTTTTTTTTTTTTAAATTGTTTGTTGTTACTTTACATATTTCTTATATTTCTTTATATTTCTTAAAGTTGGACACGAATTTCCGATTTACTACTGTAATAAAGGTAATTTTTTTTTTAAAAAAAATATAGTAAAAAAACTTGATGAATTAAAGAAATTTTTGTGCAATTATAAAAATCAACTTATCTGTTATTTTTAATTAATGCAAATAATTGATGCAATTATTAAATATGTTATATAATTTTAATTAATGCAATTATATAATTTTTTCAATTAATACAATTATAATTCAATTGACTTTTGATAATTAATATCAAATATTGTAATTCCTAGTTCATAGTAATTCATAGTAGTTAATAATAGTTATTTTTCACTTAAATTACAATTACTAAAAAAAAAAACAAACACAAATGCCGGTATACCGGTTTTTTTTTTTTACTCAACGTCAATAAAAATCTCTTTTAATTAAGAAATCACGGTTAAATTTACATTATTAACAAATAAGTTACTTATTTAGAAATAACGATAAATATATGTTGAATGATAAATCAAATAAGATTCTTTGGTTTTAATTTTGAAACCCTAAGTCGTAAGCTATCGTAAGCTATCGTAAGCTATCATAAGCTATCGTAAGCTGTCGTAAGCTGTCATAAGTGGTTTATTCAATAAAAAATACTTATAATTAATAAAGAAATTTCGGTTAAATTGAAAAATCTAGATGTTCTATAACGATTATACATACAGTAACAGATAATATTATTTACTTTAACTGTTAATTAAATTATAGTTATGTAATTTTTTTTTTCTCACGATCTAAAAAATAATGAATACAGTATAGGTTTCTCTTATTATAAGTTCATTAAAAAAACTGACTTATTTGGATAAATAGCTTTATTAATATGATCAACAATTAATTACGTAGTAAATTTTCGGTGTTTAAAATTACTCGCATAAAAATTATACATATACCGATACGTACCGATACGTACCGATACGTACCGATATAACAGGTGATCAAATAATATCGATTTAGTGTGATCCTGGCCGATCAAAATTTTACTAATATATCGATCTATTAACTGGTTTTTGATCCTGTCTATTTTCTGTATTTATCATTTATCAATTACTTTTAGGGGTCGTTTAAAGCAGGTTGCAGTCACGTGATATGGTACCAATCAACTTGTTTGTTTTGATCAACCCGGATCAGCCCGACGAAGAAACAAAGAAGAAAAAAAGTGAAAAAATGCAAAAATACAAGAAACGAGTGTCAAAACCTACCTTGGGAAATTAACAAAAAATGTCGGGAAGGCAATTTTACTATAATACCACCCCTAACCCTAACCGCTGACTAACCCTTACCCTAACTTTAATTAAAAAGTCAAAATCATATGACTGCACCCTGCTTTAAACGACCCCCTTTTATGGTAATTCCTAACATTTATGTCGAAAAATTTGATTCAGCCATTTTTTCTTAAGTTATTATCGAACTATGTAACAGATAAATAATAACAAAAATCTATAACTATAGAATTTTCAAAGAGATGTGGCATCGCAATCATTAAACATTACAACAAACCTGTCCGATTTGAATAATAAAACGCAAAGACGATCGAACTCATTCCTAATTTAAGCAAAAAATTGCGGACTAAATGAGATTGTTATATCCAAAGTATGTTCTGTTCAAAGCAAGGTGCATACCTGATATATCTGATAAATCTGATATATACGTACGTACTGTACGTACACACATGCAAGTATCCTTTGCATTCCGACAATAAAAATCACATTGCGATAATAAAGATTGACATTCGTATTACGATAATAAAAAGCAGTCATGTATCTTTTCCATTACACACAAAAAATATACAGTACCTTAAAAGTCATGTCATTACAAAGTCATGTATCTTTTCTATTACACAAAATATACAGTACCTTAAAATATCTTCTTTGTACGCATATACATGTGTGTGTTTGTACACAAGTATGTACACACGTATGTACGCACATATGTACATGTCAATTGAACCTTGTTCAAAGTTATTTTTAAAAGTAGTAAGTGCTAGAGTAACGGGTACCTCAGTTCTCCTTCACAAAACTAAACCTGATGCAATCTGGAAAAAAACTGATTAAAAAATCTTTTAAATCTTATTTGGATATATGTGTAACATTTTTGTGTCCTCTCAGGTATTAAAAATGTTATGTAAATGTCAAAAGAGAATTACAGAATTTAATAATAGATAATGTTTTGTCATATGACTTTCCCTAAACTCAATTGAATTTATTGTTTATCTGTATCGATATTTAGAAATAATTTTAACGAATTACAATAATTACAATAATTACAATAATTACAATAATTACAATATTTGTATTTAAATGTCTCGATCTTAACAGACCTGATCTACACGTATTTTGTTTATTTGTTATATATTAACATTAGAAATATTAGAAATATTAGAAATGTGTTAAAACTCTAATACAGTAACATATACTTTTTTAAAAAAAGATTTTTAATATTAAGTCTAGATTGAAATTTTGAAATTTGGTTTGAGATTAAGGACTAGACTACTTTTTAAATTTGTGACATTTCGCTCCGTAAGTTTTTTTTAGTATTTCCTTATATATTCTAAGCATAAATTTTTGAAATCTTGTATATTAGGTATTTCAATTTATTTAATTGAAATTGCTATTCTATTTTAGGATAATTATTCCTTGACCTTAAAAAATAAATGTTTTAATTATTATACTGTACCATTTTTTTTTTAAACCTCCTGACGCGACCATCAGAAGACGTCTATTTATACTATATCATTTTTTTTAATCCTTATTGTTGAAATGTGTCTTACAGATGCACAATTTCAAAAAGATGTCTTTAATATTCTTCTTTGAATATTAGAGATAATAATAATTTCAATAAAAAAAATTATAGACTATATCGGTATCTGAGATTTACTCATCACATATTTACAGTATTATATATTTGATATGATGTTAAAATAAGATTAGAATTATAAGAATAAAGTCTAGTTTTAGAAGCAGTAAATTACTTGGCATTTTAATTACCTTGGGTTAATCGAAATCTACGCGTCTTTATTGGTTACATTAAATTAACCAACTTTTTCATAAAACTTTTCAGGGTTTCCTCTGAAAATGATTTTCCTGACAATCGATTTTCTGTCAATCTTAATATTCTATGAAAATCACTTCTCATGATATATATTTTTTCAGACTGCCTTTCGTTTCACGACAATTAATTTTAGTGCATGATTATGTAATTCTCGTTAAGATGATCATATAATGATTTAAACGTCTTTTACTTTTTATAATTGTCCTAATTTACTGTACCCTAACATTGAAATCCGATCCACACACCCTTATTTTCCAACCAAAAAAGGAAATTTTTGTTGGTATTTTTCAAAAATTCGCCAGTATCAAAGCTGCCTATTGTGTTCTAACAAAAAAAAAATTCCTTGCAAACTCTAAATTTAAAGCGTATTTACTGAAAATAGAATGGTTATCATTTCATGTGATTTGTATTACAGTGAGAATAAGTAATTCCGGACTGAAATATGTGATGGCATAAATATGAATATGTGCCGCAGTATATAAGTAAATGTCTTTATGATTTTATGAAGCTTTTTTTAAAGGTAATAATATTAAATGAGACTAATTTTCAATAGTTTCAATTTTATATTATAAAATTAATTTAGAAATTTATTTTTACTAAATTAAGATGATAATACTGTATGTTCATTTAAATTTTTTTTTTTATTAAAAGAAGATATCAATTACAGCATTACCTCAAGAAATCGAAACATTAATTTCTCTTTAATACCATGAAACTACTACTCAATCATAAAATTACACCAAATTATTTACGAATTATTTCTTTAATACTGAAAAATATAAAAAAAAAACCATAGTAAATACACATAAAATATATCGTAATATTAAGTATAAATATAACGATAACTTTGAACCTTAAAAAATTTTATTTTAAATAAACCTACATTCACGTACAAGTTTCTAAATCGGCTGAATAAAGAATTGCAAATTAAGAATTTTTTATGCAAATTATCTGTTTCTACTGTACAACGCATATTTAAAAACCGATATAAGGTTTAAAATTAAACCTTCACGGTTCGTTATATCTTGTCCAGAGTTTGTTATAGAAACGCTCTTCTAGAGTCATATGCATATAATAAGCTTAAATTCACGTTCAGATTTCTAAATCGTCTGAATAAGAATTAAAACTAAGAGTTTGTTGTGCAAATTATATACCTGTTACCACAATACATATTTACAAAATCGAATTAAGATTTAAACCTTCAAGGTTCATTATATATTCTTTGTTTAACATACCTCTCTCTCTATTTTTAAAATTATAGACATAAAAAATCAACACTAAATTAACCAATCAAATTGCAGTATTGGTTTTATATATTTTTACATTTTTCAGCCAATCAAATTCCTGATTTTTTGGTATTGATTATCCCCTATCCTTTTACAAAATATTTTATGCATGCTAAACAAAGAATTAACTTGTAGTAGCCTTAATTTCACCAATTGAATCTGGTGAAACTGGTGAAACTATAGTGCAACTAGATAGCCAAATTGGTGATTTGGTGAAATTGATGAAACTGGTGGTTATACTGGTGATACTGATAAACTGATGATACTAGTGATACTGGCGTACTAATGAAACTGGTAATACTTGTAATACAACTAGATAAAATCATCTTTCATTATACAGAATCTCTCTATATATCAAACTCTGGTTAGGCCACGCCAATTTAAAAATATGTTTAACATAACCCCCCTCTTTATGAGCCTCAGATAGAGGGGTTAATAAACATTATTTAATATAAAAATCATATTAACTGTCCAAAAAAAAATTTTTAGCCAATCAAAATCTCATGTTTTTTACCTTCCATATTTGAAGTTGCAGATCATTTATTAGTGTTATGTTAAACATAGAATCAAATTGGAACAGCCTTATAATAAACAAAACAAGTTCAAGTAAGATTATTAAATATTTTGTTTGTTATAACAAGAATTTGATGCATAAATAGGAATTCTATATAGAGAAAAGCAATTTTATTTAGTAATACCTAGGGGTTAGTAAAATTACAAGGGGGCCAACTTATTATTAGTGCATAGCCAATAAAAATGTCATGCATTATTTTGTGTAATAATCATCAAAATTATAATAAAAATATTAACACTGCTATACCAACAAGCTTTTAGCAGTATAAACTGGTTACTGATTCAAGACAAGCCATTAGCATATCCTATTTACATTGTCTAGTAAGTTTATATAGGAATTAGGTATGTTTTCATGTTCACAAGAATTAAATACTGCTTTTTTAAAAATAATTGAATTTTTAAGTGTTTTAAAGTCTAATATTTTATTAGACAAATATTATTTATTTAGATAAATCTTCAAGTTTGAAAAACTCTAGGTGATAAAACTTTACTGCTTATTCTCTTATAGTGCAGTAGTGATAAAATAAGTTTGTTATATTTAATTTAGTACAATGTTATAATTTTATTATATATTGAAACATTTTTGCACAATGGAACATCATTTGTATAACAAATGTTTTCAAATTGTTATTGCATAACAAATATTTTCAAAATGTCATTGCAGAACCCCAAATAATACATATAGAGGTTACATTGGCTTTAATATAAACTTTATAAAACACATTTATGGTGTTTTACTACCATGGGTAAATTAGATTTGCAAATTCATATAACAAAAACAAAAAAATAAATTTTATAAAACAAAAAATAAATTTTAATTGCTTTAGAGTTAGGGTGAGGCCTAGAATTTTATTAGGGCTTTAGTATATACAAAATTTAGCAAGAAATCTTTTTTATTAGAGCCCCAAAGGTGGTTTTATAAGCAAAATTTTAAGATATTTTTTAAAAAAATAACAAAAAAAATAAAATTTTATATTACACCTGATCTTAAATTTTGATTGGCTATTCTAATAATTTCATATAATATGGTGTAAAACATCATAAGTGTGTTTTAGTAAAACTCTAAACTTTTTGTAAATTTTATCCACTTTTTATTAGAGCTAATTAATCTTATTTTATATATAAGCTTTAATATTCAAATAATTTTCAAATATATATTTTTTTTCTGATGATCACTTGGTCCAAATTTCTGACAAAAGAAAAAACAAAAAGTTTCTTGTTGGAGAGTTGCCTATATATTATGTATAGTAGGATAACACATAAATACGGTTTTTATAAAGGTCAATGATTACTCCTGGGACTCTTTTGTATATTTGGCATACAAACTAAAAACGTTTTCTTAAAAGATAACTGGCAGGAGGTGGTGCCCTTGTATGAAAAATTTTGGTGGGGATATAAATATATTGTTTTTATCGATAAAATGTTTTGTGGTAAAACAGTGGTGAACAACAAAAAAATGAGTTCTATCTTTTTATACTTTCCTTTAAATTTGTTCCAAACATCATCCTTTGCCTCTTTGGATTTTTCGAAATTTTTGCCAAAAAGTGGGCATCCTAGCTTACCCCTTCAAAAGATTAGCAGTGTTTGCTCCTTTCTAATTGGGTATGCATCTCCAGATTGGAACTGGTGCCGTCACGAGTGAATTTGATTATCAAATAAACAATGAATGAAATGTCATAGAATCTTGGAGGGCATGTGAAGAATTTTTTACCTGGTTACATAGTTCGAAACATAGTTTTTTTTTTGTTTGTTTTACATATAACACTTTGGTAAATATGGTCTATACAGTGTTATATAATTTTTATAGTCTAGTATAGGCTTAATAACACCTCCATAGTCTATTTTTTTTCTTTGCTGTTTTTTTGGTTTTCTTTTATTTTGTTTTTTCTTGGATATAAAATTTTGGATTTTGTATTAGTTTGTTAGGTAATTTTGGTTTGTTTCCCTTTTTAATCTTCTTCTTTTTTTATTCTTTTTTATAAGAAGCTCAGAAAAGGAGTTTTTAAAGAAGTAGATAATGAAGCGTAGTTGGTTTTTAACTATAGCTAATGAACTTTTTTGGCTTATACGTAAGTCAATGCAGCAGGTTGCATCTGGGCACAAATTTTGCAGCCAGGTGAAATCAAATTCCTATTGATTTTCATATTAGCATGTATTAAGAAAGAAAATTTTTAATAAATATCTACTAGAGTTCAGCAAGACTGCCAAAGTCCCAAAAATATATATATATATGGGGTGAAGTCAATAGAAATGGGACAAATCTATCTAATAAATTTGTTCCATTTCTATTGACTCCACCCCATATATATATGGGATGTTATATATTAAAACAGCCCTTTTTTACATATATTTTATTTTAAGATAATTGAGTTTAATTATTTGTTTTGATTTTTGGACTGATCCGAGATTAATTAAATTTTACGATTTTGATTAGTTAAATGTAACAAATAACTATCAGGCAATCTCGTAATGTGTTGGCCTTACACGGCCTTGTGTAATTTTTCTTTTACATTTTTATTATGCAAATCGACTTTCATTTATAATTGAAAAATATCGTTCATGCCAAAATTTATGTAGGGAATAGAAATTTGTCGCACCCCGATTCAGCCAATCAAATCGCACGATTTTGTAGGCAAAAAATTTTATTTTTTAAAAATTCAAAATTTTACTAATAAAATGTAAAAATAAATAAGCGATATCAAAGCATATAATGTAAAATTTTATTCTGAATAACTTTTTCTAAGTCATAAAGATAGATTATCTTAGTAAAAAAAACGTTTTATAAGAAAAATCAAAAATTTCGAATGTTAGCACATATAAAACTTTTTTTTTACTAATATAAATCTATCTTTACGTTTAAAAATTATATGTAAAATTTTATGCTAAACAACTTTTTCTAAGTTAAAAAGTAGATTCTTTTAGTAAAAAAAAAAGTTTTATATGTGCTAACTTTGGAAATTTTTGATTTTTCTTATAAAACGTTTTTTTTTACTAAGACAATCTAACTTTATGACTTAGAAAAAGTTGTTCAGAATAAAATTTTACGTTATATAGTATACTATTTTATGTAAATTTTACACTTTATTATGTAAAATTTTTAATTTTAAAAAAAATTTTTTTGTCTATAAAATCGTGCGATTTGATTGGCCGAACCAGGAGTGCGACATGTCGCGGGTGCGACAAATTTATTTTCCCATTTATATAAATCTAATGAAAACTTAATTTTCAAAAAATTGCAAAAAAGGGCTGTTTTAATACGTAATACCCCATATATATTTTTTTTAAAAAAATATTTTTCTAATAAAAATTTTTCTTCAAAAAATTTTCCTTTTTTTTTTATTTTTTTTATTTGGTTATCCAAATTTTAAATATAATCTATCTAAAATTTATTAATTTTATCTATTTTAAATAACATAACATTGAAGGTTTTTGTTTACTTTTAAGGGTAGAGGGTATGTAGATCATTTCTATTAGTAAACGAGTGACAAAAAATATTTTTAATACAAATTTAAAAGTTGCTACATATAAAAATTAATTTTTTACTATATAAATTGATTTTTTGTACTAAGTAAAATTGTTCGTAATAACAAATTACACATATCCTAAAAATTTTATTAATTTTGAATAGAATTTGATAAAGTTTTTATAGTATCAACTTTTGCAGGGGTGGGGTCTATTCTGCGGGGGCAATCACAAATTGGCCAATCAAATCACGTGTAAACAATAAGTAAAATAGGATTGCGAAGATAAAAACAACTATATCTTATGTTCTACTAGGCCAATTTTAATGATTCGACCACTGTTAGAATTAAAAAAACCTCCTCTACAAGCTTGTTTAAAAATTTAATATAGTTACTTAATAAAAATTTTCTTTATTATTAAAAATAAAATTTTTAGTAACTCGTTTATTAATAGAAATGATCTATATACCCTTTACCCTTAAATATAACCTTTTGGCCAATAACCTTTTTTCAAATATAATATTTTAGTAAAAAAGCAACTTTTTTATCCAAAATTTTAATATAACCTTTATATATATTACCATATGTGTTCGAAATTAAGCTACTTTTTTTGGCCAAAAAATTACACGAAAAATCATAAAGTAACTTATTTTCAAAATTGAAAAATATACTAATAAAAAGTTGTCCAAATGACATCAAATTTTTACTATAAGTGTATTTTGATACACTGAACAATTTTACTTAATTGATCTTTTGAAGTTTACTTAGTAAAAAAAAGTTTTATATATAGCAACTGCTAACGAATTTTTAAGATTTTTAAAAAAAATTAGGAGTAGCTTATTTTAGGTAGTAGCTTATTTTCAGACATATACGGTATTTGGGGTCCTGTCATTGCATAAAGAAAATTTTCAAAATGTTGTTGCATAACTACTGCTAATTTTCGAAGTTATTCTTCAAAGAAACCACCATTTACGTTTAAATAAAAACTATCATTATTTGTTAAAAAAGCCCACCCTTAGCCATCAAAGAAACCTATTATTAGCTATCAAAAAAGCCCACTATTAACTATCGAAGAAGCCCACTATTAATTGTCAAAATCCGCTTTTGGTTTTTAAAAAACTCTATCATTTTACATCATAGAAACCCACCATTATATCCTATTATACATGAAGAAACACATTTAAGAAACCACTGTTTTATATCAAGAAAACCTACCACTTTGGTCAAAGAAACCTACTGCAATTCATCAAAGAAGCCCACTTTAATCATCAAAACCACATTATTTATCAAAGAAACCTGTTTTTAAATATTAAAAAAACCTATCATTATTCCTTGCCTTAAATCGTTAAAGAAATCACATTAAAGAAACCCATCAAAAAAATTATCTAACCTATGAATAAAAAATAGTAACATTAGTAATATATTATAAAAAAAAAACAATATTTAAAAAAGAAACAAAAAATAATGTTGCAGTACAGTTCCAGGTAAGTTGAAATTGGCAAGATTTACTAACAATGTATGTTTCCAAACCTATGATTCAGTTTTAAATAAGAATCACATAATTAATTACCTACTCTTATATATCTTGAGTTTCAGAAAAAAAACATAGCTGGCTATTTCAAAAAAACTTATAACCAAAACTTTTATTGATCAAATATATATGATATATAAAATTTATATGATTTATATATAAAATGACAGGTTGGGGCCCCACAATCTAGTGGTCTAGACACTCAACCCTCACAGCCAAGGTCTTTGGTTTGAATCCTACTAGAAGCAGTTTCTAGGAAAAATTCGGATGCAAGACCCTATGAAAAGTCCATATAAAGTACGAATCTGGTTTTAGGAATTTTCGGAAGGAGATCCATTGTGGAGGGTTGGCACCATAGAGACGGTCCAGTTACATAAAGGTTGCGCAAGTAAT
The DNA here is from genome assembly GCA_003550325.1 of Gigaspora rosea. Taxonomy (NCBI): domain Eukaryota; kingdom Fungi; phylum Glomeromycota; class Glomeromycetes; order Diversisporales; family Gigasporaceae; genus Gigaspora; species Gigaspora rosea. Next base: position 143,114 of record QKWP01000642.1, read on the forward strand.
TCCTTGGCGGGCAAGAGCAAGGTAGCACCAACAACTCTAAAGCGGTCTTGGGATCTTGATTGGGAGGGTAACATGACTGTAACATGAACCCGAGTGGTGAGTAAAGTGGTGAACACAAAAGGATCTGTGGTAAAGAATTTGCCTAAACTGGATAAGAAACACCTCTGGCACCGGTACCAAATCTAAATTGGAAGGAAACTACTACTATAGAGGTAGATCTGCGAATTGGGAATACGAACAAAATAACGAATCACTCGGTAGGAAGTACAATGTACGAAATAAAGCTCCCTGGCCTAACTACCGGTAGAACACCAACTGCTCTACAAGAAGTTGGAAGTAGTACAGAAATGTACTACAAAATCCAGTTGGGAGTAGCTGTGTCACATAGGAGGAGTGAGAGCTAGCTTGCTAAGGATAGGGGTGGTTCTTACTCGGGCCAGTTACGCAACACAGCCAGTGCTCACCTACTTTTAAGGGAAGTATCTGCTAACCAATCCAGATAGCATATCTGCAGTAATATATGATAGATTACTAAGAGTAGTGGGCAAAGCTTAGCTTGTGCCCCCACCAGCACATGGGTAATCTCAGGACACCAAGGTTTAGGAAGTAACTGTGAGGTTACGATCGTCTGGGCAAGGCTCTTGCACCTACTTGGAAGTATAAAATCGGCAATATGGGAGAAGCAGAGAATATAGTAATTAGTGGAATAACAAAATAGGGAGTAGTCCAAAAATCCAGGTTATACAGAAAATGGGGTATGGAAAGCTCTGGTAGGTTTAGGTCACAGATAGTCAAGAATGTCTGAGTCTTTTGTACTTAATATAGTATAATATTGTATCACATAATATATACAAACATATACTTAATAACTAGGTTATCAGGAGCTAATAGATGTCCGAAGCGTAACTAAATATGTGTAACATAACTGATCACGAGGTTTTTTATTTTTTGTTTATGATATACAGAGATATGTTGTGTTACCTAAACTAAAAGTTTGATTGGATATCTTTAACAGACATTGCATGAAATGAAGTAGAAGTAAAAACGTCCTCACTATGCTTCGGACAATAAAGTCTTCGAGGCATGACCTCACCTTAAAAAACAAAAAAAAACATATAAAATGACAATCTTTATGCCACTATTATACTTGTGTAACATTAAGTTTGTCCCCATAATTGGCTGGAGCGTAGCAACGGACCCTAAGTTTCTATGCGAAGTGATACAAAAATTACCTTCCTGATGTGCTTCAATTGTAAAAATCTTGACAAATTTTACTTTTTTGATATACTTGCATATATATGATGTAAATCTTATCAGAAATGGAATTTGGAAATTTTTTGTCTGTCCCCACGCGTGTCCATATTTGTGCTTTTAATGTTACCAACATATGCATATTAACGCGTTTGTGTAATATGATGAACATCATATGATGAGCTCCGGACATATAATGCTACGCATTAGCCTAGTTTTACTAACCCCTAGGCAATACTATCTTATCTAGTAATACTATCATTACTAATACACTAGCATCACCATATTACTAGTTTCACCAGTATTACCAGTTTTACCAGTATTACCAGTTTCACTAGTATTACCAGTTTCACCAGTATTACCAGTTTCACCAGTATTACCAGTTTCACTAGTATTACCAGTTTCACCAGTATTACCAGTTTCACCAGTATTACCAGTTTCACCAGTCACCAGTATCACCAGTATCAATGCTGATTGGTGATTGATAATTGGTGAAAACTGGTTCACTATTGCAATTTAGTTTTACCAACAACTCTAGTGCACCATTGCAATTTAATTTCATCAGCAACTCTAGTGCATCATTGCAACTTAGTTTCTCTAGTGCACCATTGCAATTTAGTTTCACCATCACAATTGTAGTTTAATTTCACCAGCAATTCTAACGCATATCACATATTTCAGGTCCATTTAATCTCTATATAAAACGGAATATTTCTACGTAGCATGATTAAAAATCTATCTGATTGGCTATCGATTCCTATAGTATCAACATCCTATATAAAAATACTGTATGATCTGTCATATGAAAAGTCACCAACGAATCTGATTATATAGGATTAAATTTTCCAGAAGCAAGTAACGTTGGAGAATCATATTTCTTAAAATTTTGATAGTTTTAATTATAAAAAGGTTATTGCATGCTATTTTACAAGTACTGTAATAAATTTACGTAATATTGTTCTCCAACGTTACTTGCTTCTGACGAATTAATCTGATATAATCAGATTCGTTGATTATATTTTTGTACGGGCAAGCAACCAATGAAAATTCAAGATCGACAACCAATCAGATGGATTTTTAATGTACAGTACTGTATAATTATTATTACTATTCAATCAGTTCAAAAAAAAAATAACTGCAAGCTCATACTCAAAGAGAAGAAATGAATACTCACTCTTGGATAACTTGGATAAGCTCTGGAATTTTATTAAATCGGGAATCCGGTATCATATCAATCAATAAATTAGTTGACCTTGTTAAAAAGGGAATTGTTGATTGGATTGATGTTCTTAACGAACTAACGGATGCGCTATTAATTCTTTCTCTATGGAATTTCGATTGATAATATATTATTAAATCAAGCGTACATAGGTGAATGTCATTTTAATTATGGGAGGCATCCTTTTATCATTGTGACAAAAATTAAATCTGAACAAAAATGTACCGTCTTACTTTCTCAACTTAAATGTTGAGCCTAACCCTCCTCAAAAAAAGTCTGTGTATATGGAAAATTTATTGAATATGATGAAGCCATTTTTTGATCTTTTTTCTTAGATGGAATAAAAAAAAAATATTGAATATCAAAAAGTATTGGTCTTCAATATTGGCACACTTTTTAATTCATTTGTTATATCAAGATGCCGAAGAACATTTTTTAGAGTTATTTGCTCTTAGTAGTCCAAAGATTGTCGTTGATACCTACTCCTACGGAAAATTATATTACATTTAATTCTATATACATTCTCATGCAATCTCTTGCTCAAGTTGTTGGTGTAAATTTTATTTGAAATGGTTTAAACACAACATTTTTACAAAAGTTTAACGATATCCTCATAATGCAGATTTGTTACCATGCAAATTTATCAACCAACCATTACATTTCGTTACATTACAAAATCTTAATATTTCAATGTTCTCTAATTTACCTATCACAACTAAATTTTTGTTTCGGTCTGGCCAACGTTATCTTTTTTGCTCCTTGATACTCATTCGAGTAATAATCAATCTATGGTCCTCGAGATTATGCAAAGACTAATCGAGCTCAAATTAAAAAACCTAAACGATCATGACGTTCCGTCTGCACTCGTTTAGTGTTGCGATTTTGCCATTATTTCAAGCGATTTCTGATCTGGAAAAAAAAAAAATACTGCAATGGAAATATTCTTGATGGTTCAAAAATTTCAAACGTTTGCAAGTGCATGCCTTTGAAATTTAATAAGGTAATGTTTAACAATAATACCATAAATCTATCACCATATATTATTGTTAATATTATCCAAAATAAGTTGTCTTTTAAATTCTTTTCTTCGCATGAATAAGAAATTATAAATCACATTTTCCATGCTATTTTATGTACCTTACATATTTCATCACGATGTTGCCACAAGAATTTTAGCTTTAAATCATCTTATTTCAACAATTGGTGATGATTTTTTGCTTTTATTCAAACACAAAATTTCTTGCTTCTTTACATTCTGCATAATGATAGTAGTACTGCACCATGATTTACCTTTATTAGTTACAACTACGGATCCAATTATTACTGCGACGGTTTTGAAAATTATCATGAGTCTTGTTAATGAGCAGGGAATAAATAAGAAAACAAATTTAAAAGCTGTTGGTATCAGAATGCTATATAAACTCTGGTTAAAACATTTATTCATGTAGTAAAATTTCAAAATTAATCATTTTTTTAGAGACATTTGTAAATCCAGAGGGAGAGATTATGCTGAAGAATTACCTTCTTTCATATCAAGTTTACTTCAATCCGTAATTTTACAACCAAAGAGCTTATGTTTTTTGATCATAGAAACGCTAACTCCTGTATAGAAGCTAAAGTGGTAGAAACTAAGGCAGGTAATTTAAAATTTTGGTTATTTCTATTCAATATCCTAAGTACTACATGGTCTTATTACCATTTCGCAACTGATATATTATCGGTTTTTCCTGTATCATCTAAAATAGTGCTATTTCGAATTTTTAATTTAAATGAGAGATCTTGAAATTTAAGCCAAATCGAAGAATACCAATTTGTACTGAGTAAGATCATTTCACATGAAGTCTATAGCAATGAGACGAAGTCTATTCAAGGGAGTCTGTGTTGAAACCAATAATGGAAAATCAGCCAATTTTCTTTCAAAGTAGAAAGGAGAGAGTGGAATCTATTGATATAACAATTTTGAACGGTCAACACTAGTTTACGGGCTGGATATGCATTGGCTTCATTAATCTGTTAAAAGGTTTGCAAAAAGTGTTGTATGCGGCAGCAGAAAGGAATGAAGGCAAAGAAGAGGTGTTGATGGACGATTTGATGAAGCGACTAGATGATGTAAGACTTCCTTTTACTTGTCAAAATATAATTCTGGTTTTTACAGGTATTATTATTTGCTTTGGAAATAAAAGGTCTAATTATTCCATTCATGCTTAAATTATTACAATGTACGATTAGGATCACTCAAATCGTTAAATGTTAATTCAACAGCATGCTACAACAATGTTGCGTCACTTCTTAGACTATTATTTTATTGATACAAATTTGACTGCCAAACACCAATATGAACATCAGCATCAAGATTCAAGCCTTATTATCGCTATGATGTTCAATTCTCCGTCGCAATAACTTTAGGATATTTATCCACATTAATAATTACGAACGAAAAATTGGTAACAAAACTAAGTGAAAAATAAAAAATAAGCAAACTATTTTTCGCTTATACTGTAGTTTTATAAAGCGTACAATTAATTTATCGATAAAAAAAAAAACACTTTAAGGCTCTACAACAGGATGGGCTTTGTCTAGAGCAGAATATTCTTTTATCATATCTAGCTTCATTTCCAATGAAAATGTCTGTAATGTCAAATATTTATTCACAAATGGTGTCTTTTCTTTACGATTTCATTTCAAATACGCCTTTAGATAATTTAGGATCAGTTAATTTATATTTGGTGTTATACTTGTCGAGAATAATGGAAATGTTAATGAAATATCAAAAATAGGATTGCTAGATTCACATGGTTTGTCAGTTTTTCAAAAGGTATATGCTTAAATGAAGAAATTATGTATATTTTAGAGAAAGCAGCAAAAATTTCGTGTGACAAAGTAAGCCTAATAATTGGTTTTTTTTTCTTATTTATTAATTTGTTAGGATTATTTATTTAGAATAAGATATCCGAATATTATTTTCATTTTTCTCAATCTTATTCATGTTTTACAAGATATTCTTTAAGCAATCGTCGCATAACTTGTCATCGTTTAATGCACATATAAATTCATGTACTCGTACACAACAGTTGGTACAACGGTATATTGCTCTAATAACAATAGGATCATTTATGAGAGTTGATTACTTTTCGCTTCGCATCATGCACGAAACAGAAATTCTTGTTTCTTTTCGTCAGAATCTGCTATTGTTACTCAAGATTTTGGATACTTTGCATAATGCTGCAGAACATCTTCAGGAATGATGATTCATGTTAAAGGAGAAAGATTAGCTGTAATTATATTGGGACAATCAATGCAGGTTATTGAAAGAATAGCTGAAGATGCTGCAATGCTTGTTGGTGACTCTGTAAAGTTTATTACAAGTAGTACTGTGCCTAAAGACTATTCCATATTACCTGCTTCGAGCTATTTGAAATTTATTTTTGATCAGCTTGTAGGGTTTTCATTAGGTAAAAATTTTTTTAATCTTATAGTATTATTTATTGTCGCGGCTGAAGCTGGAAATTAAGGACCTCGATTTAAAATTATAAATCCTACCAAAATCTACTTATACTCTTTTAATATCAAAACTAACCCCAAACCCTACCCTAACCGTTAAAAAAAAGATAAGAAGATACACCCAAAAAATTTTAGAAAATTTTATATTAAAATAATTAAAATTTCCAGCTTCAGCCGCGACATTTATTTTTATTAATCTACCATCAGATTCATCTATTGAAGCGGCTTTAGCTTGATTATTTCTACATTTTCTAAAATAAGCATTATCTTTCCACCAGTAAACTTGTTCCTATTTTTATGCGATTAATTTGAGATATCAAAGTGCTATAATGGTAATGCAACATTGTTCTCATTCGGTATCATTAATGGAATTCCTTGTACACATATTAGTCGAGTTCCCAAATATATACTCAAATAGTAATGTCGATACGAAATTTAAAATTTTGTCGATTCGTGAAGGATTTGGGGAAATTCTCGAATTAAGTGGGATTAAAAAAGTTACTCAAACAGTTAGGACAAACATTTCATAAGATAGAGGGGTGGAAACATTACAAAAAAAAGTAGTGATACAAAGTCTTTAAAATGGCATCCTGTTTATTTGGCAATTCATTAATTCCTGAAAATAAAGTCCATTTTATTATGAATGATTGTTTACTATGTTAACTGATTATTTAATATTTAATATTTAATATTTAGGAATTACAGGCTATTTTTCTTGACACGAAGAATGAATACATTTCGGTGATACAATAAACACTAAAGACTTGGTTTCATTTCAACAAGAACTTATTAAATTATTAAAAGTTGTTTATAATTAGCTTCCTGTACACGTCTAGCTTTTAAATAAAAATATGGTGTGTCTTCAATTAAAAGGGCCCATTTTTACATATATTTTATTTTGAGATATTTGAGTTTAATTATTTGTTTTGATTTTCGGACTGATCCGGGATCAATCAAATTTCACGATATTGATTGGTTAAAGACGGCAGGTGACTATCGGGTAAACTCGTGACGTGTTGGCTCTACGTAGGGCTAGTGCAAATTTGCAATTGCAGATTCTGCGCATAAACCTGACATTTATTGCATTGCAGATGCGATTGCATATTTTGCATATCAGGGCTAATTTTGCATATTTAATAGTGCATAATCTGCGCATAAAATCCAGAAAAGCTTGTAATAGATTAGGGTGAAACCCATATTAAATTCAAGTAAAACCCGCTTTTGATCGTTAGGGCGTTGTGTTAATGAATTTTACCTTTACCATTGCGTGATTTTCAAAGTGGATTTAATCAGAATTTATTGCAAGTTTCACCCTGTTATATTGTAATTTTTCTCATAACTAAACACATGCTTTAACTATATGCTAACCATAAATAAGAAAGTAATTAAAAGTTAGTCAAAGAAATAGACGCATAAAAATTTGAAATAATAAATGAACAAAAAAAAA
>QKWP01000642.1:154174-174108 GCA_003550325.1 Gigaspora rosea
AAAAAAACCCGAACAAACCGAGGCAGTGAACAAAAACAATATTAAAAAAATGATCTATATAATGTTATAATTTATTCAAAATAATTTTACATTTTGGGATCATTAAAAATAAATCAACTTTATAATAAATTTTAAAGGCTTCAATATTATATTTTTGAGTTTCGGATTTTAGGTTTGGGTTTCGGATTATAGTTTCGGGTTTCGGGTTTCGGAGTTTCGATTTTTTTTAAAAAATCCGAAACTAGTTTCGGATTAGAACCCTTCCGAAACTAGTTTCGGGTAGGTTTCGTTTCGACGCCATGTTTGGTATTAACTAAAAAATAAGGCATATTTACTATTAATTATTTGATTGCTTTTCTCGTTAGTTTCGTCACCTATCATTAGTTTCGTCACCTTTTGTTGGTTCCGTCACTTTTCATCAGTATCATAACCTATTGTCAGTTTCATCAGTTTCGTCGTTTTGTCTTTTTAAAATTTTTTGACAAAGACAAGACCTAATTTCATCTAATAACCAACACTAGTCTCAACCATTACCACCAATTAATAATACCCGATAATAATCATTCAGCGTAAAAAGCTTTATTAGAAAATATAATAATTTTTTTTGTCTTTCGATGTCATCTCTTTGCTAAGTTCAAGAATTTAAGCAATCTTTTAATAGCTTGAGAGAAAGTTTGAAAAATAATTGTAATGTTATAACAATTATAAAACTTTATAGCACTTGTTTTTTAATTAGTAAGTGCTGCCAAATTTAGCAAATCAACCAACTCACTCAAAGTTTTAATAATGAACAAGCTTGGTAAGTTTATAGAAGCGAAATAGTAAGCAGTTTTATACATATAAAAATAAAATAAAATGCCAACTTTAAGTGCCGCATTCTTTTCGGGTTTATTTTGTATTATATTTTAAACTTGCAAATAATAAATAAGTCAACTTTCTAAACCGTAAAAATGCATGTCATAAGTGCGGTTTCCTTTTTAGAAACCCTTGAAATAAATGATTGATAATAGATAACCGTTGCAATTTACTATAATAATTAACGCCCCACAAAAATTTTACCCCCACGTGATTTTGACCAATCGAATTTCAGGATCAGGTGTAACTTAAATTTTTTACAAAAAAACGCGAATAGCTCTAAATTTTAATTAGGAAACCACCTTCTGAAAAATGTTCCTTGTGAAATTTTACTAATAACAGATAAACTCAACCCTAACCCTACGTTGTTCTCACCCTATAGCGAGGTTTATTTTTACGCGCAACTTTTTACTTAGATGTTAGAAAACAAAACACGTTTGTTTTGACTATCACGTTAAAATTTGATTGGTCAAAATCACGTGGGGGGTATTAAAAAAATGTCAGTTTGAACTAAAAAGCATCTGATTATTTTATTTTACAATTTTTGGCAGTTTTTTTTTTCTATAAATGATGATCTAAACTTTTTTTTTTTTTACCAAAAAAAAAAAAGTGCCTGAAGAAGAGTTAAATAAACTAAAGCATGCATGGAACAACTTGTTGAAACACACAGAATTACGCAAGACAATATAACCGAAGTGTTTCGGTTTTCTCCGCCAAAGAAATACTTAGCCAGTGTTACTTTTGTTGTTTCCTGGCCATGGCATCAAATTTTGTCCGTTTATTCCTTTCGAATGGCTTTATTCCCTTCGAATGGCGAAATAATTGCATTCGCTGCTGGGACCCAACCATTCCTCAAAAGATTGTCCAGTTTCAGGCAAGCCAAGTCAACCACCATGGATGAATACGAAAGAAGAGTATCTAGAGTTTTTAAACACCCGCACAAGAGCCCTCAAATTAAATTCTGAGTAATTACAAATTATAATAATGTATAATACATATATAGTATATCTATATCTAATAGATTATTTTGTTTAATACTTATACTAGATAATAAGCTCATGAAGATTGAATATCAAGGAACCCAGTGATATATTCGTGTTATCACATCGTATAATAAATCATTCGAAGTTAAAGTTAGTTTTAAGGTTAGATGATAGTATAGTTTAGGACAATTTCTAGTGTAAGTAAACAAATTACAGTACGTATGTCATTGCACAATTTCATGTAATGTGGTGATTACTTGGTTCCTTGATCTTCAAGTGTCCCCCATTTCGTTTAATAATAAAATACTATGATTAAAGAAATTATCTTTGATTGTACTATGTGAACAAAATTAATCAAGTATAAAGCAGACCTAACATTAATTGGGTGGTTAGGATGAGATAGAGCGGGGTTGGGGCTCTATCAAATATTAAGAAAACATAGTAATTTTCTATAATGAACTTTTTTCCTTCTAGAACCGTTATTTCTTTATAGAAAGAGTTGACTGTAATTTATTTTGTTGAATAAAATATTATTTTTATAGCAATTTATAAACCAAGTACTATAATAAATTTTTTTACTATAAATCGCAGCTATTCTAGAACACCTGATAAAAACTGACCGAATAATGCTCTGGCCGATTTGACTAATATTGTAAGTATACGTATGTACGTATTAATTTTTATTGAATCTATTATGGCAAAATAATAAATTAACCAGATCGGCCGAATTATGATGTAACGGTTAATTTTATGTCGATCAGCTACTTCGCACTAATAAAAGTCTTGCGAATACAAGCCAACTTTTTTTTTTTTTGATTTTATAATTTAAATAGACAAAGAATTATATTATATCAAAATAAAATTTGCTATAAGCAAATTGTGATAAAATAGTTGGTAAGTATGGTATCTGAATTTTTGCATTAAATTACTATATAAATTACGATAAATCTAATACAAGCTAAACACTATTTTCTCTAAATCACTTTAAAATAAGGCATTTAAGTGATATTTGAAATTTGCTGAAGGTGGAAATTCTGATCATTGAAGGGTGGAGAAGCATATGAAATTAGATACTATTATCGAAATAGAATTGGGATTAAAAAGATATTACAAATCAGCTGAAATGAATTGACTTGATTGGCTGTAGCGATGTAATAATTATTTCACATTGTTGACTCAGGTAAATAACCTTTGTATAGACTCTGTTTTTTATTTCTAATACCATTACTAACTAATTCTTTACTTTCAAAATCATGGCTACATTGGTGAGTTGGATTGGTTTTCGGGTAAGTAACATTCAATGTAGACTTTGTCTTTTAGTTTCTAATCACTACTAATTATTCTTTGCTTACTATCGCATAGCCGGAAATCTGGGTTCAGTAATCTACAGTTTAATTTATGATTTCAGATTATTTTCTATCAATTATATTGACAAAGTCCTACAATATACAGAATAACCGATTTCCGCATAAGATTAGTGAGTCAATAGTGAATGGGTTAATATTTTTAATAGTGAGTAAATTTGCATTTTATTAATAAGTAGTTTTGTAATTTACACAGCTAATTACTTTAATAATGTATTCATTTATGAATTTGATTATGAATGTGTTGATTCATAATTCCAATGGTCGTTGGATTCATGATTTTAACAAGTATGGATTTACGATTTAAGAAACATCGAAGTTGCACGTGAAAAATTAAATCTCCACTACGCTATAACAAAAAACAATATGACATCCAATCAATTGCAAAACTTTGTGAAGCAACACCATTATATTGCAGTATACTCATAAACTTCGTGCTATTCATCACTCTGTTCCTGGTATTAAATCCGAATTTAACTATGATATATCGACATATTATTCCTATATACCTGAGATAAGAGTCGTGAATAGATGAAGGTAATGTGTCTGCATAATTAATACGCCTATATCTGATCTAACTGTTAAATTCAGATTTAACAATTAAACCAGAATCTGCTGATTAAACCCTGTTATAAGTTATTAATTCTGGATATGATAATTATTAGAAAAAATTCGATTACTATACTTTCAGACCACCGAGAAGAATTGCTGTCACTGCTACATTATTTTGCGATATAATATGTTAATTTTGTATTAGATTTATTGTTTTATGATCATTTACTGGAAAACATTCAATTACCATACTTATAGACAGAACCGGTAAGTTATTTAGATATGTTAGTTTTGTTGACTTTATTATCGTATGGTTATTTACAGCTGTTTTTATAATTTCTGGAACACTAATTAAAAATTACTGAATGATTTTTCAATTAATTTTGTGGTTTCGGTATAATCGGTATATAGAAATTATTTTTGAATCTCACGTAATACTTATTTTACAGATTGTTAGAATTTCAACACACTCAATATTATTAAATTATTATATCAATTTGGATCAATCATGCCGAAATCACAAACTTAATCGAATCGGCCAAAANGATTGTTAGAATTTCAACACACTCAATATTATTAAATTATTATATCAATTTGGATCAATCATGCCGAAATCACAAACTTAATCGAATCGGCCAAAAATCATTCAGCTAATTTTTTATTACAGCTATTTTCATAATTCCTGGAACACCTGATAAAATTGACCGAATGATGTTTCGGCCGAATTCGATAAGTTATTGATTCGTTATAATAAAAATAATTAATAAAAGCTATTTTTGTATCATAATGATCATTTTACGATTGTCATACAATAATGTCAACGATTTTAAATTTTCGTTCGAATGCTTGTCCAACATGATTGGTGTGCTTAATTTGTTCGAAAATTTATGGAAAAAACTATTCATGTCAACCAATAAACCTTAACAAGAAATGTAAAAAAGGAATCGAATATAAATTAGACTTTTATAACAAATATATTACTCTAACAGGTGCCGCTGTTAAAAAAGTTATATATGATCATGAATTGAGATATCCCAAATTCTTTAAAAATAAATTTTTCGTCTTCAACAAGAACGAAAAATAATTAGAAATAAATAAATAAATGCCTTCGTTTGAACGAAAATGGATCTTGGCAAAGAATTGGAATCGAAATTTAGTTTAATTTTTTAAAACCGAATTTTTCGTCTTCGACAAGAAACGAAAAATAATTAAGAATGAATAAATGCCTTCGTTTGAACGAATATGGATCTTGTCAAAAGAATAGGAATTGAAGTTTTATACAATTTTTTAAAACTAAATTTTCATCTTCGACAAGAAACGAAAAATAATTAGAAATGAATAAAGACTCCGTTTAAACGAAAATGAAACTTGCCAAAGAATAGGGATTGAAAAATTTAATTCAATTTTTTAAAACCGAATTTTTCATCTTCGACATGAAACGAAAAATAATTAGAAGTGAATAAAGGCTTCGTTTGAAGAAAATGGATATAGGAATTGAAATTTAATTCAATTTTTTAAAAACGAACTTTTCGTCTTCGACAAGAAACGAAAATAATTAGAAATGAATAAAGGCTTCGTTTGAACGAATATGGATCTTGCCAAGGCATAGGAATTGAAATATAATTCAATTTTTTAAAAACAAATTTTCGTCGAAAAATAATTAGAAATGAATAAAGGTTTCGTTTGAGCGCCAAAGAATTTTACAACTTACGATATTTAGTCCTATCGTAATATATATTGGTCACCTGATCTTATTAAATTACGTATCTGACTCTTATTCCCCGAAATCATAAACTTAATCGAGTCGGCCGAAACATCATTCGGTCAATTTTTATCAGGTGTTCCAGGAATTATGAAAATAACTGTAAGTGTTTCAGGAATTATGAAACAGCTGTAATGTAGTCCGAATCGGAAGAATTTGGTATTGCTAGAAAATTTTCGACTACTATACTTACACACTGAATCAGAAAGAATTTGTAGCTGCTGGTAAGTGATTTGGATAATATGTCAGTTTGTATTAATGTTGTTAGCCGAAATTGTTTTATGCTTGTAGAAATATTTCGGCATTTGATATTTAGTCTGCCGAAATGTCTAAATCCTAAATTATGCCGAAATGTCTAAATAATGTCGAAATGTCTAAATTAAGAAATATATATGAAAAAGCATGTGGGAATTGTTTGTCGAAATATACTATTTAGTCAATTATTTAGACATTTAAGTGTCTAAATATATTCGACATCACATTATTTTTTGTCAAAATGTCTTAAGTCTAAATTTGACTAATTGTCTAAATGTTTGACTAAATATACATTATATGACTAAATGTTTGATTAAATAAATATTATATGACTAAAAGTCTAAATATAGATATGTTTATTCAAAACTTTTATGTAATTCTTATTACAAGTGACAACAGAAATAATAATGGATTAGAAACTTAATGTATTGGAATAAGCCGTATCATTCTAAGTTATAACTTGCAAATTTGCATTTTAAGTTACGGCTAGTGTTTGGACCCGGGTAGGTATCACCCGGGTCACCCGCGGGTGGGCGGGTGACCCGGGTCGAATTATGGCCCACCCGGGTGGTCAACCCACGGGTTACCTACATGGGTGACCCGTATGAGTTGGTTATAAACTATATATATAGTAGTGTTCTGACCTGTCATGAAAATTCCAACTTGGATCACCCAGGTCATACAGGTGAACACTGGGTAGTGTAGTAGAAAGAATCCCACACGGGTCACCCGTGGGTGGTAACTAGTGATGTGCCGCGTATAGTACAGTACGCAAAAAATTTTTTAGAATATTCTAGACCAAATCATAAAACTATTCATATCTTAAATTTGCCCTTATGAAACTGCCTTTTATTTTCTAAGCAAGGTTATTCCTTGCAAAATTTTGTATATAGGTAGTTTATATACCATATGCGTACTATACATATTTCACATACTATACTTACTATACAACTATACGTACTGTACGTACTGTACGCTAAAAACACTAGTGGTAACACGGGTCACCCGGGTAATAAAAAAAATTTTATAGTAGACTATAAAATTTTTTTTATCACCCGGGTGACCCGTGTTACCACCCACGGTTGACCCGTGTTACCACCCGCGGGTGACCCGTGGTGGGATTTTTTCTACTACCTAGTGTTCACCCGGGTCACCCGGGTGACCCACCCGCGAGTGACCCGGGTTGGGATTTTCATGACGGGTCTGAACACTAGTTACGGCATCTCGTAATGTGTATATGTGTTATATTGTTTGTATTATGTATAACTATTTATAATAAACTAGCTAGTATTTTTTTTTCTAGTACCCACTGGAATATGTACAGTAACTAGCTAGTATTCTTTTCCAGTACCACGTTTTATATTTATAAGATATGAATGATAATATATATATTTATCATATATGTTGGCATATATAATATGTATAAATGATAATATTTTTTGATTTTATGTTGTATTTAGTAATAATTTTGTGTCATAAAAGTTATTGGTATAGGTTAATTTGTATAGAATGAAGTGTATATTAAAAATATATATAATAATGTGTGTATGTGGTTAGGCCAGACCAAATTGATTATGTGTTTTACTACCCCACTTTAGAGCTCCCCTCTCTCATAGTAAAAAAAAATTTTGATAAATATACATAGAGATACAGGATATTTCAGTAAATTTTTATACAGTTATGAAAAAATTCAGAAAAATTTTTTTTTTAAAAAAAAAGTTTTTTAAAATTTTACTATATGAACCATCTCAACCCTCCTCTCCTGAAGGGAAGAAAGAAGTAATGTAAAACATAGAATTAACTTGGTCTGGTCTTACTAATATTAGTAGTTGAATCTGGTATGATAGATTACTTGAAGGGATTGCTTATGATTTGATATAAGGTTTGGAGTTCTTTATTGCATATAGGTTTTCTAATATATAGTAATTTGTATTTAAAAACTTTTATGCTTTGTATTATAGAAAGTATGAAAGTAATAGCTGATTAAATAAAATAATTTCAGTTTATAAATATTTAAGTTGTATTATAAATAATTTTATTTACTACAAGTATAAGTAAAATGCTATTGGTATTCTTGGCAAAGGCCAAAATTTAAAATCTTTATTTTGAAATAATTTTCCAAAAGCTAACACTTATATTACTAAATAAAGCATAGAAGTGTTATTTTGAATTTTGGTTCAAATTAACAGTATTTATTATATCAAATTTTACTAAATCTCACCGGTGGTGATCATCACCACTCTATAATAAAGTTTTTAAAAAACTAAGATTAGGGTTTAGGGTTAGGGTTAGAATTAGGGTTAGAAAAGCATATTATATGTAAAATTTTGCGCTAAAAACTTTTACTTAGTGCCCGAAAATAAGTTATCATAGTAAAATATTTTGTTGTCTAAGATTTTTTAGATTTTTTCTTAGTTTCATTATTTTTTTGGGTTTGTTTTGGTTACACAGGATCCTGCGATCTAATTGGTTGAACATATGAGCGGTAATGATCACCGCTGGTGAGATTTAGCAAAACTCTATTATATCAATTCAAATAACCTTAATTTATTGAATTAAATATTGGCAAGAGTTAGATTAGCACAAATAAAAAGATAAAAAGAAATAAATAAATTATTTTAAATACTGTAATTAAAAAGAACAGTTATGGTCTATTATGTAGTAAAAGAATGCTAGTAAGCCAAAAGTGATGAAAAATATTTTGCAAAAAAATTTTTTTACAAATCATATTTGATATTCTAATGATATGAAGTAGATAAGATAAAGATAGTTTGTATTGGGATAAAATGTTGTGATATTTATTATGAGTATTGTAAAAATTTAGTTAAAAAAATTGTATATTATTCTAGTAACAATAAAAAGTGAATTAGTTGTATTGGAATTATCATTTATTACTATAAAAGATTCTGTTACAAACTTACTTGCACATAATATATAATTAAGGTTGTTAATTTAGATAAATAGTGATTTTATGATGAACTACTAAAAAAATCTTGTTACAAAAACCTTGCAATTGCAGAATATAAACCAATTTGCATTAAAAGTTATCATAAAAAATTTTATTACAAAACTTACTCATTATTATGAATTAGCTATTGTAGTTTATATAGTTTTTCTATAAAAAATTTATTACAAAACAATAATATATGTAATTATAGAATTAGCTATTGTGATTTATATAAAAATTAATGCTAAACTTAGTAACAATAAAAAGATGAGTTAAAATTATTGTAATTTTATTATAAATTACTTAAAATTTTGGTTACAAAAACCTACCCAACAGATAATATGTTTTAAGATTAAATTTGTATTAAAATTATATGGTTTCTATGAATTACTGTAAAATTTTTATATCAAACTTGTTTGTTATTCTAATAATTGGTTAGAGTAAGTTAGTTTGTTTTAGAATTATATTATCATGAGTTACTAGTATAAACTTTACTATTCTGAACATATATCTTAGTTAATTTAATATTTTTTTTTTTTTTTAATTTTTAATGGCCGTCTACTTTGGTAAGGTTTTATTAAATATTTATAATATTTGTTACATTAATAAGTGTACAACTAGCTACACGTGCACTTTTGGTGCCTAATTTAAGTAGTCCGCCCGAGGGTTCTACACTAGCTGCCATACCTGCAGACCAACTATGGGACCTGCCTATTTAAACTACTCTGATCAATGCTCCGCCTATTAATATTTACCTATCCGACCAAACTATATTATGGTTTTCTGGGGTTATTCTCAATAGCCTACCAGCCTTAGGGCTACTTTACCCTCATAGAATGTGCCAGCCACTAGGGTATATGTCCCAATCCTACACCCGGTGGTTTTCAGAAACTGGGCGCCATGACGTTAATCGACACTTGCAGTCAGGGGTTACCTTGAACCGCTACAGTTTCCTAATACAGTACTGCCCTTGTAAGGTTCGTTCCGACCCCGGTACCGACCTTCTTTTGGTAGCACTGTCAAAGATCAAAATCTACCTCCTTATTCGGGACTTGCCAAATGGGTTTCCAATTTCCTCCGGTTTCTTGGATTTGACAATGCAATGTTACTGTTAGACCTGTAAAAACGTATGAAACGTATAACGACGATAACTCTTGACCCTGCGATCCAATTTTAATGAAACTACCACCATCGTGACCACCTCGATGAGAGCTTTCGAATGGTACCAAAATCATCTCGATTGGACTGTTCTAGCCCAAGCTAGTCAAAACTGAATGATTGGTCTTTACAAAACGTCCTACTGCGCCCAAATCTTATTGGTTGATCAATATTGCGCCACCCATGACACTGAAATATCGGACATTTCGAGTAATCCTAGACATTTCAGTTAATCACAGATATGTCTGACATTTTAGATATATTAGACATTTTGGACATAACAGTTTTGACAAATATAATTAACACATCTAATATAGCTGATATTTAGGATATATGTAATATATTTATTATCTTTATTATATTTATTATAACCATTATATTTAGCATTAGCATATATCAAATCTATCGATTATATAGATTTCTTTATTTCATATTGTAATTATTTATATTGGACAAATATGTATAAATACTCAAGGTTTTTCCTTTGCTAAAAAGCAGAGTGAAGAATCTCTGGTTTATTAAATAAAGAATAAGTGAAGTAGTGTGTCTTCACTGAAATACAATCAATACAATTCTTAGTATCCTCATATACCATTAATTGTAGCCTCTTTCATAATTGCAAATCCCCCAAGCCTCTTTACAAAATACTGCCCAAATAACAGTATCTCTTCCGACTCTTGCATACCACAGTAATTAGTATGAATTGCATAAAGTGCCTCCTTGCATTAGTCGCTCTGTCTCTAGCATTTCTCTAAAGAGATAGAAATCTAGGTTGACATTACACTTACGCCCAAAAGCTCTCATTCTAGATGGTGGAACCAAGACTACAGGTTATATACCCAACCGATAATGAGAAACAGGTTACCGAACACAGGTCTATTTTTCAAAGCGTCCCCGATGGGATTCGAACTCTCAACCTGCCGCTTGGGGGTAACAACAGTTAATTTAATATTAAAGATAGTAAAGTGCATATAATAAATAAAAGTTGATTTTTTTTATAAGTGCACATTTTAAAAATAAATAGCATTTTACTATGTTAATTATAAATCAAAAAAATAAATGATTTTCTGGTTTTAATTTAATTATTTAATTTATAATTTTGACAGAAATAAATGATGTATCATTTTCAAATAAGTTATGTATTAATTTTTAATAAATTTGAAAAGATAATCCTTAGTTATTTATGAAATTCTTTAAACACTTCTATTTTATTTTCCAATTTTTGATAAGCAAAATATCTTTTTATTACATTTATTTAGGTTTATTCTTATGAACAAATTAATTATAATTAGTTTTTTTCTTTTTATGATTATAAAAGAGAGAACAAAATTAGCTTTTCATGAAATCATTATAATTTAATTAATAAAAATTGCATTATAAATTTTTTTAGTACATAGCAGATAGTGAATTTGTAATATTTATAAATATTTATTGCTAAAAAATCATGTATTATATTATAATATGTTAAATTGAATGTTACAAATACTAAAGCATTACAAAATTTGAAATAACTGAGAAATTCAGATGTAACTATTACTAATATGAGTTTTGATAAATACCAATTTTCATTTTCTTTTTAATTTTAAAAAAATTTTACTTTTACTGTAATACTTTAATTTTCGGTAGGGTTTTTTAAAAAAATTCTTGTGCAAAAACTATTTTGGTTAAATATTTTTTTAATATTTTTAAAAGTTATCAAATTAGGCTAATTCTGTAATTATAGTATTAGAATTTTTTTAGTATGTTTTAAATTTTGTAATATTTGCTTTTTTAATATTTGGTTTTGGTATTTTTAGTACTCGATTTTTTTAGAATAGTATTTTTTTTAATTTAATCAAAGATTAATCAAATTAATTATAAGAATATAAGTTCGAGTGGGTAGTATTATATAACAAGTAAAATTTATATATTTATATAAATCACTAATCTGAATTTTATGATTTATGAAAATCTTTTTTTATGAATATTGATATTTTTATGAAATCATCTAGTCAGATTAGTATTAAAATTTTTAGTCTATTTCGAATTTCATAATATCTGCCTTTTTTAGTATCTAATTTAGAGCATGGCAGATATTCGATTTGATTGGCTTGAAGATCACTAGATTACACATTATAAAAAATTTTAAAGTAACCCTTATTATAAAAAACTATATCGTCAATTAGCAATTTATGGTTTCACATAATAAAGTTTTTTTTAAAACATATTATAATATTCTTTAACTCTTTATGTGTCTTTTGTAAAAAAAGATCAGTATAGATCAAATATTCTAAAAACTTTTCTTAATAGAGAAAAAACTCAGATCAGAAGATAGAAAATCATTAGCAGAAGTACTTTGCAAACACTTTACCGACTTTTTGGAATCTTAAAAACAATGACTTGGATCAAATAGTGGAAAGCATGAGCAAAACACTTCTGTAATTATGATTTATTTCGCTAAAAAACAGTTTTTAGAACCAAGTCGTTAAGAAATAAGTTGTTAAAATATAACTTTAAATCTGAAGTTTAGCTTTCTTAGATAAAGCTTTTTAGCAAGTACAATTTATAAGATCGATTTAAAGTTTTGAACTTATACTTTTTTTATACTTGTAGTAAAAAATAAGATACTCAAGTTCTTAAAGTTATATATTTCTGTCTGGTTTGTGCTGATATAGTAAATAATACTATAATGTTTTATTTATTTTTTTTTTTTTAATGTTAAGGTGAGGTCATACCTCTGGACTTTATTGAGTGTATATTAATTGTTACAATATATTGCTTACAATTATTATACTATCTACTAAGTACCGAGACTTGGACTAATTTATCCATAACCTAAACCTACCAGAGCCTACCATACTCCCATTTATATAGCTAGCCTGGATTTGGACGTCCCTTTTTCCCAACCAACTGTTAGTATTTACATGTCCGCCACTTTACCCACATTTTCTACTATCATCACTTCCAATTTGGTGTATGTAATTCCAGGTAGGCGCTTTTTGCTTCCAATTTGGTATACCCACAATCTGGTGACCCAGAAGATCCCTTAATGGCGTACTTCTCGGGAGCTCGTATCTCAAGCCATGCAGCTGCCTCTACCACATTGGGTAAGTATCTCAAGCCTGCATGCTGCTGCAACTAGCTGATTTTCCTGCGACTTAGGGCCCAGGATTTAACATTCCGACTATAATGTTTTATCAAATTCATTTATCCAGTATTCGCATTTATTTAATAGATATAAAGATTATTTAGATTATACATTGTATAGTGCTACATATAGTGTCCTGGGTATTGTGTGGAGACGATACTATGAATAATGTTAAGAAAAATAAACCTTGATCATATATATTTTATATAATTAAAGTCTCACTTTTTTTTAATATTACTCATATGCCGTTTCAACCCCTTTAAAGCTCCCAACGCTTCATAACGAAAAAGCAAAGAATGTGAAAAATTATATACTCTAATTGACTTTATTAATTAATTCTGTAATTTAAAAAATATATATTAATAAATATATATATTATTATTAAAATTTTGTATTTATTTAAATAAGTTATGATTAAATATTTATTAAAAAAAAATAAAATTATATTGGTAAACGTAAAAAATTAATTCAAAAGAAATTAAATTTTTTTCTCATAAACTTCAGTCATAAACAGTATTGTATCAAAGAATTTAACTTTATTATTAAAAAGCCCTAAGCCATTTTTGTGAATTAGAATTCATACATTTCTCATCAAATTCAATAGATTATTTAGAAGTTCCAGGTACAAACTCTGATTGTGATCTTTTGCAAATCTTTATTGCAAGTTTTGTATCGAATTTATCAAAAAGGTTTTTGCCTACTTGTCATTCTACTATCATAATACCAGATCCATAAATCTGCTTGTGTAAATTGCTATTTTCCTATCTCTTAGATTGTAACACAGGCAAATTTGCCTGCGTATTTTAAAATTTTTAATAAAATTTTAAATATTGATTTTAGCCATATCTTTTCTAAGTAAAAAATATTCTTTGAGTTTTGTTTTAGTAACTTTGTTATAAATTTTTTTTAAAATCATTAGAAAACTTTAATATAATAAATGTTTAAAGTTCTTGTATTGGCATTTTTACTATTAAAATTTTTCTTTAGATTTTTTCAAATTTTATATGTTCCCATCTATAAAAAAAATCTTTACTTCTAATACAAGTCTTAATTTTTACAAGTAAATCATTAAAGTTGCAATAATGAAAGTTGTCATCCTTTATATAAACTACAATATTGTCTTAAGAACTATAGTTCTAAAACTAAAACTAAATAAGATCGCAGAAAAATTGTAATAAAATTTTTTAAAAAAATTTTTTCTTAAAATTATCTATTTTCAGCTTATATGTAACTATAATTTATTTTCTTATAATATAAAAACTAATTTTGCAAAAAAGTAATCCTTATTTTCAAATATAATTGTACAAAGTTTTATTTAATTATTTTAGCATTTTAAAAAAGTAAATCAGAGCTAAAAAAGTGCAAAAACGCAGGCAAATTTGACTGTGTTCTACTACAATCTAAGAGATAGTATAACATATGGCGTTACTCTATGCGTATGCAAAAGTTAATTAGTGTATGTCTCGAGAATATTGGGATTATAGTAGGTGTCTTGTTTGTCATGGTCATACTTTCCTTATACTAGAAAGGTCTAGCATAAGATTAACTTTTCTTAATTGAATACCATATTCATTAAATTTGACAAATTGCAATCAATTTAACTACTTTTTCCGCTAAAGCTAGCAAAAAAGAAGTACTGTATTTTCAAAAGGTTTGCCTCAAAAATCTTGGTCTAAACCAGTAGCTATTACTTGACATTCTTGCTTGGCTAATTTATTGAGAACTTTGACAATTTTTTGGTCAAAAAAATGTAATTCATCAAGAAAAATATTTTTAGTTTCGGGCAAGAATTCTTAACTAAAATGAAACCTTAAATTAACAAAAGAATAATACAGCAAAATGAAGTTAAAGCATTTTTAAAAAAGTGAAAACTTGCTAAAAGTATATTTACTTCGCCAAAGTTGAAACCTTTCCTCTTGTCCATTAATATTTGACAGCTTTTACGGGATACAAATAGATAATTTACAGGTTTCTTGGAGGTAATATTCTTTATTTTGACTTTCATATTGAACTTATTAGTCTTCTTAGCCTACTTGAATATATGCATATATTTCGTTAATTGAAAGATTTTTGCAATTCTCATCTTTAGTATACAAGATAATTATAAAATATTATGCAAATTGGTCATGATAAATATTCTGAAGTATTTGAGGGGTCAACATTATGAACAACAAAAAATGTGTGATTAAAGTTCTAAAACCAGTAAAGAAGAAAAAGATCAAGAGATTAAGATTTTACAAAATTTGGCCGGCAGACCAAACATTATTTCACTTTTGGATGTCATGAGAGATGATTTTAGGATTTTAACTTAACAACTTGTATTCTTTAATTAAGTTTAAAAAAAATACAAAGAAGAGTTTCGCCTTTAGATTCAAGTAAGTAAATGCTATCAAAGAGTATTTAAACTTGTCTAATTAACTTTTAGTTCAAAAATGTCAAAGTAAGTTTTCTAATTTCGTGTCTCATTTACTTTTTGTAGATGGTTGATCGGAAGGGATTAATTAATTGAGATTTTTATATCGTTTAATAACAAGTGAATATTTGGAATATTGTTAAACCCCATAGTGAAAAAAAATACAAGAGCCAATAAAATTCACAGATCATCTCATCAATCATTCTAGAACCCGATTTCCTAATCAGGTGTAAATTGTTTACTTGTTTACATTTTTTTAACCAATTAAATCGAATGTCTGCCATGCTAGCAAATTACATAAAAGCTATATAATTTAATATACTAACTGTAATGATCAAACTAAGTCGGTTGCCCGAATTGGTGCCCAACTTTGGCTACTGTACAGAAATGGTTTGCTCATACTCAAGCGATGGTTTTCCCTATCCGCAAGAAGTATAGCACTGCCTGGCTAGGACCCCGGACATCTCTGATATATGGGGTCTTTGCTAGAAAAACCACAGTTAAAGACTATTTAGATTTTGACAATAAAATTTAAAATTGCTAACTATCTATTAATCCAATTTAAATAAATTTTTTTTATTTTATAAAGTTAAATAGCTTTATAAAGTAAAACAAAGTTTATTCAAATTGAATTAATAGATAGTTAGCAATTTCAAATTTTATTGTCAAAATCTAAATAGTCTCTAACTGTGGTTTTCCTAGCAAAGACCCCATATGTTATATTTTTTTTTAGCAAATTGATTCAAATTTGATCTAAGGTCCAAATTTAAATTTTAGCAAATTGAAGTTAATTTTAAAAAGGGTCATAATTGAATATTTTGGCGAATTACAAAGATTTTATGCATGTTATATTTTATTTTTAGCATTTACCCACATTTTTGCAAAAATTATTGTAACATGTTAAGTTGTGCTATAATGATCGATCCAGATATAACAAGTTGTTAATGGCTATATAGAGTAAAGTGATAATCAATTATAATTATTAAAAATAAATAAAAGTATTGTAGCATGTAATCAGGTTTTAGTATCAATAGCAACTTGGTACTTACCCCGCATATGTATTATGATCATTGATCGTGATTGTATATCAATAAAATAAATATGTAATGCAATTGCATAGAGATGTGAATTAGTTAGTAATTCACATAATAATTGTAGTTAATATTTTCTCTATAAGTTCTTGATCAAATTTAATAAAAATTTTTTTATTTGAATTCTATGGATTCGTACAATTAAAATAAAAAAATTTTCATCAAATTTGGTCAAGAACTTGTAAAGATATCTTTTGATGAAAGTTCCTGTAAACAATTTCAACGCAGCTTCTTTGCAATATGTTTTTTTGCTTTTTCAAAATAACCCACTGTTCGGTGATGATTTACAAGAAATTTTACTAACTAACTAAAAAAAATTTTATAACAAGACTTATAGTGCATATCATGGACTAATAGAATCTCAAATTTCATGAAAAAATATTGAAAACTCATAAAGATATTAACGTTTTTGTAAATTTGAACGCATACATTTTCGCAAGTTTTCCTCTAAATTCAAATGCTTCTGGAGGCACTTTCTCAAAATGAAACATACAAAATACAATTAAATAAGTTGATAAAATAGATATTAAAGAATTTTCAGTTAAAATTTTATCAAAAACGGATTAATATTGATGAAGTTTTAATGATTTTTTCAATTTGCTTCCAGATTCGGGATTTTCTAATTTTCAATTTTGATCAAAACAGAAAAATCACCTTCATAGGCTAGATTTTCACAAGTTCAAATAAAACATGTTACTGCGCACTAATAAAATCAATAGAGAATAGATTAAAATTTTGCTTTCTAAAATTTCAAGCTATTTAGTTAAATATTCATTCTATAATAGCTTTTTTCATTTGGCGCAACTTCTTTAAAAGAAGCTGTGTCAAATGAAAAAAGCTATTATAGAATGAATATTTAACCAAATAACTTGAAATTTTAGAAAGCAAAATTTTAATCTATTCTCTATTGATTTTATTAGTGCGCAGTAACTTGTTTCATTTGAACTTGTGAAAATCTAGCCTGTGATGGTGATTTTTCTGTTTTGATCAAAATTGAAAATTTTAGAAAATCCCGAATCTGGAAGCAAATTGAAAAAATCATTAAAACTTCATCAATATTAATCCGTTTGTGATAAAATTTTAACTGAAAACTCTTGAATATCTATTCTATCAACTTATTTAATCGTATTTTGTATGTTTCATTTTGAGAAAGTGACTCCAGAAGCATTTGAATTTAGGGGAAAACTTGCGAAAACGTATGCGTTCAAATTTACAAAAACGTTAATATCTTTATGAGTTTTCAATATTTTTTCATGAAATTTGAGATTCTATTAGTCCATGATATGCGCTATAAGTCTTGTTATAAATTTTTTTTTAGTTAGCATAGTAAAATTTCTTGTAAATCATCGCCGAACAGTGGGTTATTTTGAAAAAGCAAAAAAACATATTGCAAAGAAGCTGCGTTGAAATTGTTTACAGGAACTTTCATCAAAGATATCTTTACGAGTTCTTGACCAAATTTGATGAAAATTTTTTTATTTTAATTGTACGAATCCATAGAATTTAAATAAAAAAAAATTATTAAATTTGATCAAGAACTTATAGAGATAATATTAATAAAAGGTTTTAAAAGTTAAAATATTTAAGTGACAAAATCGAATAGTGATTCCTTAATTTTATTAATAAAATAATATTATACCCAAAATTTTATTAAATGATTATAATATTTTGCTCTAATAAAACTTATTTAGCACATATAAATACATTATGCAAGTAAATTTACTTTTATATTTCTTGAAAATTTAAGAAAAGATGCTTAATTTTTGATTTTTTGATCAAAAAATCCAAAATTAAGTATCTCTTCTTAAATTTTCAAGAAATATAAAAGTAAATATGCCAGTAAAATGTATTTTTATATGCTGCACAAATTTTTTTAGAGCACCTGAACCTAAGAGCACTATCTAAAATGTAATTATTTAGTTTTTAGCAAATTA
Source organism: Gigaspora rosea (assembly GCA_003550325.1). Classification (NCBI taxonomy): domain Eukaryota; kingdom Fungi; phylum Glomeromycota; class Glomeromycetes; order Diversisporales; family Gigasporaceae; genus Gigaspora; species Gigaspora rosea. The sequence continues at coordinate 172,616 of QKWP01000642.1, forward strand.
CTATAAAAACTTCATGTAATAATTGAATTTTTAGCAAATTTACTTGATTTTAGAGGTAGCAAAAACCTTAAAATTTGTGCAGATCAGTTATGATCTATATGAGAGATGTTCGGGGTCCTGCCTGGCTTCAGAAAACCAACCACAGAATCTATTCCATCTAAAAACTTCTTCTCTGAGCTTCTCATAAAGAAGAATAAAAAAGGGAAAAGATTAAAAAAGGGACAATACCTAAACAACTAACCAAATAACCAACCAAAAATACAACCAAAAGAAAAAAAAATAATAAAAGAAAAACCAAAGAAAAAGCAAAGAAAGAATAGAAACTGTAAATGCTAACATGTCTAGCATAAACGATAAAAATTATATAATACCTCAAAACTAATGTCTACTGGTGTATTATATGTACAGGTATATGAAAAGAAAGAAAAACGAAACTAAAAAAAGATAAGAAATTTTTTACATGCCCTCCAGATTCAGCCATATCATTCATTGTTTATTTGTATGTAGCGACCAAATTGACACGTGCGGCACCGGTCCTGATTCAGATCGTTCCAATTCAGAAAGAGTAAACACTGCCAATCTTTTGGAGGGGTAAGCTAGGATTCCCACTTTTTGGCGAAAATTTCGAAAAAATACAAAGAGATGTATTGCGATACTCGAAAGAAATTTAAAGGAGAGGGTATAGTTGGAAAAACTCAATTTTTTGTTGTTCTCTATTGTTTTTTCACAGAAACTTCATCAATAGAAGAAAACTTTAATTTTCACCAAAATTTCTTGTACAAGGGCTTCACCTTCTGCTAGTTATCTTGTAAAAGTATGCTTTTGGCTTGCATGTCAAATATATAAAAGAGTCTCCAGAAAGTTATAAAAACCATTTTCCTGTGTTATCCTACTATACATTGAGTATAGGCAACTCTCCAACCAAAAACTTCTTGTTTTTCTTCCATTGGTAATTTGGTTCAAGTGATCGTCAGAAAGAGTTTTTCTATAATTATAATACGACAAGGCGAAACCCGCGTTGCTTGCTAGTAAAACCCGTGTTGATTAGCTAAATTAGGTAAAATTCGCGTTGTTCATGTGTAAAAAATGTAAATCCGCTTTTGAATATGTAAAACCCACGGTTTAATAGATAAAATATGTAAAACCCGCTTTTAAAATATAAAACCTGCGTTTGAATATGTAAAATTCGATATAATGATCTTAACTTTAAGCGAAGATATCTTAGCAACCACTTGATCAAATTCGATGAAATATTTTTTATTTGAATTCTATAGATCCATAGAATTCAAGTAAAAAAATTTTTATCGAATTTGGTCAAGTGGTTGCTAAGATATCTTCGCTCAAAGTTTTAGAAAAAATCAAAACGTCTATCAAAATACAAGTTGCGCTAAATTTTTCTAAAATTTTGAGCGAAGGTAACTTAGCAACCACCTAACTAAATCCGATGAAAATTTTTTTATTTAAATTCTATGATTCCATAGAATTCAAATAAA
>QKWP01000642.1:177158-194108 GCA_003550325.1 Gigaspora rosea
GAGGGGTTTGCGTTGAGAGAAAAGTTTGGTATAGCAGGTCACTTTTAAGGATCCCTAGGACACCTGGATGGGTCACACTTTAGATTTTAGTTAAATGTAGTTTTAACAGTTCATCGTGTACGGTGTTGCATAGATGACATTTAATAAAGTTGTGGCATGACTGCCGAATTAAAAAAAAAAAAAAATAATAATAAATAAAAAAATATAAAATTTTATATTAAATTGCAAACCTTATGAAATATGCAAAAATATGCAAAAACATGCAAAAATCTGTAAAACGTTTAAAAGATTTGCAAAAGTATGATTATGTGAATATTATTATTAATTAATTATTAATTGATCGTAATATATTATTGATTTATGCCAGTTTTTGCTGATTACGGTATGATTCCCAAAACTTAGTTCCCTGCTAGCTCATTTTTCTGACACTATATCCCTGACAGAATGTTTCACCTATAGCACTTTTTGTTGATAGAATCTTTCTTTGACATACTATGCTTTCGACATCCCCTTTCCTTGACATCTCATATTTTTGACAAAACATTTATCTAACATGACATATTTCTAATTTGACTTTTCACCGGCACTAAGTTTTATTGAATACACTTTTTCTGACAAGAATGATAAACCCAGTGATCATCACATTACGTGAAATCATGCAATTTACATCATTCATTTATTAGTACTATCAACTCGGCCTAAATTATACTATCACCTAACCATAATCTAACCCTAACCCTAAGTCTAATTTAGGCTGAGTGCTCAATCATATGATGGGATGAACATGAATATATCACTCTACTCAATAATTATATTTCTAATCGGCAAAAGATCTTGTTAAAAAAAGATATCGAAAGCATGTTATGTCAGAAAAATATTTTTTCTGAAATACGTCATATCAGTAAAATGTTTTTTCGAAAATATATTCTATCAAAGAAAGGGAAGGTCGAAAACATAGTATGTCGAGAAAAAATTCTGTCGACAAAAATGCTATAGGTGAAACATTCTGTCAGGGATATAGTATTGGAAAAATGAGCTGATGGGAACTAACTTTCGGGGAACCAAACAACAACCATTTTTGCTAGTTTTCACAAGTTTTCAATATTTGTTGTTTATAATATTTTTGCTATATTTCGAATTTACTATGCTGTAAAAGTTCGTAATTGTTACACCTTCGTAATACTCCGAAGTTACTATAGTGTAAACTTTTATAATTATTGTGATAGATTAAAATGAAATCAGATTAAAATAAAATTTTTTATTTTTTAAGCAAAATTTTAAAATTTTTTAGAGGCCATTTTTTGGGGTTTTTTTAGCATTAGAGTTAGGGTTATTAATAAACAAGTATATGTGGGTTTTATAAGCTTTAAAGGTGAGCAAGAGAAGTCCCCAGTATACATGAGGACGAAAGCATTTCGGGTTCTAAAACCCGAAATTAAAATTTGAAGATGAAATTGTTTTTGATCTACTTTACTTGAAAGACGAAATTATTTGATACTTTTTTTGAATAGACGAAATTATAAGAAACATATCTATATAAATTTTATTTGCTCTTTCTTATAAAAATTTTAATTTTCTCTAATGAAGACGAAATTGGCCTTTTCAAAAATCAATTTCAGTGCATCACTAGTCCCCAGTTTCATTTTAATCTGATTCATTTTAATCTGCCACAATTATTACCTCTATGTAATACTCTGAACTAATTGTAAGTTTTTTGTAAGTTTACTCCTGTGTAAAAACTTACAGAGATTTACGCATATTTTTTTTGCTGATGTATGACGAATATAAAAAAAAATTTAACAAATATTTTTGCAAGAAATTGATTATAATTTCATGAGTTCTTTACTGATAACTTGAAAATTGAGATCCTAACTCTTTTTGATTGTCTCTACAAGTTTACTTAGAAGTATTACAGTAGTATAAATGTCTTTATTTAAATACTTGGCTTTATTATAGGTTTTTGTTCGAATTTATTTAAAAAAAAGGGGTATGCTTATTTTAATAAGAAATTTCTATATAATTTCGAGTCTTATTTACCTTTTTAAAAAAAGATCATAAAGGGATTATAATAAATGTCGTGGATGATCGTGAAATCAAATGATAATGAAATCCACGTGACCCACCATATCACGTGACACAAGAGTCAACGTCCTAAAAATTTCGAATTTAGTAATATTGGTAGGGTTAGGATTCGGGACTTGTATTCGGGGCGTTAGGATTAGGGTTCGCGACTAGATTTAGAGATCGATTTTGCATTAAACTTTAATTCGAGTAATCAAAATACGCAATAATTCGAGTCTTTATTTTTATTTACAAAAAAAAATCATGCTTACAAAAAAACAATTGCTTTAGAAAATTCCCATCTCAAAAAACTGAATTTACTTCTTTTTTTTACAGTAAAAAAAAAATTTTTTGCTTCTAGATCTGATCTTTTTTTTTTTTTTTAAAAAAAAAAAAAGCAAAAAAAACCATTGCTTTTAGAAAATTTCGTGAAAAAAAAAAAATATTTTTTTTTTTTTTTTAAAAAAAAAAAAAAAAAAAAAAAAAAAAGACGTCGCCCACCCACCTATTTAAATGTTGCCGTATAATCAAGTCACAACTTTGTTTGTACGGCCTTGACTCACTTAATAGGAACCCGAATGTCTTCGCCATTTATCTCAACAATCGCAGTTTGATTGTTTGAAGTGAGTGATTTAAATACAACTCACTGGGAAAAGGTTGGCTATAGCTTTCTTTTTCTAGTTTGCGGATTCATATCGTGATCTGGCGCAATAGCAATTGTGGCTCCGACTTCAATCGTGTTATTAGCCATTTTTTTTCGATGTACACTACCTGCCAATATATTCTTGCACGATATTTCCCAAGCGATGAATTTATAGATTCATGAAGCTCCAACATTTGTGATATACGTTCTTCCACTGCTTTGGACTCAACAGTGGTGAATTCAGAGGTTTTGGCAGTAGTGGTTTCGGTGGTAGTGGTTTCGGTGGTGGTGGTTTCGGTGGTGGTTGTTTCGTGGTGATGATCTTGGTGGTTGTAGTTTCGGTGATAGTAGTTAGTAGTTTCGATGGTGGGAGTCTTGGTAGTGGTAGTTTCTGAAACATCTTCCTCAATGATATTCCCGGGGCGCCTATTATATAAAAAAAAAAAAAAAAACGAATATTAGACTTATATTCTAAAATCGGCCTAAACACTAACTGCCCTAACTCTATTCTAACCCTACTAGCCCTATCTTAGGGCTAGTAGGGTTAGAATAGGATTCGAATAAGGTTAGGGGTCTCTAACCCTATTCGAACCCTATTTTAACCCTAACCCTATCTAAACTAATCTAATCTAACTCTAACCCTATCTAACCTTATAACACTATCTAACCTAACCTAAACCTATTTAGCAAGATGAATGCTAACAAACCGGGAGTATCATAGACGCAATGCATTTTCTACCCAAAGAGTGCTTTATATGGTGTTCGACTATGCGCCGTATGGACCGTGGAGTTATACGATGAAACGAATACATCAATCACATTGATCCAGTCTTTTTGTTGAAGTTAATTATCTTGATCCCAGAGCAATTTAGTGAACCCACGGCCCACAGTCTGATTAAGTCGCTCGATTTGTCCTTGTGACTGTGGGTGCTCGGGTCGACCATGTCTCAATGTAATGTTCAGAGCCCACAAATTTCTGTAGTTAAATTTGCAACAAATTCCTTATCGTTGTCGCTTTAAAGGACCATAGGAGGTTCAAGGATTTTAAAAACATCCTTAAGAAGGTGTGCTGCAACCGTCCCTGCTTCCTTATTTTTAATTGGAACTGTGACAAGAAATTTAGAAAAAACATAGACACAAATAAGCAGCCACAAAAAATTGTTATTCTCCTTAGCAAAATCGTGGAAATTGACCAAGTTGATTTGAACAGCTACCAAGGACCCATTGACACTACAGATATAACGTCGGTTTTTTCTTTGATGGACGTATTTACAGCACAGGCGGGACATTTATTCACGTATCCTTTTACCTCTTCCTGTGTGATTCCAATATGTTTTTCTGAAATTACAGAAAAAGTCTTGTGGTATTCGCGATGATTGGCCTGGTCATAGAAGCATTGCAAAATTACAGCACGCATCTCTATATCGTATTTGGGGATTATACGGCGTTTTCCTGATATGACCACACCATTCTTTATGACCGGTTTAATGTAAAGAATTCTATTTTCATCGACTTCAAATTTTTTGCAGTGGCGAATAAAGTTGGATCTCGCAGTGCTTGCGATGGGGCTCTCTTGAATACTATTCGGAACAGTTCCTGACTGCAAATATTCAACTATCATCTGATACTCCCCTACTGTTTCGGGGATTTTGGGAATTGCCGGTATGTTAAAAAAAAAAAACCCTTGACGAAACTTAAGGTTTTTTTTTTGTAGGTATAGTGGTGGGCATCTGTCGCTTTTTGAGTGGTAGTTGGGCTTGGGCTTTTTTTGAGTGGTGAGCGTCACTTTTCTTGTGGTAAGTATTGCTTTTCTTGAGTGGGTTGGTGTCGCTTTTGTTAAATGTGACGTTTTTTTTTTTTAACGATTGTTTTTTTTATTGTTTTTTTTTACGATTTGTTTTTTTTTGATTATCATGTTATACGATATAATATTCGGAAACTGTTAGATACGGTGTACAGTTACAGGTCACATGGATTTCATCATCATCCGATTTCAGCATCATCTGCGACAATAAATTATAAACCTATGATCTTAACTTTCTTTTTATATATTATTTAATTCACAATCCACATATGAATGATAGGATTTTATAGATTACGAAAGTATAATTTACTATGTTTTTTATATATAAATCAAATTTTTTTTCCTCTACACTTAATAACAATTCTATATAGTCACAAAAATAAAATATCAATATCTTTTTATCTACCAAACAAATTTCAAAAATTTTTTTACATTATATATAAAAAAGTATTCTTTATATTTTTTAATTAGAAGATCTAGTATAATAACATAATAAAAAAAAGTTAGCTATGGAGGAAATAAAGATTTCATAATTATAATAAATTTAATAGTAATTTGCGCCTATGAAATACTATCCTTCTTATGTGAATTAGCAATTAAATTATAGTTAGATACAATAAACTTTTCTGAAGGTGCACCCATATGGAAGTCTTAGGAAATTAAAAGGATCTGGAACCACTAGTAACAGATATAGCTAGTATAAGTGCATGTAGTGGTACAAAAGTCAGGTTGGCTGAGCCTCATGATGCTATCCAACTACATCAGGGACTGGAAGCTTTAGCGAAACATACCTGGATACTCGCCACTATAGCAAAAAGTACAGTCGTTCGCACATTTCCAAATTTGGAACGTTAAATCCTGGGTCCCCAAGTTGCAGGAAAATCAGCTAGTTGCGGCAGCATGCAGGCTTGAGATACTTACCCAATGTGGTAGAGGCAGCTGCATAGCTTGAGATACAAACTCCCAAGAAGTATACTAGTAAGGAAACTGGGTATACCAATTTGGAAGCAGAAAGTGCCTACCTGGAATCATATACACCAAATTGGAAGTAATGATATTAGGAAATGTGAGTAAAGTGGTGGACATGTGAATACTAACTATTGGTTGGGGAAAAGGGACATCCAAAACCAGGCTAGCTATATAAATGGGAATATGGTAAACTCTGGTAGATTTAGGTTATGAATAAAATAGTCCAATTCTTGACACTTAGTAGATAGTATAACAATTGTAAGCAATATATTGTAACGATTAATATACATCCAATAAAGTCTAGAGGCATGACCTCACATTAACAATAAAAAAAAAAATAAATAAACTTTTCTGAACTTTAGCTCAAAAAAAATATCAAGGTCCAATCAAAGCCTAGTAGATCATTCTAGAAATGTTTTAAATTTAATTTCTATTTTTAGTAATATCACTAACTGTAGTATATTGGTTAGCAGGTTTGTTAATAAAATTTGTTAAAATTTAGTGATTTCAGACAAAATTATTTAGGTTAGATTGATTTGAGTTATACAATGTACTGGACATCACTAATCCACTACTTACCAAGAGGTGTGATAAACTTTATTTTATTAGAGAAGCTTATAATTTATAACTAGAAGTTCTATCTATACATGGTGGAAATTTGCTTATATAGTTTTTTATATTCTAAAAAATTAGATTAATTTTTAAACTATAGAGATTAATTAAATGATAGTATTTTAAAAAATAATATACCTTTAACATTTAAAAAAAAAAAAAAAAAAAAAAAAAAAAAAAAAAAAANAAAATATTATTATTCCTTAACCCACAACCTGATATTTAGTTTTGCCTCTTTTATAGCTACACAATTCACTATTACAAAATCACAGATCACTACCAAAACAGATAGTCTATAGGCACTAAGGTGTTCAGAATTATGTGAAAGTATAATATGCATATAATTTACCAATTTTTTATATTATATATGCTTTGTATAATCAAACAAAAAAAAAAGCAAATCATATAAATAAAATATTATTGGTTGTTGGGAGTATATTAATTTTTTTTGGCAATACTTTAAAATTAAAGTGAACATAGATCATTTTTTATATAAAATCAGGTGCAAAAATTTTTCATATAATACCATTAGGCCATACAAACTTATACTATTGGTTCTCATATTACCAAGTAACTTTTCGTGACTCGGCGACCCGGATTTTAATTTTTTTTAAAAAAAATTTTTTAATAAAAAAAATTTTATTTTAAAAATTTTATTGCCTTACAACCGGATACCTGATAAAAAATTTCATATTAAAAATTTAAACTTTATTCTTTATACTGTTATAAAGGCAAACTTTTTTCCTTAGAACATATTGCACTGATCAATAACACCATAGGCACGTTTTAGTAAAAATTAATATTTATATATGTAATTGATTAATAATCTTTACTATATTAAAAATTTGTTCTGTTTGCATAATTATGAATGGAGAATTTCTATTGGCTAATATATTAAAAAATTAAAATTTCAAAACCCCACCTCACTGACCCGACCGGGATATGAGAACCAATAGTATAAGTTTGTGTGGCCTTATATGAATAGAAATAGAATTTTCTATGATATACCAATATATATGTATATACATACAATCCTAGCTATAGACAACTTACTTTTGTGCTATGATCTAAGTAACTTGGAAGTTATGTAATTTAACTAGTATAATAATTAGGTTTTATTGTATTTTTTATTTTTTTTTATTTTTTTTTAAAAATAACCACAGTTAACTAGGGGAAATCACCAGTTACAAATCAGTATACTCTTTTTTTTTGCTTGTACTATACTTTCTTTTTTTACGAATAAAATTTTTTTTTATATATAGTATCACCATCATTGTTCACTGGTACCTTTTTTGTTACTTTACTGGTGTTGTTACTTTGTCGCTTCTGTGTTGCATTTGTTAGTATAGTGTAGTGTTGTGTCGCATCACCTTGTCATGTTGCAGTTTGCTGGTGCATTGTTGTATTGTAGAGGTCTGACTTATTCAAAAAATAAGTATTCAAATATTCATTCATTCAATATTTTATTATTCAAATATTCATTCAAAAATTTTGTATAAATATTCGAATATTTACTGAATATTTATCAAATATTAAATATATTTCAATTTTAAAAAATTATATAACTATTTCACTTAAATTAGCTAATAAAATTGCAAATAAATTATTAAAAAATAAAATAAAATTATAAAATTATATATATATATTCAATAAATATTCAATAAATATATTTAGTGAAATTTTAAATATTTGAATATTCATTCAGTGAAAAATTATATAGTTGGACCTCTATAAATATAACCTTCATAAATGCAATACTTCCCTAAATGCACGTTTTTTTCTTTCAAAAAGATGTTATTACCGTAAAATGCAGTATAAGGTACCCGGGTATCTTACAATTCATATGATAAAAATTTGATTTGTACTCCCGGGTACCTTGTACAGAGGAGGGTATATTATATGGGGGTCTCTTGTAAGGGGGTATATTATTAAGTATATAGCTACCATATTTCTGTATTTCATTGGTAAAAACTGCAAAATTAGTTATTGATTCATACCTGGGTATCTTACAAAATACTACAACATTAACCTTAAAATGTACCCGGTACAAATCAAGGGGTACAAATCAAGGGGGTACAAATCAAGTGGGTACCTTATACTGCGTTTTACGGTAGTACTAAATGCACATTCTCTTAAATAACATTTTATATTATACTAACCTTTCTAAATGCATGTAACCAATCAAATTTTAGTATTTAAGATAGATTATACAGTTTTTGGTAGAAGTTATACAAATTTCATGATCTAATTTTTAAAGCTACAATTTAATTAGCTTTTTCTAAATACAAATCACCCTAAATGCACATTATAGGCTTGTCTCTATGAGTTGCATTTATGAATATTTGAATATCAGTGAATATTCAGTGAATATTATTTATCAAGTTAGACCTCTATTGTATTGCATTATTAACTTACGTTGTGCTAGTTTTGTATACTATATTGTGTCATGCTGTATTTCAATAGTATCATTATACTGTTAATAATTTGGTATTTTGCTTGTTTTTCTTTAGTGTTGTAGATCGTTAGAATTAAAATGTAGAGTAGGTTAGGGTTAAATAGAGTATAAGGGTTGGGGTTATATTTAGATACTTATATAGGTTTAGTTGAAGATTAGAATTAGGTTGGTATTAGATAATAAGATAAATTAGTATTATACTATATTGCGGAGCAGATGTTCATTATTAATTATATTTGTAATATTTGTGGTAAAATGATTTTGCACATTATAAATATAAAATAAATGCAAAATAATACTATATAAATAATGATAAATAAGTTATAAAATAAGGAAAACACACTCACATGGTTATGTACTCTAATATAAACAATGATTATCAAAGATTGATAATCATTGTTTTTTTTTATTTTAGTATTTTTTTTTGTTTTTGTTTATTTCGTTATTAATTTTTTTTTTTTTAGCTTGTCGCTTTTTGCTGTTGGTATCATTGTCGTCATTGGTGTCATTGTCAGCTAGTATCTTTGTCGTTGTTGGTGTTATTGTTGGGTGGTGTCTTTGTTATCATTGGTGCACCGTTAGATATCGTGAACTGATCTTGCGTCACTGATGGTCTTGTGGGGTGGTTTTGCAAAAGATCTTGTGAATTGGTCTTGCATTTTTTTCTAACGTTTTTGTAAAATTTTCTTCAGCGTTTTTTTGGAATAGCTTTACATATTTTTGTAAGTAGTTTTGTGTGTTTTTCCAGTATTGTTGTTCTTTATGTTTTGAGTAGTTCTTTACTGATTCTTTTTCATTTTTTTAGATGTTTTTTCTTTATGCCGGATTTGTCTTGTCTTATTTCGTTGGGTCTTGGAATTGTTGGGACACGTCTTTGTCATCATTTGTGTTGGCATTAGATTTTGTAAATTGATCTTGTGTTGCTAGTGGTCTTGTAGAGATCTTGTGGGTTTGTCTTGTGTACTTTTCCTTTTCTAACATTTTTGTGAGATTTTCTTTGGCGTTATTGTGAAACATGGTTCTACATGTTTCTCCGGCTTTTTTTTGAAATGGCTTTGCATTTTTTTTCGACATTTTTGTAAGTAGTTGTTGTTTTTTATGTTTTAGTAGTTCTTTACTAATCCTTTTTTATGTTTTTAGATATTTTTTTCTTTATACCGGGTTTGTCTTGTCTTACTTTGTTGGGTTTTGGAATTGTTAGGACATGGAACTTATGGTGAGTAGTTTTCCTTTTTTTGTCTGTATTTTTTTGTTTTTTTTATTATTTTTCCTATTTGCTAAATGTTCTTTCTCTTTGGCTTGTTTAGGTTTTTAGATTCTTTGTGACATGGAATTGGCACCAAATATTAGTAAAGTCAGGTGCTGATGTTATCGGTAGTATAACGATATTCATTGGTTTTTGGGTTTTGTAATGTGGAATCGGCTCCAAGTATCATTAGTGTGGTGATATTTGTTGGTTTTTGGTTTTGTCAAAGTTTGTTGCATGTATTTACTTCGTTAGGCACTTTTTTTTTTCTTTTAATAAAATTTATAATCATTATGCGATGACGTTTAATTAAATACGATAATGTAAATATGACAAATAAAAAAATAAATTAAAAGACTTGTTTTTTCTTATAAAATATAAATACCACGTGATTGGTTTTGATTGGTTGTTCACGGGTGCATGACCGTGTGGGTGCGTGAAAAACCTAAACTCATAAAATAAAATATAAAAAATAGTATGATTCAGAATTAATAATATGGGTTTTATAATTTATTGCACCTGCAATACATTGCACCCCTTCTATTAATTAAAAATTTTGCCTATAGAACCACCTTTGGAGTTCTAATAAAAAATACTCCTCGTGAAATTTTGGCATAAACTATATCCCTGCTTCATCCCAGGCCTTAGCCCTAACCCTAATATTAATTAAATTTTATTTTTTGCTTTGATAAAAATTTCTTTAATTGTTTGTTACACAAAATTGATGATCCATATAGTTATAATAGGGGGTGCAATATATTGCACCATGCAATAAATTATAAATTCCTAATAATATTATATCTGATTTCAGATAAAATAAGTAACGCATTTACTTCAAAATATGTGATTTATAAATTAGAAGTTTTACTTGTTCAAAAATATTCATTTGGTCAATCTTTTTAATATTCAAATATTCATTCAAAAATTTTGAAAATATTCAATAAATATTTACTGAATATTCATTGAGTATTAAATATATAATAGAGTGGAATCTGTAGCTGCCTCAAAGTAAAGTTATTTTTTTACTAAGTTAATCTTTCTTTAAGCTTTAACTAAAGTTGTAAAGCTCATTTTTATGATTCTAATGGTAGTGAGATTGGTAAAATTGGCCAGGTAGTTTTGGAGATATCTTAACTTTTGTTTTGTTATATATATAAAATTTCTTTTGCAATTTTTTATATGTGTAAAAGGATATAAGTTAAAATATCTTAAGAACTACTAGGCCAATTTTACTAATTTTACTATTATGAGAATCACAAAAATAAGCTCTACAACTTTTGTTAGAGCTGCAAGAAAGGTTTATTTAGTAAAAAAATAACTTTACTTTGAGGCAGCAATTTTACTATGAACATACTGCTGATCCTATGTGGATTACTACTTAAATAGATATTTATTTAATTTTTAATTATATTCAAAAAAATTGGTATTTAATATATAAAAAAATTAGTTATATATATTTTTTTAACTAATTAGAATTTATTATACAAAAATTAGCCAATCATATTTGGTTATTAATATCAAAATTTGCTACTTTTTAATATATATATATTCAATGAATATTCAATGAATAGGTTATATTTAGTGAAATTTTTAAATATTTGAATATTCATTTGGTGAAAATTTTATATATTCAAATATTCAAGCATTTAGTGAATATTTGAATATAATATTTATCAGATCAGACCTCTACTATAAATTCTATTTATATGCTTATTTACATTATTGCTTACTGGTAAATATTTATCAAAAAAAAGCAGTTTCATAATTAACAAATAAGTAATATATTTTAAAAATAAGTAGGATTTTTTAAATAGTAATTTACTATATTGAATTATAAATCAGAAAAATAAAATAAGATTCTCAGATTTTAATTATAAAACCCTCTAATATTATTATAGATACATTTATTTAATTTTTGACCCGGAATTTTAAATATAAAATAGGACTTGCTTTCAAAATAAGTTAATTCTGAATCATCCTAATAAATATGAATCATAGGTATAACTGGTAAATATTGGTAATTCTTTTTTTTTTTTGTAGTTTTTTATTTTTATTTTTTTTGAGACTAATGCTCTTTTTCTTTGAACTTTTGTTGAATTTGAATAGGAAAGTGGAATTGGCACGTGAATATTTTTTTCTTTTCTGCTTGTTTCACTATATCTGTATTGTATAGGCTCCGCCAGGAGTCTAGACACTTTTGCAATAACGTGACCATCACGTGGTGTGGCGTATTCAGATTAACTTTTTGGCTTTATTGTCAAGTTTGGGTTAGGGTTCATGGATATAGCTTTAGAGGGTCACTATCTACATGTAAAATCGCGTTCTGAACATTTTTATGTAGTTTTTAAGGCGATTTAAACACTAGTTTTCGAGTATTTTCGCTCTTTTCTCTTTTTTTCTTCTTGTACAAGTGTTTTGTTTTGATGTCGGACTGATCCAGGATGATCAAAATTTACGTTCTCCGATTGGTTAATTTTCATGCGCCACGTGCAAAAGTGTCTAGACCCCGGTGGGATTATCTGTATATAAAGTTTTATCAGTGGTGTATTTGTGAAACATAGGTAAAATTTTTTTTGCACGACGATCCTATATGAAAATAATCTAACATTCACCTACCCTTAAATTTGTAATTTAGATAGCAGAAAGTAAGATCTGATGTAGAAAATAAATTACGAGCATAGTTGAGGATATTTGAGATAAACTTTTCAGTAAATATTCGAAAATTCTGAAGAATAGAACTAATTACATATAGTGTACAATAATAAAATCACATAATTGATCATATAATTTTAAATTTATTTTGTAATTAGGCTCTGATTATGGTGCTTTTGCCGAAACCATTTTCACCGGTTAAGTGTAACCTGACCACGGCGAAATTCTCAATTCATTTTTTTTAGCACCGGCTTATTTTCCTGATAAGCAAAACTTACTTTTGGAGGGTTACGCTCTCCACTGTTTCAGAAATGAAAATATTTTTCTGAATATCGTCTCGTTCTGGTTCAACCAAAAAATCTTAATCTGTTTTTGGGTCCAAAAGGATAAAATCGTAATCTTTCAGCCATTTTTTTGGTGACATCGGCTAATCCCACTAGGCTGTTAGCGGTGTTAAAAGTTGGTTCGTTGCGGATAAAACGCAAAAAGAGAAAGGGAGCAAATTTTGGTAGAGAGTAGGATGGAACTACGAAAGAGAGTGTGTAAATTCAATCTCGTTTATTTTCGGTTGTGTGGGATTTTTCTAACAAGCGAGTGTAATTTTTCTCATATTCAGCGGCTAGGCTTTTTTGATAATCAAATCGCGGTTTTTGACCAAAAATTCTTCTTTTTCTGTTTCTTTTTCCAGCGGCTTTTGGAATTTTAAATCTTTTTTGTAATGTAAATATTGGAAAATGATAATTATTGCGGCGCAGAAAATAAAAAAAACCGATCCCTAATCCAATCACACTTCTTTCCGATATCTGAAGGCTGCTGCAAAGGTTAAGGAAACACTTAGAAGTCAATAATACAATTGGTTAGAAACATAAACCACATAAGAAGTAAAGGTCCTAATGTTTTGAGTTAGCACGGTGAGGGAATTTTCTTTGCGGCGAGGGTTTTGTAAACGGATTAATTTTCGGACGGTTCTTCGTTTCACTGCCATTGTAAGTTTATTGTTGAAGTAATAACCATAATAAACGTGGGCGACCACTATTGCACAGTAAATTACTATCAAAATACCCATAATCAGTAAAAAATCTTTTCAGTACTCTTCAAATTTCCATTCTCCCCAATCTCAAAAACTAAAACCTCATTTTAATTGATAGGTGGCTTTTTGGCCTTTTTTTAGAGTACCATAAACGGCTTTAAATCTATTATTAGCAATAAGATAACTTAATAAACAACTTAAAGTGGTTAACGCATAATAAATAACTGTCTCTTTGCGATAAATGTTGGTTATCGTTCATCAATTTAATTTGGTTTTATTTTTAACCTTTGGCAAAATGTCAGATTTATTTTTCTTATCTTTTTCTAATGGAGAATGTTCTTGTTTCTTTTTCTTAATATTCATATTTATTTCTGTCATATTTTTATAATTTTTAAATGTTATCGAAAAGTATAAAAATACATAAACAGTAATTTGACGCTAATTTAATATCGTTGTTTATTCAAAAATATTTTTATTATATTTTCGTAACTCAAATTTTCCTTAATTTTTTGCACGGCAGCGGCTAATTCATTTTCTTTAACTGTTAAAATGTGGTCGAACTCCGCAGCAAATTTTTCTTCTTTTTCAGCGATAATTAACCGGCGAAGAATTTCTGACTCACTGGTGCCTCTTTTTTTCATATGCTCAAACATTTTTTCCTTACTTTCGGCCTTGAACCAATAAGAAGTCGTATTATGGCCTTTCTCCTGACAATATTTTTTAATTTGCCGAAAACCGTCCACATCCACAATGATAACACCATGCTTATTTTGGGTTCCTAATATTAAATCGACCACTTTGCCATAAACTCCGTAATGATTTCCATCGTAAATTACGTGTTCTAAAAATCGACCTTTCTCCAATTCGGCTTGAAAGGTTTCTTTGCTAATAAAATAATAATCTTGCCCGTCTTTTTCTCTTTCACGTGGTGGGCGAGTGGTAGTTGAAATCAGCTTAACGATATTAGGGTCCTGGGCTAGTAAATTTTCTACTGTCGTTTTACCAGTTCCGCTTCCACCAGCAATGATTATGAGCGTATTTTTGCTTCTTGGTGGCGAATTAGGTTGATTATTTGGCATGTTTCCTTTTTGAATGACATAGCAAGTGCCGCAGCGGGCCTCGTAAGTTTCTTGACCTCCTACTAAAATGAGAGGGTCGTGATAACGGGCCGGTTGGCCATTAAACATTCTCTGAGTAAAAGAAGCCTCTTTTTGGCAAACCTGACAAATAGCAGTTAATTTTTCCACATAATCAGCCAAGGCAAGAAGGGTTTTAATAGTCTCGTTAAAAGGTTCACCGCGGAAGTTTTTATCTAGTCCGGCCACGATAATTTGATGTCCTTGTTGAGTAAGACTACAAAGAAAACTAACAGTCTCGGGAGGGAAAAATTGTATTTCATCAATAAAAATCGTTTCTATGCCGTTATGTAAGTACTTTTCTATTTCCTGACTACT
This sequence comes from Gigaspora rosea, assembly GCA_003550325.1. NCBI lineage: Eukaryota > Fungi > Glomeromycota > Glomeromycetes > Diversisporales > Gigasporaceae > Gigaspora > Gigaspora rosea. The sequence goes on from QKWP01000642.1 coordinate 192,085, forward strand.
GCTAATAATCAGGGCCTTAGTTTTATTATTTTGGTGGGAAATTACCTCGGCAGTAGAGTGGCGATTGTCTATCTGGGGCTTGAAAACTAATATTTTTTTTTGGCTCGTTGTAAACGGTGAATGTGCCGCAACAACTCCTCAGTTTTGCCCGCAAACATGGGACCAGTAATTACTTTTAAATAACCTATTCTTTTATCCATTTTAATTAACTATCAAAAAATATAAACACGGTAAAAAATAAACGATTGAAACCACCAAAAACATTATTCCTTCTACACTCTATCGTTGCTCGGTTTCATGATCGTCCATTGCATAATCAACCTCGCATAATTTACTTTATCGCATCATATAATTCTGAACACCCTAACTAGGGTTGTTAATAGAGTACTCCAGACATTAATAAAATATATAACGTGCTCCAGAGTGGGTTATATGTTTTATTATTAACTGGAGTGCTCCATTAACAACCCTAATCCTAATGGGCATTTAGGACCCCGAAATATCTACAAAAGGGTAAGGTTTTACAATTATTAATTATAAAAAGATCTGCAAGAAAAAAGGCAAAAATAAGCAAACTAATTACTATAAAAAGAAAATCCCTATTCCTCTATATATTTTGGGGTCTTGGGTAGGGATACCGCAGATCTGCAATGCACATAATTCAGATTTTACGCAGAAGCATATGCGACAGCATATTCGCATATTAAGATGAATTTCGCATAATTAATAAAGCATAATCTGTGCATAAAAATGGCCAGAATTAAAGATTGAGTAATATCGGGTTTATCAATTTCCCCACCAGTTCCTATTGGATACAGCATTTGATTGTACGAAACATAAAACTTCATTTCAAATAACGGTCGAATGTTAAGTAAACCATTAAATGTAGTATAAAAATTTAACAAGAAACATATATTAGGCCACACAAAGTTAATTTTTCATTTTGTATAACATGGTGTTCCAAATTTTCAGTCAGTGGGTCAGTCTTTTTTTTTTTAATCCACTGTAAATTAATATGCTCATGTTCACACCCAGAAAATTTTGGTTTTTTTTTCGGTTCTATCGGGTAACTCAAGAAAATTAAGGTCACCATCAGGTGACACATTGAAGAAAAAATTAAATAGCAAAAATGGAATAATTGGCACGATTAAATTTAAAAAAAAGGTTGGCGGGTTATATAAAACTTTGCATGGTCTTATACTAAAATTTTGCAGGGAATTTTTTTTGTTTGGCGCAAAAGACAGTTTTGTAAACACGATTCTTTTTGTTACACAGATTCTGTGGTTTTATTGGTAAGTTACTGATGGGGGTTCAGTACTTACAATAACGATAACGATAAAAATTTATATCGATAAATTTACAACTCTGGTGATCACATATTTGTGTAAAGCAGGCAGAATTTGGGGTTTGTCACAGCAGAAAATTAGGATCCCTAACTGGGGTGCAAATCTTACGTTTTTGATACTCCTGCACTTACTTTTTTGATACTCCTGTATGTACCCCAAAATTACGCTTACTTTTTTGGGGGTCGTTTAAAGCAGGGTGCAGTTATATGATTTTGACTTTTTAATTAAAGTTAGGGTAAGGGTTAGCGGCGGTTAGGGTTAAGAATAGTATTATAGTAAAATTGCCTTCCCGACATTTTTTGTTAATGCCCCAAGGTAGGTTTTGACGATTGCACCCTGCTTTAAACGACCCCCTTTTTTGATGCAGATCTGCATATATACACGTGACCTGTGTTACACAAAGGCCCAGTGCATTGTTTTTGCAAAAATAATTTTGGTTACACGCCGCTAATGTCGTGTAACGTTACACAGGTCTAATTTTGCCCGGCATTAAGCTTAATGCTGGTTGGCACTATCATGATAATGCCCCCGGCGGGGTTAGACATAATTCCGGCCCACCCTAACCCTAAATCTAGTGGTACCCTAACCCGGCATTAAGCTTAATGCTGGTGGGCACTATCATGATAATGCCCCGGCGGGGTTAGACATAATTCCGGCCCACCCTAACCCTAAATCTAG
>QKWP01000642.1:197427-247644 GCA_003550325.1 Gigaspora rosea
GCGATTATAGTTTGTGTTACCTAAATTTTACCCCTGAATTTTTTATTTATTTTTAGATATCAATTACTGAATAAACAATGTCATGTGATTATGAACCACTGATTAACCAATCTAATTTAATTGAGTCGGTTGTAAATCTATTTTTAGAACACGATCGTTAAAAAATTGGTTTACATTCAAGTTAAAAAATCACGATAATTTATTATATCAACATGGGGTAAAAAGTAACATACGTATAGATAAAAACTAGCACTTTCATTTGAATCAAAAATCTCAAAATTGTTGAAAAAGTGTCAAAGGCGGGTTTTCCTAGTCCACAACCCATTTAGTCAAGCATATAGTGATTCATTTTTATTCGTTTTTATTTATTTATTTTTCTAATTTTTTTACTTTATTATTATAGAGTTACTTTATTTGATTTATGCATTAATATTGTATATATAAATCAACAATTATATAAATATCTTATCCGGATATAACCGTTATTCTTTTATTTGAATAGGATATAAAACCGGTTATTAAATTTTGTTAAAGGTTACAACCTTTCGGATAAAAAGTTATCCGGGTACGAGCACTACATCCCTGCAAAAAGGAACCTCAAAAACTAATAAGTTTGTGAAATCAAAAATTTAGGGTTAGGACGCTAAAGTTAGAGAGCATAGCAGAAGTTCGTTTTGATTGGTTGTTAAGATACCCCGGAAAAAATGTAGATCATACCCCAGACAAAAATTTTATAACTCTCGAACTTTTAAAAAATTAGTCAATACACTCTAAAGACATATTATAAATTTACAATATACTAATTCAGTTTTGTATTAACAACTTTAATTTGGATTTTCAAGGATTTTGTTATTTTTTTCACAATAAACACATATAAACGTCTACTAAATAACGCTATTACTATCACTTATTGTGTTATAAACGTCATATTCACAAACTATACTTGTACTAAATAAATTATAATCAAAAAAATATTAAAATACAGTTTAGAATAATAGTTCAAAATTTTACTTTTCGTAAAAAACACAAACAAACTAGTTGAAGCAGTGTCTTTCAATTTCAACTCACCAATTGTTTAGACCGCCGAACCACCTTCCGACCTTTCAAAATATTCACCTCTCATCTAGTTTTTGGAACTACTGCATCTTATTTCATCTCAGGTTAAAAAACAATAAGTTTGAAAGTAAACTACCAACGGGTTGTTACGTTTTGTATTACAAAAAAAAAAGTTTCATATGACACGACGATTCTTACTATTAAAAGTACTTTAAAAAAAAAGATCGTCACCAATCATATTTAACCTAATAACAGCCAATCAAAACAAACTTCCGCTATGCTAGTTAGAGGCGATTTAAAGTATTCTATATACATAAAATTTCATTTTCACGTGTCGGGCCGATTCTGGACAATCAAATTTTACGTTCTCCGATTGGCTAATTCCCTTTTTGGGTTTGTATCACTCGCACAAATAAGTACGCCAAGGTTCATCAGCAAATCGCATGAAAGTCTTCCTATATGTACGCAAAGTAGGTCCAATTTTTGGTTCAGTGTTACCTTGTAATACCACAATTCCGAACCCCTACTGTATATTTGTCGGATATGCATGAACCAAGGCTACATGTAAAAAAAATACCTTACGTAGTTAAACGAAGTTCAGCTACGCTACTATATCACTATTATATCCTAAGCAACAACGTGAAACCCCCAGATATCAGGCCTCCTATGTACTAGACCCGGGTCTTTTATACGGCAGTTTAGGAGGGTCACCAAAATTCCGGGCCGTATGCGTCGGATCTAGGTCGGCGTTTAGCTCTAGCTGTTAGCAAGTTCTATAGCAAAATTATCAGCTGGGCATTTTTTACTTAATGAATGGATATGATTCCATTAGGAAAATTTTTTATGATCTTAGGGCAAAATTGATCGATTCCGATCCAGCCGACCATGATTCCGATGCACTCCGACGGATCCCGACCCGGGATTTTGGTGACCCCCTGCATGAGTTGCAGTTTACGGTAGTTGTGTTTGCTATAAAATAAAGGTCCACCATCGGTGTACAGTTTCAAAGTTTAAAAGTCTTTGACTGAATGATTTAGCATCGTTCATTAAATCTTGGAGTGAAAAATGATAGCTCAAAAAGTTTTATTATTAGTGTCACTTGCTACAATTTTAACCATAATAACCTTATGTGCTTTGTTGCCGTCAAGTTATGTAGAGATATACGAATACCCTTTAAATTATTTTGAACCAATTTCAGTTGACCCCGAAACTTTAATTGATTCTAAAGGTTCTAGTAAATCAACTATTGACCCTGATGTTCCAATACCAATTGTAAATAAAGAGCCTGAGTCCAAGAATGATGACTCGAGAATGGAGATGGTCGTTGATGCAAATGGAAACCCTAAAAAATATTTAAATGGCCATTATTATACCGAATACTTAAAAATTCTTCGTGAACAACATCATGAAATGCTTTATGACCTTGTTCGTAAAGCTGATTTGGCTGTTGCTAATACCAGTGTCTATTCTGTCACATTAAAAACTCAATTCGCCCCATCTAATGATCCACATGATTATCTGTCTTTGGCTCGCTACTTCTGGCCAAATCCTAATACTAAAGATGGGATGCCATATATTAAACGAGATGGTTATTCTAATCCTGAGATTCGGACTGTGGAAGATTATGCCCTTTTAAGAAAATTAATGATGGAGATTCAGCATTTAGGATTTGGATATTTTTTTACAAAAAACGATACATATGTTAAAAAAGTAATACATAGATTAAATGAATGGTTTGTGGATCCAAAGACAAAGATGAATCCAAATTTGAAATATGGAAGCCTTATTAAAGGTTCCAAACTTGGAAGAAGAACGGGTGTTTTGGATTTTCATCCCATTTATCAGTATGTTCTCAATTTTTATTATGTTATTTGTAGTGCTCGGCAAAATCAAATTTTGTTTGATTTTGCCGAGCACTAGTTATTTGAAATATAAACTTTTCATAACCTTTTATTTATTAAATATATAATAGAATTATTCAATCTATTCCATTAATGAGGTCTTCTAAGTTTTGGGATCATAATATCGAATTAAAATTCAAAAAATGGCTTACCATATATTATGATTGGCTTAAAAACTCAGAACATGGTAATTCGGAACACAAAGCATACAATAATCATGGTACATTTTATGATGTTCAAGCAATTTATATTCTTGAATACATTGGTCAAGTAAAGGAAGCGAAAGATTTTGCCCAGAAGGCATTAAAAAATAGAGTTAATACAGGTATACTTACTGATGGACAACAACCTCATGAAACTAAACGTCCCACAAGTTGGTTTTATTCGACATTTAATCTGCATGCGCTGTTCTTGCTGGCAGAAAGAGCTACGCATTTAGGACTTGATGGATGGAACTATAGAGGAAAAAATAATCAAAGTATAAAAACCGCCGTAGATTATTTGTTGCCATTTGCATTAAATGGAGGTGAAGGATGGAAATTTAAAAACATTAATGGATTTAAAATGAATAATTATGTAAGGATTTTGGAATTAAGTTGGATTATTTGGAGTGATGATAAATATCTCGATGCTATTGAGATTCTAAGACCAAAATCAAAAGCAGAGCAAGCCTCGGACAATGTAGGAGCATTGGGAGAAAATTCTCTCTGCGTTTGGTCTTTGCTGAATGACAGAACTTTGTGGCCTTGTTTGCAATAATCATACAAAAGTGTCTAATACTCAATTAATTATTTGTTTGAAAACAATTTTTCTTATTAATATACAATATATTCATTCAAGTTAGTAAAAATACAACATATTCATTCACGTTAGTAAAATGTATATTAGAAAAAATTTATTACTTATTATTATGTACATTTAGGCTTATGGAACGAAATTGAAACTCCATTATTAATTAAAGCATACGAATATGTCTTGTCATAAATCACAAACTTTGCCAAATTTGAATTTGAAGCATCTAAATTCAGGGTTGGCATTTAGTACACCGTTGAGAAATATCGCTTGCTTTGGTCCATTGCTCTATTGCACCATTGGAAATTTTTAACACTAATTTATTGTAAATATGTACTAACTTTTAGCCTAATAATATATATGTCTAATAGTTGTAAATTGTTTAGAAAAAAATTTTGAACACATACCCCATTGTTCCATTCCGCGCAAAAAGTGCGCCACTTGTCAACGCTAGTTTTAAATATAGTCTTTATGCCAATATTCTTGCACGTGTATGCTTCACTACTTTACTTTGTATATTAGTAGCATAGCCGAAGACACTATTGTCGCTCAAGTAAAATTCTAAATAACTTAGGTCGGCACATTGTATTCGTGAAAAAATAAGCCTTGATGGAAAGTTCACGCTTACAAATTTATATCCCTTAACATCAGTAAAAATCTTCACTCTATATAATAGGCCTCTTTATAATGAGCTTTATATAACAGACCTTAAGTTTTAAAATTGATTGTTGGTTCTGTCGTCTCTACACCGAACTTGCTAGGTTGGAGATTTCTACTCGTTTTGAGTTCGTTATATAATAAATTCTCTTTATATCGAACATGTATAGGAGATTCGATATAATAAATGGATTGTGAACTAAAATACTTCGACTAAATACTTGAAATTTGTGATTAAATAATCCTAAAAGAGAGACTTCGGGCTTCACCATTGATTATTTATTGGAATCAGCCCATGAAAAATCTGATTGCTGATATATGTTGCTGCCAAGAGAAAATGAGACTTCGAGCTTTCTCTTGGGTAGCACTCATAATTACGTACCGCACATTTTATTATCAGATTTTAAAGGACTAATTACTATTTTATTTGTGCGATACCAAAAGTCCTATTGCTCAAATTGCATAATTAAGATATAATAATCGGTGCTTCTATCTTTTGCTATTCCATAATATATATCATAAAAACATGTAATCTAATGATGCAATTCGATATTGTAAAATCAAATTAAGGATAAAGGAACTGATTGGCTAGTTTGATCAGTCAGACCAATCATTGAGTCCATTAGGAAGGTGCCTTAAATTGGTTAGTTGACTTAAAGCCAACTTAACCGAGTATTAAAATAAACTTTCAATTAGTGAATCTAGGTTTGTACCCAGAATATTATTTTTTACTTTGCATTACAAAGTCAAATTCCCAGCTTGATTGAACTATAGTATAGGTAGGCAAATAGAACTATTACAAAAATATAGTAATAAAATTAGCTATTTTAGACTAATTTAATATACAGTGCCTGTATCCCGCATCTGCAGCTTGTCATAATAAGATTTTATTATGCTAAAATTTTATAGCAAAAATAACAATACGTACAAATATAAAATATTGACATTGTTATTGTAGTGACCATTGATTCGATTTAATTAGATGATTGGAGAAATGACAAGACATCTATACTCAACGGTTACACGAAGCATTTCAAGGTTATAATTTTTTATCTGAGAAGTTTTAAAAAAATCTGACCAGTACTTTATAGAGCTATATTAGCTCTATATGTGCCAAATATCTTTTCAAAATCTCATCACTGTAAAAAGTTTTAGCAATTTGAAAATTGAAATTTTATATATAAATTTATAAATTTATATATAAAATTTCANATTATAGTTGATGAATTTGGTCCAAAAAAATTACATGAAAAATTAAAATTATCATATAACCTTTATTATACTGCTAAAACTTTTTACATTGATGAGATTTTGAAAAGATATTTGGCACATATGTAGAGCTAATATAGCTCTATAAAGTTACTAGTTAGATTTTTTTTAAAACTTCTTAGATAAAAAGTATACACATTTAAAAAATTGAAACACTTAATGTAACTGTTGAGTATAGATGTCTTGTACCATATAAGTTAAATAATTTAAAATTTTTAAAGTATATTTTAAATGCTAAACTTTAAATTTTAATTTTTCAAAAAGTGTTTTATCAAATTAAGTCAAATTAAGTCAAATTTTTTTCAAAATTAAAAAATAAATTTAGCATATTAATTTTTAAAATTTTTAATTTTAAAAGTTGTTCAATATCAATTTTTAGACAAAATTTCCATTTTTAGTTGTAATCAAAATTTAAATTTAGCTTTTATTTATATAAAGGTATAAAAATTTTTATAGAATATAGATTTATAAAATACTATGGTACAAACAGTAGTTACACCAAAAAGTGCTAAAAATTTTGTTGATTATTACTTATAAGATTGAATTTAATTGGTTAAATTTTTTTTATATTTTTTATTTTTTTTTATCTTAATACTGAAATTTTTGAAGTAGCTTTTTTTAAAAGTTAAAAAATTTTTTTTAATAAAAGTTTTAAAAAGCTTAAAACTAAATATATAGTTTGGTAAAGCTAGTCAAATACTACTTAAATATATAATTTTTTTGCAATTGAACTTTTAGATAAAAGCTTTTGCAATTTTAAGTTTAATATAAAATATTTGTTACAACTAGACTGTTTGTACTATATTTACTGTATTTTCAAAATTTTAATATTAACAAGCTTTATTATATTAAGTTATAGTGCAAAAATACTTTTGATAAACACTATATTTACAAACAATATCAAAAAAATTTTATTAACAGATATGAATTGATATATAGCATTTATCATTTGTATTTTAATAATAAAAATTGATAAACCTGTTATTACTCAATATATATTAGAAATTGATATAATTCAATTAGTAGATGTATAATAAAAATATATTTATTAATTATCATCAAATTTTTTTAATTGTTAATTTAGATTATATGTTTTGAATTAATTTATTTATATCATATCATATTATATATATTAAGGAACTATAGAATAAAAACTATATGAAATAAACATGCATTCTGATTAGCAAAATTCTGATCTATATTGCATATTATTTTCAAATATGAAAACACTTATCCAAGTTATCCATTTATTATACAATTGGTAAAAAATTTTTTTTATATATTTTACAATACATATTTAATACCATATATATATTAGTCGATTGAGATATTACATTTGGATTTTTTATCATATAATTTTTATAAATTATACAAATTAATAAAATCATGTATTTAAAATTTTCTTACAAAGTCTTAGTTATAACAAATAACATTTCTTAAAACAAATAAGTTGCCAGAACTTTAAAGTATATAAAAAACTAATATCATCTAGTAATGTGCAACCCTTTAAAGATGAACAATCATTTTGCCTTCTTGTATATAATTTCTTTGAAGTTTTCAAAATCTAATATAAAAAATAGCTTGTTAAATATATGAGTAAGAACTTTTAGTGAAATGCATCTTTGACAAGTTGTTATATTAGAAACATTGTGCCAAAAAAATAAAAAAAACTGGTTTAGTATATAATATGTATGTACTTATGGCACTACCATATGTCAATCTACTTAAGTATTAATAAAGTTTGGAGCAGGAGCTACACCCCTAATATTAAAAAAAAAAAAAAAACTAGTTTATAATATATAGATTACGATTTTTGCTAATAAGAATTTTTTTCTTTTAGTAAATGTTAATAGCAAAACAGGCATAAATTTAGTAGCTTTGATTTTGTTACAAAGTTTTTTTTTGTTTCAGAGTAGAGATTAAAATTAGATTTGAAATATATTGTTTTTTTTTTAGTTTACTTTTTTTGGTTTTTTTTGAACTAATATTTTTTTTATTTCTTTCATCATTTAGTATCATTGGTGATCAACTTTTTGCTATTTTTTTTATTGTTTCAATACTGTCATATATAGAGCTTTTAGAAGTACTTTAGTCTTGAATGAGTTTTTTTTTCTTGTATAAGTTTTACTTAAATTTGTTAAATTAATACCAAAAATGGCACTACTATGAAATACTTTGTCAAATTTTTGTAAATTTTACTAACTTGTGAATTTTTTTTTGTATAAAAAATTTTTTTTTGTTAATTATGAAATTGGCACCAGGTATAGATTGGGTTTGTATTATTTTATCAACAATCACTTTACCGATATAACATTTCACTGACAAATATATACTGACAAGTTCATTTTACTGCCAGTTTGTTTCATTGAAGCTCATTTCACCAACAAGCTTTTTTTTAAAAAGCACATTAAATTTAGCTCTAATTCTACCTAATTCTATCCTGACACTAATGACAATGACCAGAATTACTTTGTCAGTAAAATGAGCTTCGATAAAATAAACTGTTAGGGGAGGGCCAGAAATCAGCTGATTTCCTAGAGGGGAGGGGTCTGAAAAACTAGAAATTTAATATGAAGACCTGACTAAAATAGGGGGGGGTCAAAATTTTGGCCAAAATCAAATCAGCTAATTCCTGGCAGTGCCCTTAGTAAAATAAACTTGTCAGTAAATAATTGTTGGTAAAATGTTATGTTGGTGAAGTGATTGTTGGTTAATTGATTGCCACCCATATAAATTGTAATAATCATATTATTAATAATTAAACTTTTAATAAAATATTATTTATTTTAATTAAATCTAAACTAAATTTATTTAATTAATTAAATTTATAAGATTTATGAATTTTAATAAATTAAAAATTACAATATTACAATTTTGTTTAATTAATTATATTCAATTACAATTTTTTTTAAAAAAACTATTGATTTGTAATTTAACCTGGTATTATTATTCTGATACAAAAATAATAATAAAAAACTTCAAATCGATTATTTTGATACAAGAATAATAAAAAAAACTTGGATTTGTCTATTCTAATACAAGATAATAAAAAAACTTTGAAACATCTATTCCAATACAAAAATAAAACAAACTTCAAATTGTCTATTCTGATATAAAAATAAGGGCACTGACATTTATTAGATAATATTTTAGGAGGTGGGGGTCAAGCCAAATCCTATCTCATATAAAAAATTTTAGTCAATTAAATGTAGCTAAATATCTTACCTGGAGGTAGAGAGGTAAGCCCTATAGTAAATGGATATTAGGTAATAAATGTCAGAACCCTAATAAAAAAAACTTTAATTATCCTAAAAATTGATAAATCAATTGTTATAATTAACTCTATTTAAGTTTAAATGCTAGAAGTATGCTAAGAATCTTACTAAAATTAGTAGAGTTCTTACAAAATGCACTGATTAATATTTTTTTTTCTGATTCAAGGTTATTATTCCAAGATCCTGAAAAGTCAATATGGTATTCTTTTTCTTTTTAATTCAAGTTTATTATTTTAAAAGCCAAAGAAATCAACTATGGCATTCTTTCTTTCTTTTGTTCCAAGTTTATTATTCTACTAAGATCTAAAAAAATCAACATGAAGTATTCTTCTGATTCAAAATTATTATTCAAGCTAAGATTTAGTAAAGTTAATGCATTTTTTCCTTCCTAATCATAAAATAGATTAATGGTTTTGCAAGTTATAAATGTTTTAAATCCTGTACAGAAGTTTACTAGCAACTTCGTTTTTGTAATAAAAACTTTATTAGTTATATGATTTTGACTCTTAATACTATAGGTTATAAAATGAAAAGACATTTTCAAAGATATAATTCTTTTTAAGTTTATTATTTTTTTTACTTTAAACATAGGAATAATAAAATATTTTGTATTGCTAAAATTGTTTATGTATTCAGAACATATTTTCTTTTATAAAATCCTAAAAGTGAGATTAAAAATGGCCTACTATTGCAATTTACTATAGTGGAATTCACCTAAAGCCATCACCTTTTAATTATAAAAATTTTTAAATTGTTATAACTCTTTAAAAAAAAAAGATATTTAAAAAATTTTTTGATAATTTAATAGCTTATTGTTTAAATTATTAAACTATCAATAAATTTTTTAAATATCTTTTATTTTTAAACCATTATATTAATTTAAATTTATATATGATTTATATATAATTCAAAAATTTTGGCGTTTATATATAAAAAAAACATAACAAAATTTGAATTTATTAACAAAAATTTAAATGTTATTAATTAAATTTAAAATTGTATTAAGTTTTTCTGCATTTTTATTGGATAATTAGATTACACTGCAGCTAAAAATTGGCGCATATATATAAAATATATTGGCTTTAGGTGAAATCCACCGTATAAAAATTGATAATTTTATATGCGTCAATTACTCAAATTTTATAGTAAAAAATTTTTTCATCTAATCTGTTTAACATCTCAATCGACTAATATTTGCTGAAATACTATATATTTAATACTATATTCTTTTCTTTTTTTAAATGTTAAAGGAAAGATCTTGCTTTTATCTTTGTAAAATTTAATAAAAACTTTTTACAATACTGAAAAAAATTTCATTTTTTTAAATCTAATGCTAAAAATAAAAACTCAGACATATATCAAAGTAAACCTAAATACTTACTTATCTGCGGTTTAAACCTACTAATACTGTATTCTGTTTATGGTATAACAAATAATATAGATTAATTTTTAAAATATTATTATATATATATATTATACTGTATCTGTTTAGAATTGTCCCAATTTAGAATTGGGCTGCTCCAGATGAGAATTTTGTTGCAGAATTAGAACTTTAGGGTTAGGGTTAGTGCTAGTATTAGGGTGAGAATTAGGCCCAATTCCAAATTAAAACAAAATCCAAATCTGGGTACGGCATATGTATATGTAAAGTTTTTTAATATAAAAAATTGCATTATACTAGGTACTCTAAAGAATAATTGTTATACCAATTTTAAAAAAAATTAAACAATAAAATGAACAAAATCAAATATTAATTGTTAATTGATACAGATAGTTTCACAAAAACTCTTTTTAATAATTTTTTATACCAAATTTTCTACAAAGATCCGACTTATAAAAACTTGAAGTTGATATATCTGTATATTACAAAGATTTTATTTAGAAGCAACTTGAATAAAAGGTTTCAGATTAGATGGAGACAACTAAAATAGAGCTAAAAAAAAACTTTCCTTTTGGGTTTGCTTTCCAGATAAAAAAACTTCATTACTATAAAAGATGTAATAGGCCAACAATTCTAAAGTTATTTGTTAGAAGATATGGAAGTTTAGGCAGAAGTAGACTTTTGGTTAGATTTATTATTCTCTAAAGCATAAAACTTATACTCTTTACAATTTTGGTACTTCTATTATTTTCCTTAAGCTTTTCAAAATTTCGCCAAAAGTGAAAAATTCAGCTTACCTTTTCAAAAAATCGACTATATTTACTTCGTACAAATTGAAAAAGCGTTTATCTAATCAAAATTAAATTATGAGTAAGTTTCAGGTTCTTACCCTCAAGACTCGGAATAAACAATGAATAATATGTAAACTATTTTAAGGTTCTCTTAGGCGTCAGATTTTTTTATGAATTTTTGGGTTTTTTTATATTTTTGTCCATATTATATATATAATGCATAAATAAATTTAGAGTAGAGACTTATTTGTTTAATATATTATATAATTTTTACAATCTAGTACAAATTAATAGTACACTTTTTAGTTCTGTCATCACTTCTTCTTTTGTTTTTTCTATCTTTGTCCTTTTTTTTTTTTTTTTTTAATATTAAAGGTGTAGCTCCTGCCCCAATCTTTATTAATACTTCAGTAAATTGACATATGGTGGTACCGTAAATACGATACATATTATACACAAGTATTGGAACTTGGACTTCAGGCTATAAACCTTTTATTCCTGTCTAAAACCCACCAGAGCCTTCTATATTTCCATTTATATAGTTGACCTGGACTTGTACGTCCCTTTTCAGCCAAAATCAACATCCACATGTCTGCCACTTTACCCACATTTCCTAATTCATCACTTCCAATTTGGTGCGTGTTGCCAGGTAGGCGCTTTATGCTTCCAAGTTGGTGTACCTGAAATCTGGTTACCCAGAAAATCCCTTACTAGCGTACTTCTCGAGTGTTCATATCTCAAGCCATGCAGCTGCCTCTACCACATTGGGTAAGTATCTCAAGCCTGCATGCTGCTGCAACCAGCCAGTTTCCTGCGACTTGAGAACCCAGGATTTAATATTTCAAATTTGGAAATGCATGAACGACTGTACTTTCCGCTATGGTAATGAGGTATCTGGGCATGTTTTACAAATGCTTCCAGTGCCGAATATAGTTGGATGGCATCATGAGGCTAAGGAAACCCGATCACCACTACATGCACTTATACTAGCATATACCCGTATTGGTGGTCCCAAATCCTCTTAATGTCCAAAGACTCCCATATGGGTATGCCCAGAGCTTCGTTGGGTCTTGACATGTACACGCCTCCATGTTTCTGCTTCGTATCGGCCGATTAGTTTCGTCTGCCCTTGCGAAGTTCACTAAACCCCAGCCAGTACCAGTCAGTCACTCTTTGAATCCTTTTCTCCAGTCATTCCAGACTACCAATCCAGTTGGCCCAGAAGGATCAGTCTGCCAGGCTTTAGGTGCCTAAGATCTCCCTCTCCTTGGTTCATGCTTCTATAACACATGATCCTTTCTTCTGGTGCAACTCCGACAGCCAGATTGGTGAGGCCCCCTTTGCCATAAAGGCTCTTGCCCATCCAGATTTTCCAGTCAGTTACCGCTAAGATCCTTTTTCCTGGTATTGTCGAAAGTCCAGCTACCTCTTCACTCGGGACTTGCCAAGCGGGTTTCAATTGTTCCAGTCCCTTGGATTTGTTTGTGTAACTTACACAACTATGCCAAAGCTCCCATTCAAGATGGTGGTATCAAGGCTACAAGTAATATACCCAACCGATCGATGAACAAATGTTACTGTAACACAGGTCTATTTTCCAATTCGTCTCCAGTGGGATTTGAACTCTAGACTTGCCACTTGGGGGTGACAACCAGACAGCTTCTCTATGTCGCCACACCCCTTCTTTTTTATATATATATATATATATATTTGGTTATTTATTTAAATTAAGATAGTTTTTTCTCTTTTTATTTTTCTTTTGAATTTTTTTATTCATTTTATTTTTTTTAAAATAAGAGTACACAGGCCAAAATTATACATATTGGTATAATATCAGATACCCGATATATAGGAGTAAGTAGGTCCCTGAATAATCTATATAGGGTTATATTTGAGCATTATAGTAAACATTTTTCTGGTTTGTACTTTTGGTTTGGTATACTGTATATTCCCAAAAATAAACTCCTTTTTTGGGCCAAAAATTACACAAAAAAACGTGGATTAGCTTAATTTCAGGATATAGGCGTTTTTGAAAAAATTGAAAAATGTACTAATAAAAAGTTGTCCAAATGACACCAAATTTTTAATATAGGTGTATTTTGATGCACTGAACAACTTTACTTAATCGAACTTTTAAAATTTACTTAGTAAAAAAAAAAGTTTTATATGTAGCAACTGCTAATACGTTTTTTGAGATTTTTGAAAAAAATCAGGGTAGCTTATTTTCGGAGTAGCTTATTTTTGGGAATATACAGTATATAAGCTATATTTAAACATTAGATCGAACTTTTATTTACCTTTAACTTTGTTTAAAATAGAATGTCTCTAAAAAAAAAAAAAATGAACTTACGTTCTTTAAAAAAAAACTAATAAAAAATTTTTAAAAAATTTCCTATGCCTATTTAATTCATAATGTGTTCTGGAACATAAAAATATATACTACAAAATAAAAAAGATTTAAAAAAAAAACTATTTTGGGTAATTTTTATTCAATTTTTGTATTTTTCTAATTTTAACATTTTTCTAATTTTTGACATTTTTCTGATTTTTGCATTTTTCTGATTTTTGTATTTTTTAATTTTTGTATTTATTATGTCCAGGATTTTTCATTAGCACATTTCAATATAAGATTTATAAAAATTATTCTATTAGCATTCTTATAAATATACCTTTTTTGCTATTTAGCTGGTTTCTAATATAATTTTTTTGTCCAATACCTACTTTTCAAATATAACTTTTTTTAAAAAACGGGCCTCTATTAGCAATTTTTTTAAATATGGGGTGTCTTCAATTAAAAGGGCCCATTTTTACATTTTTTTGAAAAATGAGTTTTCGTTAAATTCATATAAATTTTGATATGATTGACTTTTTTTAATTATAAATGAAAGTCGAATTACATAATAAAAAATCAAGATAATGTAAAAAGAAAAATTACATGAGGCTGCATAGAGCCAACACGTCACGAGTTTACCCGATAGTCACCTGCCATCTTTAACCAATCAATATCGTGAAATTTGATTGATCCCGGATCAGTCCGAAAATCAAAACAAATAATTAAACTCAAATATCTCAAAATAAAATATATGTAAAAATGGGCCCTTTTAATTGAAGACACTCCATATGACCTCATATAGATTGTTTGGGGTCCTGGGTGAGTCAGTAGAAAAGGGACAAATTTATCTAATAAATTTGTCCCTTTCTACTGACCCACCCCTATATATAGCATATATAAACAATATATGACCAACATGTGTAAGATATATTTATACATATATCTGATATATATAAAGTTCATATAGGATATCGAATACATGTTTGACACGCATAGTACGTATATAGGGTTGTCTAAAGCTGTGCCCAATCACGTGACCAAATGATTGAAATATGGCTCCGAAAAATGGTTTAGACAAAATTTTAAATATTTCATAACGCACTAAGCAAAAAAACTTGAGCCTAATACAAAATACTATTCAAAAAATTTACAAGACCTGAGTATATTATTCAGTAGCAGGTCTGTGTCGCAAAAAAAAATTTTTCAAATACATGCATATTCCGCATTTACAATAAGCATTTTAGAATTTAAAAAGCTCTACATTTAATTAATAGTAATATTGTAATTTGCGCCAGGGTATTTTGCATGAGGTACTCAAGAAGGGGGTCTTTTGCTCTATGGCACTATTATATTAAATGTAATATGTCAGGGTGAAACCCGCACAGCTAGCTAGTAAAACCCGCTTTGATCATAGGGTTTGGGTAAAATCTGTGTATTTTATATGTTAACACAGATTTCACCCTCATAGCGGATTTTACTAGCTAGCTGCACGGGCTTCACCCTATTGTAATGTATGTAATTTTTAATATTTTAAATAAAGATACCTAAGCAAATTCAATTAATTTTAATTCCAAAACTCTATAAAAAAAGTTTATCGAATTTGGTTAGGTAGTTGTTAAAATATTTTTGGTTAAATTTTGCAAAAAAATTAAAATTCCTATTATCTTTATTATTGCTTCTATTTAATAGACTTTTTAATTTAATTAAATTTGCTCAAGTGGTTGCCATATTACTGCTTTTATTTAATAAGTGTTTGTAAAACTTTGAACGAAGATATTTTGACAATCACCTAAGCAAATTCGATGAACTTTTTTTATTTAATTCTACAAATTGACAAAATTACAATAAAAAAAAAGTTAATTAAATTTGTTCAGGTGGTTGCTAAGATATTTTCATTCAAATTTTTATTACTGCTTTTATCTAATAGGTACTTTATGTTTTTGAAAGCTTTGAAGATATCTTGACAACTACCTAAGTAAATTTAACAAGCATTTTTTTTATTTTAATTCTATAGATATGTAGAATTTAAATAAAAATGTTTATCAAATTTGTATGGTAGTTGCTGAAATATCTTTGTTCAAATTTTTTATTATTTCAATTTAATACTGTTTTAACTTTCTGGCTTCGAAGAAAGATATCTTGGCAACAACTTATGAACTTTTTTTTTATTATAATTCTACAAGTCTGCAGAATTAAATTAAATAGTTCGTCACTTTACGCAGGCAATTGCCAAGATATTTTATTCAAATTTATTAAAATTTATAAAAAAATTATTTATTATAAAATTTTATTTTAAAAAAATTGTTATGTTCTTTTGATTTTCATAAAATCATAAAATAGATTCATAATATAATAAATCTTTATTTAAATACAATATTAATATTACTATTCAATTTTTTTTAATATATAACTAATAATATTATAGATTTGTTCTTTTAATAATGATAACGATTAAAAAGATTAATGAAACTGAATAGCTTGTGCGATATAATATTCTATGTGGCTGGATTCATCTGTTCTTTAAATCTAGACTAGTAACTTAGAATAAAGTATAAAATTAGTTTAATAAATGCTAAAATCATGAATATCTCATTTAATAAATTGAAATTAATTATTGCTTTACTAGCCAAAATACTAATACAACAAATCAAATAACATTATGGCCTATCTAGATAAAATGATTATTAAATAGCCATTATACCCATTAATTAAATTATATAAGAATTTAAAGCTTTATGCTTGAATGCTTAAATAATTGATTAATAAATAGTAACTATCCTTACCTATTTTAATGATTTATAAGAATAAGAAAACATTACTGCGTATTATCATTATCAATCAAGTAAGATTTGATATCATATTCCAGTTATTTCTATCGTCTTTAATTTCGGGTATATTATTTTTTATTTATTGAAAACTTTCTTCTAACAAAAGCTTGATTATAACTTGTTGATTTTTGAATATCATTTAACATTAATGAGGGAAATTTAATAAAAATAAAAAATGACATAAGTAAAATGAAATACAGTATAATAAATGCTTATTTTAAATAACTAATTATACTTACCAATAAATTAATACGAATAAAATATTCATAAATAATTTATCTTAAATAAATTAACACGAATCAATAAGAAGTCTAAATCTCTGGTTATAAGAAAAGTTGATGTTATAATTTCATGCGGTCATGCCTGAATATATATCTTTTCATTTATTTATAAATTGTATAGCTCTATATTCGATACCTCTAAAAAAAAACTACTTATCCTCATCTCTATAATAAAGTTTTCATATTACACATGTATACCCATACTTGCATTATACTGTACTTGCATTATATAGGATAGGCTCTAAGCAGGACTTTAAGTTTCTGATAAATGCACCTGTTTGCTTCTCATCGTCTTTTTCTTCAATTCTCCAATAAATATCTCGAGTTCTTTCCATAAGCTCATTTACTACCAACTGTCTATGTCTTAATGCTCCTTCAGCTTTGTCCTTTCTGATATGTCTACTTCAACGACCTCATGATGCATATAAATATCAAAACCGTTCTCTTCAAATATCTATTGAAAGTTTCTCCAAGTATCAGCTGTTAATAATTTTGTTGTGCTATATATATGCTCATGGAAAATATGATGGCAAGTGTAATAAATACCAAAGATGAAACAAACAATTACAGTCAAGTGATGTTAGTCCTGGTGCGGCTTTACCTTTTTCAATTCTTTTTTCTACACCACAAGCTTCATCAGCAAGCATTTGTTGAATAGAATAAAGGAACTTATGCAGTTCATCAAGAATTTTATGATCTAAGCCCATAACCGAAATTTTTTTGATACAGAATTCAAAACCAACATACTCTGAATTTGAATGTTTCTTTTGATCAAGCATAACTACTCTATTACATGCTCCTAGAAAAAAAAATAATTATATAAAATTAGGATAAATTGGGAGAATAAAATATTGAAACCAAAACCCTTGATAAATAAAAAATAAAATAAAAAATAAAAAATAAAATAAAAAAATAAATATGATCCTATCATAAATTTAAGATTTGTTTAAAAAAAATACTAACAAATTAACAACTAGCGAATTAAAGTTACATTAATAGGAGTAAAATATATATATATATTATTTTGTTGGTAAATGGCATTACTTAAATATTATCTAATTTGCTAAAAGGAACCTGCTCAATCACATTATTGTAAGAGGACCCTGAACATCTCTGATATATGTCTTTTTTTTTTTAGCAAATTGCAGAAAATTTGGTCTGAGGTCCAAATTTAAGTTTTAGCAAATTAAGGTTAATTTTAAAAAAAGTTATATAAAGCATTTTGGCAAATTACAGCAATTTTATACATGTAATATTTTATTTTTAGCAAATTACCTGCATTTTGCAAGAATCATACCCAAAAATAAAGCTATCTCATTTTTTTGTACTACTATGATTTTTAAAAATTTAAGATACTTAATTTTGAATTTTTTTGATTAAAAAATCCAAAATTAAGCATTTTCTCTTAAATTTTCAAGAAATATAAAGGTAAATATGCTAGAATAATATATTTTTATGTGCTGAACAAGTTTTCTTGGAATTTTTTAGCATTTTTATTAATAAAATCAGTAATTATAAATCAAACTAGTAGTGTTAAACACCAGTATGCGGTATAATATGAAGATCAATATCAAAAAAATAAACCAAAAATATAAACAAAAGTTAAAGTTGATAAATGTTAAGTGGAGCAATAGTTAGGGTTAGGGTGAGGCATAGTATATAGTAAAATTTTGCAAGGGTTTTTTTTTTTAAAAAAAAAAGGTGGTTTCATAGTGTTATAGAACGATAGTTTATTATATTACCTTATTATTTTATTATTTCATTTTTATTATTATATTTTATTATTATATTGTATTATATTATTATCTTGAGAAATTAGAATAGTTAATACCGCTTATAACGCTTATAACGCTTATAACGATTATCACGCTTATAACGCTTATGACGCTTATAGCGCTTATACCGCTTATAACGCTTATACCGTTTATAACGCTTATGTTGCTCTTGTAGATTATAGTGTTTATCATTGTAAATCAACGCTTATAACGTTTATTCTAAAATGTATTAAAAAGACACAGAATTTCCCTTAGTCAAACTAGACCAAGACACCCCACTTCTCTTATATTTATTATACATCTTGTACTGGGATTTCTTAGGAACAGAACCTAAGGATAGCCCTATCTTAGATTATTAATAAAGAAACTATTTATCTGAATAACACCAAGTTTATTATCAAGTAATAGTAAAATTGATAATTCCTCATTGAATACTCTACCGAACTGCCCTTAGAGAAGAGTATAATTTCTTACAGACTAAGGAATTATACCTACCTCTTGGACACCACTATAAACCGATAAAGGATCTCTGTAGCCGTGTTATTGTTATAGTAAGGAGTAAAAGAAGGCCTCCCTACTGTAACAATAGATAAAATTTTGAGTTAGAAGGTATTTTTTAAAAAAAAAGCAAAACAACAAAAATTTTATATTACACCTGATCTTTACATTACACTGCATTTAAAAAATTTGATTGGTGAAAATCATTGTAGTGTTGAGCACCAGTAGTGTGATTTAGTAAAACTGAATAAAATTATATAAAATATTAAAATTCTCCAAATTTTACTAATTGATTCTAACTTTATGCTCTAAGAAAATTTGTTCAGACTCAAAAATATATATATTATTTTGATTTATAAAAAAATAGATATGATAATTTAGTTTTAGCAAATTACTAAAAATTTATATATAATAATTGAATTTTCAGCAAATTTACTTAATTTTAGAAGTAGCAAAAACCTCCAAATTTATGCAGATCATTTATGACCTATATTAGAGATGTCCAGGGTCCTATGTAAGATATAGTTTTAAGTACAAATTTTTTAATACAGGCATTATTTCCATTTGTCCATGCTTCCAAAGATCACCAGATAAAAAGTGTATTGCATATTTCATTTGTTTATTTCAGCTTAAAACGAATTTACCAAATATTCATTGCTGTGGTGTCTTGAGTTTAGTGTTTGTAGTCGATCCAAATTTATCGACTAGACTAAGTCGATATTTAAAAATCAGCTTAGCCGGCTAAGTTGTAATTGAGCATCCTAATTGGTTAATTAAAGGCACGCAGATATGTTTGGTACGTACGTACTAGTATTTGCAGTCGATCATTATTTATCGACTTGACTAAGTCGACATTTAAAACCGAAGTTGGTCATCTTTGTTTTCATATTTTATGTTCGTTGAATTTTTTTTGGGAATTTTTGGGAAAAGGATAATGTAAACTACCAAATCGGCCTAAATTTGATTGGTTATTGTAATTTTTAATATAGTTAAAATAACATAAAATCAACTAAGCCGATTTTTTGAAAAATCGGCTGACTAAGCCCGGCTAAGCCGATAAAATCGACTAATGCAAATCGACTACAAACACTACTTGAGTTAGCTTATACATTTTATGTTCACCATTCTTTAATTGCATGTGCCTTAATTTGTACATTAAATAATTAGATAATTAAACATTCCCAATAATTATATGTTATCGTGCAATTATGATCATGATTTAAAAGTTGTAATTGGCTAACTAAATTTTAGTTTGAGTTTGTTGTGCTTACATAATAACATACAAAAAATATTTAAAAAAAAATATATGATCATAAAAGTTTGCACGATAACATAAATATTATGCAACAAAATTCACTTACTTTGGATTTATTTATTCGAAACTGTTGATGTATAGTTTTCATAGTCAAAGAAATGTCGATACTTGTGGCCGATACTATAAATAATTTAAATTAATTAAATAAAATAAATAATGTATGAAATGTTATAAAACAGATAAGTGCGCCAAGAAAAAATCAGATTTCGAACTTTTAAGCTTATGCTTACTAGACTCAATTTTTGAGAAGTTTGCATTATAAGCATAAAACCCGAAGCCTGGTTTTTTCTTGGTGCAACCCATATATAATAATGTTATATTAGTACTTTACCTCTTCTAATTCGTTAAAAATTCATATGCCCACTATTAAACAAGCTAATATTTTTAAGCAGTCTTTAATAATATTTTTGCCTGTTCTCTAACTGCATTTTTTAAGTATCGGTACATGCAACCCTAAGTATTCATAATACTAAAAGGAATCCACTTATATATTTCATAAAATGTTGCCTTTTCGATTTACTCTATCCTCAAACTATTTCTTGTAGCTTGCACATTTTATATATTCAAAACCAAATTACCCAGTGTTAAAAAAAAAAAATTCAAACAAAAAAAATTTAAAAAAAAACACAACCCAAAGTCGCCAGAGAAATAACCTTGTACAAGCAACCTTCTCTTAAAAATATAGAGCATAATCTTCGAAATACACACTGATTAAGCCGTATATTTGAGAGGTTGTTCGCTTTAATTCAGAATGGTAGGATTCTAAAGAATTTGTTTAGGTCACTTGCAACAGCAAAGGGGAATGCATCCGCGCCCAAAGTGCTCATTGATGAGAATTTTTTGTATAATTCCTTGAAATATATCGTTGGATGGCGGGAACAGAACTCCAAAGAACTCTGATACAACTCAGATTTGAGTTTGTATAATTTTAGCAATATTTTAGCCAAATAGATGTATAAAGTAGAGCAAAATTTGAAGATTTACTATATAAAAATGCAACGTTTGATGAATTTCCATGCAAAATTTTCTTTTTTTAGAATTATCTGAGTTGTATCAGAGTTCTTCAGGGTCCTGCAGGAACTGGGCATTCATTAATTGCTTGTTGAATTAAAGCTTCACAACCAATTTTAGTTCTTTTATACATGGCTTGGGTCATTTTCTATGATTGTATATTTGTTATTCAAGTTTGTGCAAGGTGTATGGTGCAATTATACATGAGGACGAAAGCATTTCGGGTTCTAAAACCCAAAATTAAAATTTGAAGACGAAATTGTTTTTGACCTATTTTACTTGAAAGACGAAATTATTTGATACTTTTTTGAATAGACAAAATTATAAGGAACATATTTATATAAATTTTATTTGCTCTTCCTTATAAAAAATTTTAATTTTTTCTAATGAAGACAAAATAGGCCTTTTTCAAAAATCAATTTCGGTGGCATCACTAGGTGCAATATATTACATTACATTCTTGTTCACCATTTTTAAGCTCGGGAAAAACTATTCTAATACTACTTTCCTCTATACTACTCTAATTCTGAAGAATATACCTAGGTTTCCAGTTGAGTGCAAATCGGCGAATTTTTTTAAAGCCTCTGCAACAGTAATACCATCCTCCTTGCTAACAAAAAAGTAAGTGTCAACATCCCAGCACCCATATCTATTACGAATATACAAAGTGAACAAATGATAATCATATCTATTTGTTTTATGTGTAGAGTCTATAAGAGTTAACCAACTATATTTTTCAAGATTCTTGATTTGATTTTGATTCATAAAAACTAAGCCTATAGAAGAATTATATGGAATACTATAGCGCTCGACCTTATACTTCTGCTGTTCCAAAAAAGAGATTGATTCTTGAATATCTAACGATTGTTTAGGATTTCCAATTAAATGAGCATCAAGAGATCCACGGACTTTATATTTAATGTTAGTGACTTCTTTACATTTTAGTTCTTTCACACTTTCATCAAGATTTAATTTCTCTTTCACATATTTTTTTACTGCATTAAGAATTGCTGGTGGATGATAATCTTTGAGAGATTCTTGCTCAATCAAGTTTCGGACAACTTGCGAATGTTTAATTTTTTCAATAACATCCAAAGTATGAGTATGATCAGGTGAGTTTTCAAAGCATTCTATACGCACTTTGGCTTCCATAATAAATCGCTACACTTTAATTTTAGCAAAGCACAGACCAGATGGACGAACTTTTGTTTTTCGCCGCTTATTACTTGGAATATCATCCTTCCGAGTGCTAGATATATTATGTTTGGTAAAGTGACATGTATATGTTTGCAATGAATCACCATTCACTCTTTTCTTAAAATTAAATCCAGTCCAAACATTCGACACTAGTGTCCACTATTCAGTATCGAATTCCTCCATTGATAGCTCAAGTGGTTGTTTAATATTAAAGAGA
Organism: Gigaspora rosea; assembly: GCA_003550325.1. Lineage (NCBI taxonomy): Eukaryota > Fungi > Glomeromycota > Glomeromycetes > Diversisporales > Gigasporaceae > Gigaspora > Gigaspora rosea. The sequence goes on from QKWP01000642.1 coordinate 220,004, forward strand.
AGATCTCGTCTTTGATTAGGGGTCAAATTGTCGAAATTAGGTGAGTATATTGTTGTATTTATATTTAAAGGTATAAGGACGAATATATCCATGTTCATAGTTATGATTATAAAGGGGATTCTTGCAGGATAATATTAAAAAAAAAGTTGAGCACTTTAATAAATTTTTTTTTAAAAAAAAAAAAAGAAAAAAAGTGGCGGGTCAAAGTTTTTTTTAACTAGGTGGCGCTTGTAAAATTTGAGATTCAAAAAATAAAAAGTTTGTATTGAACATATAAAAATTTTTCTTAAAAAAAATTTGGTAGTCAAAATTTTTAACTGGAATTTTTTCTTACTAAAAACTAAAAAAAATGGTTCAAAAAAAAACCGCTTGCGGGTTTAAATTCCTTTATTGCAATACGTATAAAAAAAAAGTTTTCAAATCTTTGTATTTGTACTTTAGCACTTATGCAAGAGAGTGAAAAAAAATCTGTTCAAAATATGCGTGGAGTACATGCGTGTTATATTATGTACACTATTAACACAATCTGATTATCTAATTGGCTATCATTAGTATTATAAAAGCTGGCTCATAGTTCAGAGGCTATATAATTACGTGATTGGACACGGCTTTAGATGTTTCCTATATAAAGGTTGTTTAAAGCCGTGTCAATCACATGTCATAGAGCCAATAGGATTGTTTATTTTGATTGACACGGATCAGCCCGAAGAGACAAAAACAGCAAAAAAAAAGTGAAAGTCGCAAAAATACAAGAAACAACAGTCTAAATCCATCTTGGTGCATTAATAAAAAATGTCGGAAGGACCCTAGCCAGTGTTGGAAATTCAAAAAAAATTTTATGATTTTTGTGAACATAATTTTTTTTTATAATGTTCATATCAAAAATAAATATGTTCACATAGTAGAATTTAGACTTTATAATATAATGACTATTTGCAATTGACCAAAAGTTGATTATATCTAAAAATAAGCTACTCACAGATTTTTTGTATTCAAAATCGTCCAAAAAATATAGTTTATTTTTGAAATATATAGTAAATATAATCTTTATATTAATAAATTATGAATAAGAAATTATAAAAATTAAATTTATATTCATACTATGTGAACATAAAATATAAAATTTTTGATTTTTTATGTTCATACTATGTGAACATAAAATGTAAAAACATTGATTTTTTAAAAAAATTTATGTTTACTGTGAACACTGTGAACATATGATTTCCAACACTGACTCTAGCCCTAACCCCAAATTAAACCTTACCCTAACTTTAATTAAAAAATCAAAAACACGTAACTGGACACGGCCCCATATATAGTAAAATTGGTGAAAATCAATTATTGTTTATCAAATTTCTGGAATCTAGCACTATTAGAACAATAACGAATTTTTTTATTAAGCTAACCTTTCTTCTTTACTAAACAAAAGTTGTAGAGCACATTCTTACAATTCTAATAGTGGTAAAATAATTAAAATTGGTCCAGTATATCACAAGATATCGTTAAAAAACGGTTTGCGAACATATATTGTTTCTATATAAACAATAATATTGTTTACATAGTAACACTATATGGTCATGAAATGTTTTTACCAATATCTTGTAATATACTGGACCAATTTTAATGATTTTATCACTATTAGAATCGCAAGAATGTGCTCTACAACTTTTGTTTACTGAAAAGGAAGGTTAGCTTAGTAAAGAAATTCATTATTGCTCTGACAGTGCCAGATTCCAGAAATTTGATAAACAATAATTGATTTTCCTCATAGATTACTATAGATTTTCACTATTTGGTATACAGAATACAAATTAATTATTTTAATCAGTGATTATTATAGTTACACAAACACTTAAAAATCTTTGATAATAGATTTTTATATGATACCATATATACTGTATAGCATGCTATAAAGTACCCCATTGAATAGTACGCGTGCACTTATTTGTGCAAGTAATACAAATCCAAAAAGGGAATTAGCCAATCGGAGAACGTAAAATGTGATGATCCCAGATCAGCCCGACACGTGAGCAAAGCAAAGAAAACCACAAAAAAAAACTGTAAAAAGAGAAAATACAAGAAAACGAGTGTATAAACATGTCTTGGTGCACTAATTAAAAATGACGAGAATGAAATTTTACATATAATAGGCATCATTCTAACCCTATAGCTTTTAACGCTAAGACCCTAACCCTACTCTAACCCTAAATTTTTAATTTCACAAACTTACAGTGGCCTACCATATTATTATGGACACTTTTTAAAAATTTATAAGTCGGGTTCAAGTAAGTAAACATTGTGCAAAATTTATATTACGGTTTAAGCAGTTCTTAAGGCGCAATATACTAAAATTTCACACGATTTCATTAGATCATGCGGAAGTTATGCAGGAAGTTCGATGAACTTCCATTTTTGGATTTGACCGAAAATCGATTTTCAGATTTTTCCGGATTTTTTTGCTTTTACTAAAAAATTCACTGAAGATCGTACTCGGTTTGGATTAACTTAAAATTTCGCCCATATGTAGTATGACATCGTGCCAATATTGTGCCGTATAAAAAAGGCTAGATTTGTATGACAAATCGGTATAAATAATACGTATCCTTTTTTTTTCTCACAAAACAATGGGAAGACGTAAAGACTTAACAGAAGATCAAAGGGGCGCAATAATTTATGGCCACCAACGAGGTGATTCGGTTCGTACTATCGCAGTAGCTGTCGGGTGCAGCAAATCCGCTGTACAAAATATTATTCAAGAGTATCGTCAAGTAGGAGCAGAGGGAAAAAAAAAAAAAAAAAAAGACCTGGACGTCCTAGGCTTCTTTCACTTACTGACCGTGAAAACCTAAAAAACTTAGTAACTGATGGCAATCGACGTCTCAATCTTACCCAAATTACTAACCTTTTTAACCACCAAAATAAGCAAAAAAAAATTTCTAGAAGTACCGTGCGTCGTGCTTTGCATGGTGAAAAATTGAAATCATGTGTTGCCACTCAGAAACCGTTGATTTCTGAAAAAAACAGACAAAAAAGGCTTGACTGGGCTCATGCACATAAAAATTGGACTGTCCGGCACTCGTATTGTGGTCAGACGAAACCATGTGTCGTCTCTTTCAGGGCTTTCGTGGTCTTGTTTGGCGTGAGTCTCATGAAAAATGGGATTTGGATTGCTTAAGTGGAACCGTAGGTCGTAGCAAAGGTCGTATGTATTGGGGCTGCTTCTCCTGGTATGGGCTTGGGCCTATTGTTGCACTTAAATCCTCAGTTACTGGTGATTCTTACATTAAAATTCTCTGTAGGCATGTTCTTCCTAGCTTAAAAAAATTTCCATCAAGTAATGATCGTGGTCGTCCCATCTTTCAGCAAGACAATGCCAGACCTCATACTGCAGACGTTGCAAAAGCATTTATGACAAAAAATCGAATTAGATGGATGGATTGGCCCCCTCAGAGCCCCGACCTTAACCCAATAGAAAACATGTGGTCCATGGTTAAAAGGTCTCTGCGCCGCAAGCCAAATCCGGGTAATCTGAAAGAGCTGGATGCCCTTGTCAAAAAGGCATGGATTGACGTACCACCTGAGTACTATCATAGGCTTATTACAAGCATGCCCGATCGGGTTGTTGCTTGTATTAATGCAGGAGGGGGACCTATAAAGCATTAAACCATAATTAGTTTTTTGTTTTTGTAAAAAAAAAAAAAATTTAAAGAAAAAAAAAAAAAATTCGAATTTTGATTTTCGGTCAAATGAAAAAAACCATGTTTATGGTTTTTTTTGCATAACTTCCATGCAACCTAATAAAATTACACGAAAATTTAATATATTATATTTTGAGATTTGCTTAGCACGTGATATAAATTTCGTGCTATGTTTACTTACCCAAACCCGACTTATAAATTTTTAAAAAGTGTCCATAATAATATGGTAGGCCACTGTAGTTTATTTTTACGTTGAATTTTCTTTTTAGGTTTGTACCACTCGCATAAATAAGTAAAGCGAAATAGTACCCCCATATATTAGTACCTGGATACTATATTAGTCTAATGGCCTTGAAGATTGATATATACCCAGGTACTATATTGTTCATGGAGCCATAAAAATTTTGAGTACTAAGAAAGTTTATGATATAAAATATACTCCCTGCCGAATACAGTACCCCTTTACCAAACACAGTACTCCCATACATAGTACCTACAACCATAAACAGTACCAGATGCATGCTTTTTGGACATTTTGACATTTTTTCAAATTAAAATTACTTAAAATTTTATTAAGAGAATCTATTTTAATTTTTTCACCAATGAGTCCAGCACCTAAAAAAATATATAATTATATATTTTTTAAATTACTTTATTGATTAGTTAAACATAGGACATAGGCTTGGACGAATTTGGACAATCTTGAACGTTGGACAAAAAACATAGTATGGACACGTCCAAGTGACAACACTGCCCAGGTGTACTATTTGTGGTTAACACGAGTTTCTTGATTAATATCTGGCTTTACTTATTTGTGCCAGTAATACAAACTCCTAAAAAAGCAACTACCAATCAGTGAGTTCGAATTTTGATCGTTCCGGATTAGCTCGATATGAATTCCGAACACGTGCAGAAGAAGAAAAAAGCAAAAATACACCAAAACTAGCCGTTTAAGGGTAGAGGGTACGTAGATCATTTTTATATAGTTTTTATATAGTATTTTGAAATTTTCATATAAAATTGATATATGCTACTAATAAAACTTTTTTAAATTACAACTAATTTTTATTAAAATTTTACAAAATATAAATAAAACAATTTATCTATTATGGTAAAATTTTGAACTATTATTATATTTTAAAAAAATATACTTGTATATATCATAAAGTTTTTCTGGGTTGGCCAAAAAAAATCTGGGTTGCACAAAATTGCTAATGCTGATTGGTCAATTTACGTAAATTTATAAGTTAGTTTTATTACTAAATTTTAATACCCAATCTTTAAAATTTCATATCTTACTGAGTTTTTAACCAATTTTAATGATTTTACTATTATTAGAATCAGAAAAGCCTGCTCTACAAACTCGGCTTAAAATATGATTAGTTTATTTATTATAATTTTTCATAAAATTAAATATAAAAAAAATTTACCATTAAGTTTATATATAATTTTAAAATAGTACCCTCTACTCTTAAACTAACTTTGTGCACTAATTAAAAATGTCGGAGACGAAATTTTATATATAATAGGCAACTATCTATGGCTATACCTTTTAAAGTTAACTTACTAACTAGGGATGTTAATAGAGTACTCCAGGGTGGTATGGAGTGTACTCTACCAGAGTAATACCCAAAACCACACCACACTAGAGTATGCCACCTCAGAGCAAACTCTATAATTAAACACTGAAGTATTAATCTATTATAAACCAAATATATAAGTCAGGGCATACTTTGAAATATAACCCAAAGTATAATCCGATATATAATCCAGAGTAAATTTATATATTTATAGTATAGGATTTTATATTTATATAATAGTTACTCCAGTGTATAAACCACTTTACAGTTGATATAATAATGGCTCCAGAGTACAAACTATTTTACATTAATAGTATTACTCTAGAGTGATTTACTTCTTTTAGGTATATCTTAATAAGCCGGAGTGGAGTGATGCCTCACGCTGGTATGGAGTGGCTTATACTCCTAAGTTACTCCGGAGTATTATACACCATTAACATCCCTATTCCTAACCCTAACATTGTGTTTTTACACACTTTGTTTATTTACAAAATTAAATTTCCTTTTTTGGGTTGTATTACCGGCACAAATAAGTAAATCCGTTAATACCCGGGGTACTTTATCGAGCGCTATATGGTAGTATAAAATTTAATTGAATTTTCAAAAACAAATGGCGTGCTTGCCTTGCATATGCTATAATGCTATTGGTTATTCTCTATCCCTAAATATATTTATTGTCGCTGATCACGGAATGTGGGTTTCTATTTAACCCTCTAAAACCTATTTATACTTGTTTATTATAAACTCTACTATAAAAAATAGCCTCTAACCTTAACCTCTAACCCTAAAAAAAACGCCCCAAAATTTTTATTTTCGATGACTTGTCAATTTTTCTTATGCTGCGTATACGTATTTCATTTTATATAATCTGATTTCATTTTAATCCGCCACATTTATTGACTAGGAATTTGTACGTATTACCGTCACCGGCACAAATAAGTAAACCCGTGTATATGCGTACGTACATACACCTAAATATCCGTTCCTGGATGTTTTTTATGTAACGAAAACCAATTGTAATATATATCTTGATTAAATGCTATACGGGATATCCCTTTTACCTAATTAAAACAATTCTGTTATTTATATTTATTATGCAGTGTATTGTTGTTTTTCCTTATTAATACCATCCGGTGTATAGTTTATAAGTTTGAAAGTTTTAACTGTTAATGATTTAACATCGTTCATTAAATATTGGAGTAAAGAATGAAAACTCAAAAAGTTTTATTGTTAGTGCTACTTGCTACAATTTTAACCATAATAACCATATGTGCTTTGTTGGTGTCAAGATATATAGAGATATATGAAGACTCTTCAAATCATCTTGAAGTTAACTCTGAAGAAACTTTAATTGATTCTAAAAGTTCTGATAAATCAACTATTGATCCTGATGTTCCAACATCAATTATAAATAAAGAGCCTGAGCTCATGGAAGACTCGAGAATAGAGATGGTCACCGGCAGAAAGGGAAAACCTATAAAATATTTAAATGGTCATTTTTATACTGAATATTTAAAAGTACTGCGTAAACAACATAATCAAATGCTTAATTATATTGTTCGTAAAGCTAATTTGGCTGTTGCCAACACCAGTGTCTATTCTATTACATTAAAAACTCAATTCGCTCCATCTAACGATCCACATGATTATCTGTCTTTGGCTCGCTACTATTGGCCAAATCCCAAAACCGAAAATGGGTTACCATATATTGTTCGAGATGGTTATTCTAATCCTGAGATTTGGACTGTGGAAGATTATATTCTTTTAAGAAAATTAATGGCAGAGATTCAACATTTAGGATTTGGATATTTATTTACAAAAAACGATACATATGTTAAAAAAGCAATACATAGAATAAATGAGTGGTTTTTGAATCCAAAGACAAAGATGAATCCAAATTTGAATTATGCAAGTCTTGCTAAAGGTTCTAAACTTGGAAGAAGAGCTGGTGTTTTGGATTTTCATCCCATTTATAAGTATGTTCTCAATTTGTATTATGAGTTATTTGAAATATAAACTTTTTTTTATAACATTTTATTTATTAAATATATAATTATAATGAATAGAATTATTCAATCTATTCCATTAATGAGGTCTTCTAAGTTTTGGGATCATAATATTGAATTAAAATTCAAAAAATGGCTTACCATATATTATGATTGGCTTAAAAACTCAGAACATGGTCGTTTAGAACACAAAGCAAACAATAATCATGGTTCATTTTATGATGTTCAAGCAATTTATATTCTTGAATACATTGGTCAAGTAAAAGAAGCGAAGGATTTTGCCAAGAAAGCATTAAAGAATAGAGTTAATACAGGTATACTTGCTGATGGGCAGCAACCTTATGAAACAGCCCGTCCCACAAGTTGGTTTTATTCAACATTTAATCTGCATGCATTATTCTTACTGGCTGAAAGAGCTACGCATTTAGGATTTAATGGATGGAACTATAAAGGAAAAAATAATCAAAGTATAAAAACCGCCGTAGATTATTTGTTGCCATTTGCATTAAATGGAGGTGAAGGGTGGAAATTTAAAAACATTGATGGATTTAAAATGAGCAAATATATAAGAATTTTGGAATTTAGTTGGATTATTTGGGGTGATGATAAATATCTTGATGCTATCAAGATTCTAAAACGCCAAGCAAAAGCAGAGCAAACCTCGCGAGCTTCGGAAGAAAATTCTCTTTGTATTTGGTCTTTGCTGAATGACGGAGCTTTGTGGCCTTGTTTGTAATAATCCTACAAAAGTATCTAATACACAATTAACTATTTTTGTTTTAATAAAAATCTTTTCTTATTAATATACAATATATTTCATTTAAATTAGTAAAAATATATATATTAGAAGATTTATTACGTATTGTCATTTACATTTTAATCTTTTATTATGATAATTAAAGTTATGAATTTGAAATTTTATACACCATTGAGATTGCTTCATCGGAAAGTTTGCACTTCAAAAATTTTTATTGTACTGTATATATTGTATCTTATTTAGAAAAAATATTTTATGAGATAGAACAAATGTTCTATTGCTCCTAGGGTCCGTATTGGACCGGGCCAAACCCGACCCACAAATTTACCAGGTTTGGGCCTAGATTTTTAGGCCCGTAATCAATTTGGGCAATACCGGATTAGCCCATAAGTAATGGGCCAGGCTTAGGCCCAGGCTTCGGGTCTAGGAATACCCGGCCCAATACGGACCCTAATTGCTCCACTCCGCGCAAAAAGTGTACCATTCGCTAACACTAGTTTTATATATAATTTTTATGCATATTTTCTTGCTTTGTGTGCTAGTAGTATAGCCGATGACACTATTGGTCGCTCAAGTTAAATTCTAAATAACATTGGTCGGTATATAGTTTTCGTGAAAATAAATTTTGATTGGAAGGTAAAAAAAAAATTCTTCATTCTATATAATGGACCTCTTTATAATAAACTTTATATAACAGACCTTAAGTTTTAAAATTTATTGTTAGTTATGGTCGTCTCTATACCGAGCTTGCTGGTCTGGAGATTTTTGCTCGTTATAGAATTCTTATATAATGAATTCTCTTTATCTCTTAAAACCGTTTGGCAGACCTGCTTTCAAATTTTCCATATATTATCGTACAAAAATAATAACATAAATGATACAATACGTACGTCGTATATGTTTATTTATTTTATTTATTTATTTTCATGGTAATAAAGTGCTACGTGAGTTGCCAATAAAATTAGGGCAAATTTGCAGGAGAAGCGGTTTAAGGGTAAAGATTATTTAAATGTCAATATCTCATGATCTAGTGATCCGAATTTATCAATTTTGATATCATTCGATTCGTCTCGACGAGACAGTTCGAATGGTATCAAAATCATTAAATCTGAATCACTAGATCATGAGATATTTGTAAATAACTATATGCGACGCAGAAAATTTAAATTTCTGTAGAGCTACGTTGAAAATTGCTATTTGCAAATACCTCTCGATCTAGCTATCAGAATTCAATTAAATTCTAATCACTAGATCATGGTAAAAAAATTTCAGCAGGAGAAACGGTTTAAGAGATACCTACCGAACATGTATAGGAGATTTGATATAATAAATAGACCAATAATATTCAGTGCATAAACAATTACCAATTATGATAAAATTTATCATTATTAAAAAAAATAATTGAATTCAATTAATAATGACGTAATAATTGCAATTAATTTGAAGTTTTAGATAAGGTAATCGGCATTTTATGATAAGGTTCACCCAATTAAAAATATTAACTACACTTGCTCTATTAGACTTGTAATTTACATTCATTGGTTTGCACAATTTGAAATTTCAAAATAAAATAAAAAATAAAATAAAAAAAGTCGCTTTATTAATACAGAAGAAGATATGAAAATCAAGATGCATAGATACGCACTCAAGAGAAAATACATCCCGCCTCGACACAGCAGAATACCAATACAACCACTCTGCCGAACAAGAAACAGAACCAAACGATACAAAGAACCATATATAACTTGTGGTTATATAATTTTATTAACCAAAATAGCTCCTGAGGTCATTGATCTTCTTTAGCAAAGTCTAGGTCGATATTAAAATAGCTTTAGTCTCTACTTCCTAGCATGAATATCACTGTAATTATAAATGTAGTAATAAAATGATATCTAACAAAGGAGCAGCTGCATGACCTCACTTTTAGACAAAAAAAAAAAGTCACTTTATTATCGGATTTCTTTGTGTAGTTACGTATATTAATAAAATTTTTTTGTTCAATTGACTAATTGCGACTGCGCCACCAATTAATTAAGGTTCAAAAAATTGAAATTAATTGCCTTTACAATCAATTATTCGGTAGGCCCGATAATATTTGTAAAAGAGACCACCATTAAAATACTTTGACTAAAATACTTGAAGTTTGGACGTTGCTTTTGATTTTTGATAAAATATGAGCGCTGCCAAGGAAAATGTGACTTCTGTTATTTATTGGACTCAGCCAATGAAAAATCTGATTAGTGATATATATATATGGGTGCTACCAAGAGAAAATAAGGCTTTGGGATTCAAGTTTATCATTATTATTTATAAGATTCAGACTACTACGTACTAGTATCAGACTGTTTATGAGCTGAATCTGATAAATAATAAACATAAACTTAAGTTTCATTTTCCCTTGGCAGCACTCATATTGTGTGATAAATAAAATAATTTACTCTTATTAAATTTCTTTGACTTAATTTATTAGATATTCGCGCAAATTACTTCATACAGTATTTCGCGCAAATTTTTTAATTAAAGTTTACAATTGGTGAATTATCGAATGTAAGTTTTTTGATAAAAATATAAGTTATGTAGATTAGATTAAATTATTTTTGTGGCATGTTAGTGATCATTTCTTATACTGTATATGAGTGACGGGAAGCGAAAACCTGTAAATCCTTTCACTCATTATCATCGCAGTGTACAGTACCATAATTCTTATAGGGTAAATATCACTGCAATGATAATGAATGAAATGGTTTACAGGTTTTCCCTTCCCATCACACTAATATATAAATAATTAATGTTCTATTCTTTAATACATTAATGCATTAAGTCTTGCAGGGCAAAGCTGTGGAAAGATGTGAATTATTACATTTGCAAAATAATTATCCATTAATACATATCTAATAATGTCTTATATGATAGTATAGTTAAAAACTTGATTAATCATATTTTAACTACCTAGAAAAATGAGTAAAATGATTTAGAATTACTTTTTGTTCAAGTTATTTTTTCCCACTCAACAATTTGAAAATTTTTTTCTAATGAAAAGTGTACTGTAGATATCTAATCTAGTTGGTGACGGGCAACGCGCGTAATCCCGCGGGATTTTTAATATGAGATTATCTTGCCTAACATAAGTGGGCCAATTCCAAATTAATGATAGAGTGTTGGGAGACACGAAATATTCCTATGAAAGTTTGACGAACATAGAGAATTTTGAAAATCATTATCTATCCTGCGAACCACGCGCGGATCACGATTTGCCAATCTCTAAATCTAGTCTACCTGCAAACGACTTTGTATTGTTTTGTGCCAATTAGACTAAATTATTTAATATAGCAAAGATAACAGTTCATATTGGTATATTAACACTATTGTAGTTTTGATCATAATGACGTTTGAAAATAGAAACTGAGAGTAAAAAATTTATTATTTATAAACAAATAAATAAGTTCTCTAAAATTTATAATAGGCTGAACTTTAAATTTTGTTCTATCTAAAAGATATCGATCATATATCTAATCTACTCTATTATATCTTCGTAATGTATAGCTTTAAGTTGAAATCTTTAATAATTGCACTGCTATTAAATAGATGGCTTCCTCATTAATTGCGATTTTAATTTAACTTTTTTCATCATTTTCCATGTATTCAATGTATATTGTGCTTAATAATTTCATTGAAAGTTTTTTCCCAATTAGAGAAGTTTTAAATATTAATTAATAAGCATGGAAATGTAGAACAAATATTGGTAATAAAAATGAAAACAACATATATGCCGTTGCTACTATCACCATCAGAACATTAACCCATCGGAATTAAGGTAATTATACTATGATCGAATAAATGACTAAATCCATAGTATCGACGACAACTATATTAGGAAACTTATAAATTCAGACTAAATTAATCGTAGCACCGTATAGGCGCGTAATAACACACATGGGCGTTATTTTGAAAATTCCATTGTTTTGAAAATTGCATATTTGACTCAAAATAACGCCCATGTGCATCCCGAAATAACGCGCCCCATAATAAATTTGCATGGAAGTTTTTAACAGTTGTAACCTTTTCTCCAAAATTAGTATAATAAATAATAGTTATCGCACATACGCGTTCCAAAATAATGTGCCTATACGGTAAGCGTAAACATATACCATACAAGGTCAAGTGAGAGATTATTAGTTGATTTTACGCAGATATAAATCTTTTTTTCAGTATTTATGTCTATTTCAAAATTTACAAGTTTTTGGTAATTGGCTGGAGTGAGGGGAGCGAGGTGAAAGCCTTCAATTCAAGCCTTACTCTATTGAATTTTAAGAATGTCCGGCTCCCGCTTCATTTGACCCAAATTTTAGGTTCAAAATAACCAGAGTTGAACAGTCCAACGTTTGGATACCGAAATCTCGGTTTAAAATATGGTAGCTGACTTTTAATAAGATGTTGGAGAATGTGAATTATTCTATATTAAGCACCATAAATATTTTCATCGCCTTACTCTACTGAATTTTAGAAAATGTCCGGCCCCCGCTTCACTTGATCCGAATTTTAGTTTCAAAATAACCAGAATCGAACTTATATTAGGTTTAACGTTTGGATACCGAAATCTTGATTAAAATATTGCTGACTTTTAATAGAATACATTAACTAACTTTTAATAAGAGTAGTTGATCGGTTGGTAAATAAGATATTACTCTATATCAATCATAAATATGTCATCGTATCGAAACCTTACTCTACTGAATTTCAGAAAATGTCCGACTCCCGCTTCATTTGATCCAAATTTTAGGTTCAAAATAACTGGAATTGTAGGTTCAACGTTTGGATATCGAAATCTTGGTTTGAAATATGGTAGCTGATTTTTAATAGATACATTAACTGACTTTTAATAATAATAATAATAATAATAATAAATAGTTTATTGGTTTGAAAATAATATCTGTATCAATATGTGCAAGCAAACATATTTAATAAATAATAGCTTATCGCTAAATATAGGAAAATATAAATATATCGTAAGCAAATATGCTTGAGTTTATCAGCAAAAATAAGAATTTACATATGACTTCGAATCGTAAGCAAGCATATTTGATAAAAGAACCTACACACCTGAAAAAGTGTCATAAGAAATGAAGCGAAAAGAAAACGAAAAAGTTAAACGACTGAAGAACAGCAGTTAGCTTATCGAAAAAGTGAGTCAGGCTGTCAGTTAACTAATATTAAAGCGAAAGAAAATATAATTCACGTTTAGGAGTTAATGACTTAGTTAATTTACCACAATACAAACATATGAAGAAAGTGTGATTGAAATAATTAAGTTACGATGTAATGAACTATTTTAGAAAGCGAAATATATCATCCGCATGTCAACTTACTGATGATCGTAATCTTTTCAAAAAGTTTCGAGATGCTGTCGCAAATTTCAAAATAATTATTGTCCTACTTGTAAAGTATATTTTGCTACTAAATAAAGTTGTTCAGATTTTAAAAGAACATGTTCTATACCTGTTATGAATTTATATTTAAAGCAAGATACAGTTAATTCTGGATAGGATACTGCTATTTACACTATAGTTTTTGCTATTTGTTACTTTGGATTTGGTATAATAGTAGATCATTAATTAATATTTTCTATTTGTACTATAGTTTGGTTATACAAAAATTAAAAAATTTTAAAAAAGGAGTTTTTATTGGTGCAATATTAAAGAAGGCCCAAGATTATACAAAAATTGCAAAAATCTTATCCTGCACCCCTATATGCTATCAATTTACAAAAAAAGAGAGGTTTTTATTAGTATGATGTTAAAAAGGCCCAACTAGAAATTGTACCTAGGGGTGTGGCGACATAGTGTAGTTGGATTGTTGTCACCCCCCAAGTAGTTGTAACAAAAGATACAGAGTTCGAATCCCATTGGAGACGATTTTTGAAAAATTTATCTGTGTTACGGTAACCTGGACTCTGAGCTCGGATTTACAGATCTGTTTTCTGGGTTACACCAACTTGCATTGGGAGCTCTGGAGCTGTGTTACGCACAGAACTGGGCGCATAGATCCTGGGGAGCGCAGGCGCTGTGTTATGCACAGAACCATAGGACAAAGGAAACCATACTTGGCAAGCCCCGAGCAAAGAGGTAGCCAACTTTTGATGGTACTTAAACAGAAATCGGATGGGGACGGACCGGAAGCGGACTGACCGAGAAGTGGACTGACCAGAAACAAACTTACGACAAAAGGGCCTATGGTAGGGCTCTACCAATCAGACTGCCGGAGTCGCACCAGAGGAAAAGGACATGTGTTACAGAAGCATGTACCAAGGGGAGGGAGACCATTGGGTTCGCCAATGGCAGACCACTCCTTCCAGGTCTTCGGATTGGGAGTAGGAATGTAACCGGGGAAAGAAAGCGAGGTAGGGGTAAGGAAAGCAACTGGAAAGAAACCAGAAGTGGAACAGGAGAAGTACTGGGTTGGTAAATTTTGTAAGGGCATGTATCGTGCTACACATACTAGTAGGAAGGTAGTGGCTTGAGATACGGGCCAAGGTTGCAGCAGTATTCAAAAAATGGCTTGAGATACGAACCGGCGGCGGCAGCACTACATGTACTACTAGTGGACAAGTAAGGTGCAAAAACCAGGTTGAGTATATGAGTGGGACATATAGGATGCTCTGGTAGGTTTAGGTCGTAGATAAAATAGTCTAAGTTTCGGTACTTGGTAGTTGTAGTAATCTAATGCAATAGTCAAGGATGTTGTAATGATCACTATATTTAATAAAAAGACCGAGGCATGACCTCGCCTTGTAACTGAAAAAAAAAATTGTACCTGTTTAACCAATAACCTAAAAACCTTTATTTTAATGCTATTTCAGAATAAATTATGCTTAATATCAATTAACTGATTAATTATATCACTTGACCTTTGCGAATTGTAATTGGCTAGTTATAGTCTAATCCTAAAAAAAAAGTAAAAATTCAAAAGAAAAGCAAATTAAAAAAAATGGTCAGAAAAAAAAAATAAAAAAAAGGCTTAAAAAAAAATAAAAAAAAAGAACTAGTTAATTTGCTTTATCAGCTCACATTATATACAAAAACTAGCTATAGATTTGGCAAAATAAAATAGAAAATTATGTGCTATAAAACTATTTACAGTATATTCAATTATAAATTATAAAATTTACTTGAACTTTCAAAATAATTTTGAGAATCGAAACTGATTGTGTTGATATTGAGAAATCTTTGCTCAACATTTTAAATCTTTTTTTTTTTGCAATTAAGAACTTGATAATTCCGGGTATAAAGTTAAACAATTTAGTTACAATATATTATTATAAACTGGATAACCCAAAATTAAATTTTATAGCAGGTTCAACCTCTAGACCCAATATTACAAAAAAATGCAAAAATCTTATTCTGTATCTCTATATGTTATTAATCTGCACGTCTGAATTGTGTGCCAGGTTAAGCATGTTGCTGATCATTTGTGTTACACAAACATTGAAGATCCTATTAAAAAATTCAAAAGTTTTTAAAACTTCTAATGATGTTTTCTCAATGAATACTTAATCAAATTTGACAAACTTTTTTTTATTTTAATTATATAGTCTTGTAGAATTAAAATAAAAAAAAAGTTTATTTGAATGTGGTTTAGTATTTGTTGATAAATCATCGCCAAAGTTTTAAAAACACTTAAAATATCTTCGAAAATCAGGCGAATTTTTCGTTCTTTTAGCTTTTAATGAATATTTCTCGACAAAAACTATTCAAATTTGATCAAAATTTTTTTATTTTAATTCTATGTGCCCAAGAATTAAAATAAAAAAAATTTCATCAAATTCGGATACTTTGGTTGTCAAGTAATCCTTGTTTAAAGCTAAAAGAACGAAAAATTCGCCTGATTTTTGAGGATATTTAAAACTTTGGCGATGATTTATTAACAAATACTAAACCACATTCAAATAAACTTTTTTTTATTTTAATTCTACAAGACTATATAATTAAAATAAAAAAAAGTTTGTCAAATTTAATTAAGTATTCATTGAGAAAGCATCGTTAGAAGTTTTAAAAAACTTTCGAATTTTTTAATAGGATCTTTAATGTTTGTATAATACAAATGATTGGCAACATGCTTAACCTGGCACACAATTCAGACATGCTATTAATCTATAAAAAAGAGGAGTTTTTTTTTAATATAACATTAAAAAGGTTTATGGTTATACAAAAACTGCATAAATTTTGGCTCATATTATATTAAGCTTTTAAGGATAGGATGAACGTAAATCATTTTTCACATAATCTACGTGGTATATTAAAATTTTATATAGTAAATAAAAAAATGCTTCTAATAAATTTTTTTAAGATTTTGACCAATTTGTATAAAATTTATATAATAGGTAGTTTTAAATAGTTTGTTTATAATAATGAAGTTGTGCAATATCCATTGCTTTAAAAAAAATCAACTTAACATATACTAGTAATAAATTTTTGTAGGATGCTATATGATTTTTGTAGGTTGTACAAAGAATTGATTAGTCAGATTATATGATGTTTACATGTAAATCATATGATATTATATAAATTGGTTACACAAAGTTGATTTACAATCGATTTTATATAAAATTGGAAATTTGTAATACCCTACCCTTTAAGAGATTAGGATTAGAGTTGGCCTGCATTATAAAATTAAATTAGCAGGTCTACTATGTATTAATCTATAAAAAAAGATGAATTTTTATTGATGCAATATATAGTACTATGGTGTAAATAAAAAATGTTGATTAATGATTTACTATTATACCAAATCCATGATACAAATAGCAAAAACTATAAAATAAATAGCAATACCCTTCTGGATATAGTAAACCTTTTTATAACAAACTCTAAATATAATAAATACAAATTTTATAATTTTATAATAGTTCAAGTAGTGTTCAAGTGCTATAAAATATATAGTAGTACTTTTTTATAGTAAATATTTTTTTAGAATTTTTAGTTTGTTAACTATATATAATTATACAATCTATTATAGATAATTATTTGTTCTAAACAGAACAAATTTTATATTTATTATTATAGTTAGTAATGTAAATTGGATCAGTACAGTGAATACTATATATTGCCAAAAATAAGCTACTTTCAAAAATAAGCTACCTACTGATTTTTTTTAAAAATCTTAAAAAATCTATTGCAGTTGCTATATATAAATGTCCAAATTTTACTAGGAAAATCTCAAAACTGCTATTAAGTAAAGTTGTTTAAAACATTGAAATATACTTATAATAAAAATTTGGCATCATTTGAACTACTTTTTATTAGCATATTTTCAATTTTTTAAAAAATTTAACAATTTGAAAATAAGCTATTACCATGTTTTTTGTATAACTTTTTGGCCAAAAAAAATAGCACTATACAGTATAGAGAACCTCAGATATCTCTCATATAGGTTATTGATCTAATTTGCTAAAAATGACAAAACTATATTTACTTAAATAACTTCTGATCTAGTGATTAGAATTGAAAAAACTTTTTTTTGTTAGATGCGTCTCACTGAGAGCGTTATTTTAAAAAAAGTTCATTCAAATTGGGCCACTAAACACTAAGATAATTGACAAAAACTGTTTTTTTACTTCTCAAATTTCAGAGGTTTTTCTGAAAAAATAAAGAATAACCTCTGTACTAGATGTCCAGGTTCTTGATATAGTATATATAAATTTAAATTTGTATATATGTTGTAGCCCAGATGACAATCCTGCCCAATTGTCAATTGGGCTAACCCAGATAACAATTTTTACAGCCAAAAATAAAAATTGGCCTAAACTGATCTCTAACTCTACTTTAATTTTACCCTAACCCTAATTTAATTTGGCCCAATTGTTATCTGGGCAGGATTGTCATCTGGGCTACAACATATATATTAAACCTCTTTATATATAATATAAAAATAAATTTTTTTTGGTGCATGTTTTTTTGTATTTGTACCAATAAAATTTTTAAATTTAGAAGAATTTATATATTAGACCATATAAATTTAATTTTTGGATCTCATAATATAAAAAAAAAATAACTCGACAGCCTGGACTTTTATTTAAAAATTTTTAAAATTTTTTAAATTATAAAATTTAAATTTTAATTTTAAAAAATAATATAGTATTAAATAAAGTAATAACCCATCTATCTCTGGACTTTATTTAAAAATTTTATGTATAAAAATTTTAAATTTTATTAAATTTTTTAAAAAAATTTTTTGAAATCCTACCTGGCTATTAACACATATAAAAATTCTTTTCAAAAAATTTTCAAAATATGATCTGGCTGGGTTATGAGAACCAAAAAATTAAGTTTATATGGCCTTAAAGTTCAAAAAATGAAAATAATTATAAATAATAGAAAATAACTACATATAAAGATCCAAAATTTAAAAAATTTTATAGTTAAGAGCCAAAGTAACTTTGAACATTATAATATACTATTTTATATGTTTTATATTTTATCCTTTAAACTGTTCAGCAGGTAAATTTGCTTGCTAAAATCTTTTTTTTTTAATTTTGTACAATTATACGTGACTTTACTAAGCATTTTTACTTCTTTACTAAGCTAATATTAAAGTATATGATTTTGCATATCATCTTGTGATTTCGGATTATATGCTAGTAGTATATGATCTTGTCAGTAGTACAGCAATTATCCATCAATAAAAGTGAAAAAAAGCCAAAAATCAAAAAAAAATTTTGTACAACTATAACAATAGCAAGTTCATTTTTGGATTTGCTCTCTTCTAAAAGTACTGAAGTATTTTCTGATAAAGAGGAAAAAGAATATATACCAGTTTTGATAGCCTGCCAATATTTTTTAAATAGTGCAGTAGATATTAATTATTACTTTAAAAAATTAGAATCCCTGCTTTCTTATATCTGAGATGCTTCAAAAAAACTTTACACGCTATCTTCAAACATCTTGGTTGATGAAATAGGACCCTGGACATCTCTCATAGAGGTCATAACTGATTTGCATGAATTTAGGCGTTTTTGCTACCCTTAAAATCAAGTAAATTTGCTAAAAGTTGGATTATTACATATAAATTTTATAGTAATTTGCTAAAAACTAAATTATAACATCTAGTATCGGGTAAATAAATACAGTATAGTGCAAATTTTTCTGTGCAGATTTAATTTTCTGCGCAGATTGTAAAAAATAAAAAAATAACAAAAAGCAAATAATAAAAATTACTATATGCTTATCTAAATATTAAATGCTAGCTAATTTTTTATATATTAAAAAAATAAATTCGAATATTCATATATTTTATTAATAATAATTTAATTTATTATACAAATACATAATATTAATCGATTAAAATTTTACAAAAATAATAAAAAATAATATATTTTTATTAAAAAAAAAATATAAAACATATTACAAGAGATACCACAAAAATGCCTTTGAAACACTATACAAATACTATAAAGACACTACACAAACACTACATAAACACCACAAAGCTACTCATACCATACAAATGCCGTAAAGACACCTTACAAATGCTGTAGAGACACCGTACAAAGAAAAAGTTACTGATATGCAAAAAAAACCAAACAAAGAAAAACAAAATTCAAAGCCTAACACGTACCAAGAAAGAAACAGAAATACTAATGACGGACCCAGCAGACTGAACAAAAAAAGCGCCAACGACAAAGAAAGCACCACGAAAAGAAGTACACCGATTGGATAACACTGACGATGAAAGAAACACCAACAAAGAAAAAAATACCGGAAAGGATAACCCCAACGGCGAAGCACCAAAATGGGTAGCTCCAGCAACGAAAACCCTACAAAACAAATCCCTGAAATCCCTAAAACGAAACTTTCGTACACAATGTAAACAAAATACGAAAACGAAAAAAGTTTCGAAATAAATCTGCATACTTACTTGAAAATTCAAAGCACCACCGTCAAAAAACTACGAGACAATTGCCAAAAACGAAGAATGAGCGACACCATCGACAAAAAGCAGGTACTGGAATGGACAACTCTAATGATGAAAGTAAACGGCTCTGATGAGAACCCAAAAATCAAAAAAAAAGAATTAAAAATTAATTAGTACGTTTGAAAGTAATTTAAATAAAAAAAATAATAATAAATTTATACTTATTTTGTGTAATGTGATTATCATTAATAAAAAAAGGAAGCATTTAACAATAATTATTATAAAAAAAAATTAAAATATTGTAGATAAAAAATAAATAAACCGCTTAAAAATAAATTATTGTTAAAATAATTAAATAAAAAAAACGGTAAAAAAAATTAAAAGAAAAAAAATATAAAAAGAAAAATTAAAAAAAAGATACTGACGTTTAAAAATAATTTAAAAAAATGAAATAAAAAAAAATAATAAATAATAAAAAATAATTTTTTTTTAAAAAAAAATCGATTTTAAAAAATAAAAAAAATAAAAATAAATAAAAAAAAATTAATAAAAATAACTACTTAAAAAAAAAACAAAATAAAAAAAATAAAGTAAAACCAAAATGAAAAAAAACACAGTCAATAATAAATAAATACAAAAAAAAAAAAAAAAAATCGAAACAAATAAAAAGAAATAAAAAAAAAACTGTCGAAATTAAAAACAAATAAAAAAAAAATCAAAAAAAAGTAATATAAAAAAAAAATTCAATAATAAATAAGAAAAAAAATAAGTAAAAAATTTAAAAAAAAATAAAAAAAAAAGTCGAAAAATTAAAATTAAAAAAAAATTTAAATAAAAATTAATTAAAATAAATGACTGTTGCTAACTTTCACACTAGGTGATATCACCTAGTTCAGAAATCGAATCGGAAATTGACTCGGAAATCAGCTCGGACAGGGTCAAAGCTCGGATAAACAGTGATCATAACTACTATTACGTAATCACGTGACTAATCATTACATACGGCATGTTTTATCAAATTATAACTTTGAAGTTATTTATTTATCAACGATAGCACATTTTACATTGTCAATCATGCGTAACTATATATACCTAAACACAACTTTATTATAAATGATACAATGCGTTGCTTTACTTGTGCATACAGGGCTCACTTCGCTCACCATGTAATCGCTACGCTACGGCTATCACCTCCACTTCACTCTTTAACTAAATGCCCTAAGTCTAATAGCTAACTAAATAATCCACCTAACCCTAACTAAATAATTCACCCTAACCCTAAATCTAAACTATACTAATCAGAATTCTAGGTACTGTACAAACCAACTTCAAGCTTTTTATAGCACCCAACGACACCATAAACACAGAATATCTATAAAATCACACCAACCAACAAAACGGAAGTGAAATTCACACAAACACCACTAAAAGTATAGCGCAACTAGTGAATTACAGAAAGCAATACAAGAAACACAAAGTAAACAACACAAAACAAGTAATAAAGCAAGCAGCAGGCAAGTAACAGAAATAATAACAATACTGAAAAAGTAGTACTACAACAGCAACGACACCAAAACATTGACATCAAAGCGATGATACCGAAGAGACGACACTAGAGCGATGATTACACCAAAGAACTAGTCTATGAAATCACACCGGCCAACAAAATAAGCGAAATTCACACAACACCATTAAAAGTATGGCGCAACTAGTGAATTCCCAAATCAGGAAGTAATACAAGCAGACAGCAAAGTAAGCAACACAAAACAAGCGATAAAGCAAGCCAAGCAAGTAACAAAAATAACAACAATATTGAATAGTAGCACCACAACAACAACAACACCAAAACGTCAACACCAAAGCGACGATACCGAAGCGACAACACCAAAGCAGTGATGATACCAAAGCGACAATGACACCAAAGCAATGACGACACCAAAGAACTAATGACACCAGCGACAAAAATCATTAAAACTGTTATCTAAAAACCAAGAAAACAAAAAGAGTAAAAGTTAATACTAGCAAAAAAAAAACAAAAAAAATACTTATATACTGTTGTGTAACTGGTAATGATCAAAACAATGATGATCTTCACCCGACGTAGGTGATATCACCTAGGGAGAAAAATTAGTTAAAATCTAAATAAATAATTTATTAAATAAAAAAAAAAGAATGTTTTTTTTATAAAAAAAAAAGTCGAAAAATTATTAATAATAAAAAAAAATTTAAAATAATAATAAAAAAAAGGAATTTATAATTTATTGCACACTGGAATGAAGCAAAGGTATAGTTTATGCCAAAATTTCACGAAGAGTATTTTTTATTAGAACTCCAAAGGTGGTTTTATAGGCAAAATTTTTAATTAATAGAAGGGGTGCAATATATTGCAGATGCAATAAATTATAAAACCCTATTTTTATAATCTAGGACACATTAGGACCCCAAACAATATATATAGAAGTTATAAAGAAATTTTGGTTAAAAATACCACCTTTTTAAAAAATGTTATATTTGAAAACCGGTTATTTGCTCTAAAGGTTATATTTAAAACCGGATAATAACTTTTAATGCTATATTATTAAAAGTAGATAAATTTGTTAATTTTGTGTAAGGTTACATTTAAAAATTGGTTAAAACGCGTTAAAAATAAAGATTTTTATAAGAAAAGATCATCATATTGCTTTTAATTAAACTAAAATGGCAAAAGAATGTTTTTTAATACACAAACACATACATACCTTTAAAAGGTTAAATTCATATACATCGTATAATATTCTTACTGTAATGTGAAAATAACGACGATTTAAAAAAAGATACATCATTATTTCATCACATAAGCAAATGATTGTAGGAGCACTCGTGACGGACGATAATTTTAATGCAATATGTTATACAAATGTTTTGATTTTCTTTTGTTAAGACAAAATTCGCCAAAGCAGAATCGCAGAACCCCGCAGGCTCAAAAATTGAAATTACGGTATTATCTAACACTATTCCGATTCTACATACAATAGCTGGATATGTAAGGATTTTTATTTACCGCTGTTTTTAAAAAAGACATGCACAAAAAATCTGGGACTGGTCTAAACTCCGAAGAATCATCGATATTAGATCAATATAAATAATATAAATAATATAAATTATTATTGATAATAAAATAAATAATAATAATAAAGAATAACGATAATTTTTTTCCCATTGTTTTCGAACAAAGATGNTACTTTATTTATTTGTTTATTTATTTATCGGTTTTAATGTTTTTATTTTCCCAATGTAATTCTTCCAAAAAAGAATAAATTGCTAAAAATAAAATATAACATATGTAAAATCTTAGTAATTTGCTAAAATATTCAATTATGACTCGTTTTAAAATTAACTTGAATTTGCTAAAATTTAAATTTGGACCCTAAATCAAATTTGAATCAATTTGCTAAAAAAAAAATATGACATATATCAGAGATGTCCGGGGTCCTGATAAAATAATAGTAAGGTTTTCTGGTAAAAGTAATTATACAGTTTGTATTAAAAACAAACCAGTTCTGAAGAGTTTTAAGGTATTGTTGCTTTGTAAATCCAGATACACATTTACTTTCTTGCCGACATTGTACATCTTCCCAAACAATGTAAAAAAAGTGAGTGGGCTCAACCAAACTGGGTATCTGGTCCATCATTTTGTTATATAGCTTCTGTATTATCAGTTTTATTTATTGTCTATATGGATAACTATTTTTCTAATATTTCTCTTTTTTAGAATCTTTGGTAGATCGGTATTGGTACTTGCAGTACAGTTCGATAAATAGTATCAGGATTTTCTAAGAAATTTAAAGTAGAAAAAAACCTTTGATTTAACTAGTGTATGTTTTGGATAGAGTTCTTTAAAGTCGAATCGAATCAAATATTAGATATATTTGAATTTGATCGAATTGAATAAGCTCTTGATTTGAATTTGATTTGATCAAATCAAATCAAATCAAATTTATTTGTAATTTTAATTAAATATTTTCAAATCAAATCGAATATTTTGTCAATTTGAATTTGATTTGATATATTTGAATTTAATTTGAAATCAAATATTTGATCAAATTAAATTGAATCACAGAACTCTAGTTCTAGTATCATCAGAAAATTTTTTATATAGATACATATCGATATATAGCAATAAATCGATGCATATCGATTAGAAAATAACGGCATATATCGATAATTTAGGTTATATAACGATACATAACTAAAAAATGATATATATTGATAAATGATAAATATCGTTAAATAACTAATTATCGATATATATCGATTATATTAATATCGATATAAATCATTTATTAGATTCATATCGCAATCTAGCAGACCTATTACTATTGACATATAGCGATATTTGTTATTTATCGATTTATAACCTATTAAAAATATTTGATATATATCAACAATTAACAAAATATCACTATATATCGATAGTAATAGGTCTGCTACATTGCGATATGAATCTAATAAATGATTTATATCGATATTAATATAATTGATATATATCGATAATTAGTTATTTAACAATATTTATCATTTACCGATATGTTTGCTCTTTATCGATATTTATCTTTTACTGATATATATCGATATGATTTTCTGTATTACCATGTGATTTATATCTATTTATTGATTTATATCGATATTAATTTATCCGATACAGTGCCCGCCGTAAGTATCTGACCCGGTGTAACTTCACGTGCATTGTACATACAACCTTAAAATTTTCTCACGACAAACAATGATGCAAACACTGATCATTCTTACCATTTGCAGGCAATTTATCCATTTACCAGAGCAATGTTCTCCGCCCAAATTCTGAACCTTTAAAATGCTTCTTCCGCTGCATAAGCGATATGAAATCATTTTTTTGCACTATCATTCCAAAGGTCCGAAGCTTGGGCTTGGTGCTACAGCAAAGATTGTAGGCTGTAGTAAGTCTACTGCGCTTTATTGGGTAAAAAAATGGGGGGAAACAAAAAATTTAAATGATGAACAAAAACCTGGTCGAAATCGGATCACCACTCCGCGGCAAGATGCAAAGATCCTTAAGCTTGCAAGTGACAAAGAAAATGTAACTGCTGTTGAAATACAACAGGAAATGGAAAAACGGAATGTTAGCATTAGTGTACGCACTATTCAAAAGCGTCTACGTGAAGGTGGGGCAAAATATATGGCGAAACTTTCCAAACCACTTCTCACAGAGAAGCACAAAGAGAAACGGCTAAAATGGGCAAAAGATCATCAGGATTTCGACTGGGACCAGGTAATATTTACAGATGAAAGTACATTCCGTTTGAATCAACCGCATCCAAGAACCTGGCAGTGGTCTGGGCGGCGTAAATTATGGCGGTCCGTGAAGCATCCGTTGAAGCTCAACGTGTGGGGTTGTTTTTCGTCTTCGGGCTTTGGCAAGCTGATTTACTTTCAGCACAACTTGAATGCCAAATATATGGTTAAGATATATGAACAAGGTCTCCTCCCGTCTGCTGAGCTTCTTTTTGGGGCCAATTCGGATAAATGGATTTTGCAAGAAGACAACGACTCGAAGCATTGTGCAACTTTGTCAAAGGATTGGAAGGAAGAAAACAACGTCAAGGTTCTTCCATGGCCATCTGTTTCCCCCGACCAAAATCCTATTGAAAATGTTTGGAGATTGTTAAAAATTAAAATAGCAAGAAAAAAAATTAGAACTCTTGCAGGATTAAAATCGTGTTTGGTAAAAGAGTGGAATGCATTAACTTGTGAACTTGCTACTAAATTAGTCCGTAGTATGGAAAGGCGGGTTGAGGCTTTAATTGAAGCCAATGGGGATTACACAATGTATTAGTAGTCTAAACGAATCATGTATTTTTTAATAAAAAAAAAAAATAAAGTTTTATCTTGCCTCTCTTTGTGTTATAGGGGGTCGGATACTTACGGCGGGCACTGTACATATCGATATGCATCTATTTATTGCATTGTATAAATTGATTAACAATAAACTCTTTAATTTTATTAAAACATGTAAATGTTTATTAAATATTCATTTGTCTTATCAAATCTTGGAACAATATGAACGGTTTTGTCTATACTTTCTATGGGAATACAACTGTAATACTTAATTAATTTTAATTTAGGGCATTTTCACAGTTCGCCCTCTTTTTCATACTACCAAACAAGCATGAATTCAAGCAGTTCTCTGTCTACCGCTCGGTAAAACTTAAGTATTAGCAATATCTGAAAATTAATATATAATTATTATATTAGTATATAATTACTCGTGATGTAATGATAATATTGTCTATATTCGCGCTTGTTTTGCTTTCGTTATTACTCATTATTATTAATATACTTATTACATTATATATATATGCAGAATCAGATAATGTGAATATTACTTACTAAGCCGTACCAATTTATATCTTTTTCATCAACTTTAGCACTTATTGCAACATTAGAAAACATAGGTTTTCCGTGAAATTCGCAGTAGCATAAATAATATCAGTGCTATCTAAAGCTGCTGATGCAAAAAATTCCATCTGTGCATCATCGTCAATTGACATAGTTGATTTCGTCAAGGCTGGTTAGCAGGTTTTGCAAACCTTTTTTTTGTAAAGAGTCTATGTCTTTATTTTTTTTGAGGAAGTCATCAAGATCTTCCAAATTTATTGTTCACAACCGCTTTTCGAACCCTTTTGTTCTTCGTTTCCTTTTAGAAACTTCTTTTTCGGTTAACTTTTTTCTTTTAATCTATATATCGATTATTAGTAATATATAGACATTTTATTTAATATATATGAATAGGGACCAAATTGGCAAAAAAATTTGCAGCACGAAAAATTAATTATCATAAATTATCGATACATCGATAATTCATGATAATTAATTTTTCGTAACGCAAATTTTTTTGCCAATTTGGTCACTTTTTCAGCCTACCGTATTTATTATTTGTTTCATATATTCTTTATTGTTTGACATGCGGTAGGGATTTTTGACATAAGTCTTATGAAGTGTTTCATATGTTTCCGTGAACATGCTATTTACTGACCCATATTCTTTAATTGCAGGTATTATATGATAGCACCAAGAATGTAGTTTTGGGAGTTGGTGGCAACTTCGAGAATATTTTGAAAATATTGCAATGGATTCTTGGGCCCAATCCATAATAAATGTCTATGATATTATACATTAATACTGTAATAAAGTATTTGTAAAGATAAGTGTTTGTTTTACCTGAAGCTGATTACAAGAATCGTTTGTAAACGATTCTTTTCGAGTGGCCATATACATTCAAAGGAACTTGTAGTGAACCTGACATAACTGCTTATTACTAACACCCGGCCTTTCATAATTATTGTATAGATTATCTAGGGCAAAGATTATTATTTTCATTATATTTCGCAGTTCATCGGTTGTTAAACGTGTTATGTCAAATATATTCTTCATTATTTTGAGGCCATGAAATCTAGAAATCAACGTTAATCGTTGTTCAAAATTTTGAATTACTTGGCTCTCACACTGCTCAAGTAAAAGCTCTTTAGTAAAGTCTAGCATATACTTGAAGATGCCAAGATCCAAGGTATGCATTTGATCGGGGACGATTGCTTCATATATATTGAAGTTACTATAATTATATATTAATTTATTATGGTATATATTAATTTATTATGATTATGTAATTATATTATAT
>QKWP01000643.1:5333-38628 GCA_003550325.1 Gigaspora rosea
GAAATTTTGCGAAATATTGCAAAATATTGCAGATTTAAACGATAATATGCGAAATATTACCTCCTGCGACCCCTGAAGGGATAATTAGGTAGAGGTTTGCATTTTTTTTATTTGGCCTATTTTGCAGTATTTCGCAGTATTTCGAAATATATTTCGAAATATTTCGAAATTTATTTCGAAATATTTCGAAAGAAATGCATGCCGAAATCTTTCGAAAGATTGCGCATATTTCGAAAGATTTCGCGTCAATCGCAATTCTTTTGAAAGATTTCGGCATGCAATATCTTTCGAAAGATTTCGTATATTTATTTTGCTGATGTAGGGACGGGAAATATTTTATGAGATTTAAAATCATAAACTAGTGCTTTGATCCATTCAAAAAATCCTTTGGGTTACTTGCTAGATATCCGTTTGTATCGAATAACGGATATATATACAAATAGTCGGATATCAGTTTAACTACCTGATGCTTCGATCAACGTTAACAACAATGTGTTATACTGTATTAATAGTGACATATAAATAAATTGCATACATATTATATATACATATTATATACGTAACATATAATATAAATGGCATACATATTATATACGTAACATATAATTTTAACTTGATTATAAGATTTTTCTTATATACCTTATTCATAAAAATATATATAACTTGAGTGTGGAAATTTTTTTTTTACATATTTTTATAATAATAGATAACGAAGATAATTTACTATTTAGTGAACCCTCAACGGAATTTTTGTTAGTATATTTGCAATTTCCAGCTTTAATATATAGCAAATGAATTAATCTAATACATCTCAGAGTCAAAGTTTGGTTTAACTAAGATGCAGCATTACAATTCGACAAATTTATGGTAGAGCTTGGATCCAGTGGATATCCAAATATCCATTTATTTATTCACTAGATAAATGTCAAATTCAGATATTCGTCATAAATTATCCAATTAAATTAATTAAAATAAGGTCGATTCTGAACATAATAATTTTTTTTATGACAAACAAATCCTTTTTTATTTATTTATTTTTTATTAATTGAATATCGTCCATCGAATGTGTAGCGACAATATTGTTATTTAAACAACTAACATATAACATACAGTTTTTGTTTGGATCATTCTAATACAAATAGTCTCGGAGTTAAGCCACGTGTCAATGATATGAATTTATCGATTTTAATGTAAATAAACAAATTAACTAATTAACATCATTTGATCATTTGCATTCGTTTAAGCTCTTAGTAGCATGCTATAAAGTGTAAAATTAGTGAAATAATGTTCTTAGAATGTCGTGCTTGATATTGCAACTTCAAACACATGAAGTTAAACCCGCTTAAAATTGTCTAAAATTAACGCATGCAAGATATCTAATTTCAAGAACTAATTTCAGTCAGTGCAATTTCAAGTGTCTGAAATTACAGATGTTAACTTCAAAACAAATAAATGAAATGGTCACAACTTAAACTTGAGTATTCATTAAATGCTAGCATACATTGAACATAGAAAAACATCGGAAGATGCCCTATAAAAAAAGTGGTCCGGGGTGTGGTACGGGTTGTGTCTGGAATCCACGGAATGGCACGGTCGGAGTGGTAGTATAGAACTGTTGACGGAATATCACGGTAAAAAGTGGTACTGGGGAGGTGGCACGTTATGACACGTCATACGTAATGGCACCTTCATTTCACAGAATGATACGTGTCGAAGGTGGTACGTGTTGGCTCGTTTCACGAAGAGCGAACGATCAATATACGATTTTTTTTAAAAAAATTGCGATATCTCATAATTTCACTAATGAAACTGCTCTGGGTGTCTTAACAAAAAAAATTCCTTGCAAAATTTTGATACATGAGCAGTTGTTAGTTTGTTTATATTGTATTGATTGTTGATATAAATTTATGTAATCTACTTGTATGTATATTTTTTTTTTTATCACACGTTAATTCACGTTAATTACCTGGCCAAATCCCGTGCCATTTGGACTAGTAAAGTGTTGCAAAACCCGAGTCATTAACGGTCCATTTGGTACGGGCATACGGTCCACCACGGGCCAAAAATCCGTGCCAATCCAAGCCTCCTACTTACCAAATACGGGTTTAATCCGTGCCACCAAAACCCGTGCCTTTACTCCCCAACCCGTACCTTTACGGTCCATTTTTCTTATAGGGATGTATGTTGCAAGGAAACTATGATAATTTCTTTGGTTTTTATTTAGAATAATTTTAATAAATTTGAAACCAAAAAAGAGATAGCTTTACCGGATGAATTTTCCACGCAAACTATACTTTCAAAAATAATTATGACGTCTTTGGATCTTTTTATATTCTTGGATTAGAAGAAAAAGATACATTAGAAAATGCACTTTGCAGAGACACGTTTTAAATCTTCATTAACTTTGCTTAGAAGATGGCATTAGCATTTGCAGAATACCATTCTAAGCAAAAAATCTATGCTTGTTATGAAATATGCAAATACATAATTCAAAGTAAATAATATCATGTGAAACGTGAATAAAACAGGTATAACTTGACATATAAATATAGAAATCAAGTCATGATAAATAATTATCCAATCAGATACCGAGTATCGCACACACCATTTACGTAAGTACGTACGTAACTTGCCCTTTATATGGTTGACTAATTTATGTTGAAAATTATGTGACCATTACCAATCCAACACGGTAAACAACCCCCAAAATTTAGATTATTATTTTGGTACTCCAAAATTAAGGGGAATTTACATATAAGGTATTGAAAATGAAATAATTACACATAAAGGCCCAAAGTGAAAATAATTACATATAAGGGCCCAAATTTTGAAAATATTACAATCAAGGACCAAATTTATCGAAAAAAATTAGGTTAGTAATAAGTTTTTAACATTTGAAATTAAATAAATGTAATTTTCTTTTGTCAGTTAAACGGATTGCTTTTTACACAGTATTACATTTATTTTCTTAGCGTCTTGCATGTAAAAATTGCAACTACTTTAGACAATTTTGAAAATAAGCAATTTAACTTTCTCTACAAATACAAATGAGTTTTTCCGGTTCTAAATATCTTCGATTAACGCGTAGTAACCTTCACAAAATGTGATCCATGTTTTATTACAAGTCTCAAGATAGACTTATTAGTTTAGAACCAAATAAACATGATAATAATAAATATCGTGCTTAACCAAGTCGAACTTATTTTGGTTAAAAGAAAGATTCATATAAAGTAGTACATATTTACAGTGATGACATTCAAAGAACCAATATCATAATAACGCAAAGTTACTTTGGCCCTTAATTGTAATTATTTTTTCTTTGTCCATTTTCCGGGCCCTCATGTGTAAACTCCCTAAAATTAAATATCTTGAATTTTGGGGTAGACAGAATCCACTGTTATGCTAATTAAACCAGTTCATCGAGAGGATAAAACTTTATATAAACGAAATTTATCTAATATAGACTTTATTTCGAAGCTAGAAATGGCTTTTACAGTAAATTTTTGTTAGTGAAACGTTACGTCCTCAAAAAGTACTTTAAACTGTATAAGTAAGTTACCCGGACAACTGATTCGCATCCAACTATACAAAAGCCTTTCTATAACTGTAAACCAATTAATTTTTATCAATCATGATCGACAAAACTTGGCACAGAATTTTTTAATGCCATTTTGAGACAATTCAGCCAAATCATTTAAATAAACATATGATTACAAACTTGAGTTTAACTGATTTTGGTTTCAAACAGGCTCGAACGGAGTTCGAGCAATAAGGACATCCGATGCTTTATTACTTGTATAATTTACATTTATTGCACTATCACACGAAGTAGACTAGCCCAATAATTCAGTTAACTTTTTCAACAAGTCCGATTACGTACCTATCTCCTATTTGTATTTTTATGCTACACAATACCGCGTATATAAAAATCTAATATATATTTATCCGAAGTTCAATCATTCGAATTTCCGCAATATAATGTATTCATATTAAACTTTTTGTAAAAAGAAATTTTCATTACATATAACCTACTGTTTTTTCCTGAATTTAATGAATTAAAAAAGCCGTTCTTAATTGATATCGGTAAAATAAATAAATTATTCATTAGTTGAATACACAATATTGCATCGCATATTTATATATACATATATACATTCGTATAAGCTCTACAAATATCTCTTTTTCTTATAAATTTTAAATAAAGAAAAAAATGGAAACCATTTTTAATGACTTGCCTACAGAACAGCAAGAAATTATTAATTCATCTGATTATGTTAATACTGCCAATAATTCTAATAATGAGCCCAAGATTTCAAAGAACTTATCCAAGAATTATGTAATATTTACATTAGAGGAAGATCAGAATTCAAAGTTATCGATTCAATCCTTGACACAATGGATCAACTATTAGTGAAAAAAAAAACAAAAGCCGAATGAAATAATTGATTGGTGCTTGAATGATCAAACAAACTCTACAATTCAAAACATTCTTGCAGGTTGTTATTCAGTTGGTAAATGGATAGAAAAGGATGAACAAAAGGCATTCAATTATTATCGAATATCTGCTGAGATGGGAGATGCTGATGGAACTTATCTTGTTGGCTGTTGTTATAACAAAGGAATAGGAGTTGAAAAAGATAATAATAAAGCTTTGATTTATTGGCAAAAATCTGCTGATATAGGACATGTGCTTATTATCAACATGGAATTGAAGTTGAAAAGGATGAATTTAAAGCATTTACACTTTACAAAAATGTGCGGAATTAGGTCATGTTTTTGCAACGTTGCTTGTTGGCGAATGTTATTTTCATGGAATCGGTGTTAAAAAGAATGAACTTGAAGCATTCATTCATTTTCGAAAATCTGCCGAGATGGGACATTCTAAAGGGGCACTTAATGTTGGTTTTTGTTATCGAGATGGAATTGGTATTGAAAAGGATTTACATAAAGCATTCATCTACTATCAAAAATCTGCCAATCTTGGTGATGTTGATGGAACATATTTAGTTGGCAAGTGTTATGAAGAAGGGATTGGAATTGAAAAAGATGAACATAAAGCATTCATTTATTATCAAAAGTCTGCTATTATGGGTGATGTTGATGGAATTTTTAAAGTTGGTTATTGTTATGGCAAAGGAATTGGAGTTGTAAGGGATGAACATAATGCGTTTTTATTTTTTGTCAACTATCTGCTGAATTGGGCCATAGGCAAGGAATTTTTCTAGTTGGTTGTTTTTATTATGAAGGATTTGGAGTTGAAATGGATAAACATAAAGCATTTAATTATTATCAAAAATCTGCTGTGATGAACCACGCTGATGGAACATTTAATCTTGCTAACTATTACCGAAATGTTGAAAAGGACGATTACAAGGCATTCATTTATTATCAAAAATCTGCAGAGTTTGGGAATGTTAAAGGAACATTTATTTTTGGTAATTGCTATAGTTTTGGACTCGGTGTTGAAAAGGATGAACACAAGGCATTCCTTTGCTATCAAAAATCCGCTGACATGGGATATGCAGAAGGTGCATATACTGTTAGTCTTTGTTATCAATACGGTTTTGGAATTGAAAGAGATGAGCAAAAGGCATTCATATTTTGTCAAAAGTCTGCGGAGATGGGAGATCCTAATGGAATAAATATGGTCGCTTATTGTTATCGAAATGGGATAGGGATAATAAGGAACTTAAAAAAAGCCGACGAATGGTATCAAATGTAAGTTATTAACATTACTTTCATGATTACTTACTTATTAAATTCTTACATTTTAATTTGATAATCAGAGGAAAAACTCTTACGATAGGTAATTGAGAATATTGCTAATTGATTACAATTGTTTAAATGTCTAAGTTATTTTTTTTGCATTCATTGATTAGCCACAAATGAATGGGTGCATAAAGATTCTGATGTCGATTAAATTTGAAAAAAATGTTAATCGAGAACGAACATCAATTGCCATGGATTTCTTACAACAAATTTGAAGATATTGAAGAGATAGGAAAAGGTGGATTTGCAACCGTATATGCTGCTTGGCTGCA
This sequence comes from Gigaspora rosea, assembly GCA_003550325.1. Classification (NCBI taxonomy): domain Eukaryota; kingdom Fungi; phylum Glomeromycota; class Glomeromycetes; order Diversisporales; family Gigasporaceae; genus Gigaspora; species Gigaspora rosea. The sequence continues at coordinate 11,375 of QKWP01000643.1, forward strand.
GTCTGATCAAAATTTGATCCTTCAAAAAGTTGCACTTAAATTATTTAAGGAATCAGGAAAATGTTGCGAAAATTTTATAATGAGGTAATTTTATTCGAATATTTTTATTAAATAATCAACAACTATCAAAAAAATTTAAACATAATTTATTTATTTAATTAGTAGTCCGCAGTTAAAGGGAACAAATTTCATAGTAAAAATCGGCGGGCATGTGACTATTACCTTATATAGTAAGTGGAACGTCATGTGCTTCAATTCATAAGAAAAAACTCTATAGTAAACAATTGAAAAATACTCGTATCTTATGATCTATCAAACAGATTTTTGATGATTTTACTACCATTAGAATCACAAGAATTTGCTCTACAACTTTCAATTAAGCAATAAGAAAGAGTTACTTAATAAAAAAATTACTTTTATATGTAAGCAAGCCCCATTCGCACACTATAGAAATTTACTATTAAATTCCGCCGTGATTTATTATAAAATGTCGATCATTTTATACCCTTTATCTGCGATCTTCCACTTAAACATAATTTATCTTTAATAAATAGTTGAAAATATTTTGCGATATTGGAATTAAAAATCTGACTTTCCTAAAATGCTTGGGCATTTCAAAAGATGATATTTCTAAAGATTATATTCTTGTCATGGAATTAGTAATGATGGGCTCTTTACGTAAAAACATTTATAATGTATCACAAATGGAATGGAGAAACAAGCTAATGTTGTTGAATTGCATTGCTTCGGATCTTAAGATAATTCATTCTGAAAATCTTATTCATCGAGATTTGCATAGTGGAAATATATTGTTATGTAGTTTTCATAGTGCATATATTGAAGATTTAGGACTCTCAACATTAGCTAATTTAGGATCAAATAACAAAATATATGGCATAATGCCATATATGGCACCTGAGGAGTTGTTTGGCAAGAAATATAGTATGGCATCTGACGTGTATTCTTTTGGCATTTTAGCATATGAAATTGCATCAGGCTTCCTTGCATTTCATAATGTCCCACATGATATTACCTTGGCACGTGAAATTTGTCACGGTTTACGTCCAAAAATTCCAACACATGTACCAAAATTTGTTGCTGAATTGATCATTAAATGTTGGAATGTTAAACCAGAAGAAAGATTATCTTCTAAAGAAATATTTGATATTATAGATGCATGGAATAATGAAATTTCAAATGGTGAATCAACTGAAATCGTGGCACAAATAAAAAAGGCTGACGAAACGCTTGAAAAACTCTTGGTATCTAATGCATCGTCAAGTGATTCTATCAAAGTACATCCAGAAGCAATTTACACTAGCAGATTATTTAGCCCTCTAGATATCGAAGATAAGTGGTCTAACAATTTAGGTAAATAATTATTTTGTAATATTATAAGATTGTTCGAGTTCATTTTCAATATCATAATTCTAATAATATTTTTAATAATATGTAATTAAAGAGAACCTAGAGAACAATGAAAATTTGCTAACTAAAGATGTAGAGGATGTTATAAATGATGCAGAAAAGAATAGGAATAAAGAATCTATCCATAATAAAGAATCTTTCGAGATAGATAACCTAAATGATAGCAAGAGTATACTAATTGTTGATCCATTTAATGATATTAATAATGCTAAAGTGGATGAAAGCAAAAAATCTATTCATGATCAAGAATATACTGAAATAAGAAACTTAGAGAATGATGATAATATAAATTGTTTTGAAAGGAATGAAAATAAGGAATTTAATAATAGTCAAGAATTAGCCAAAATGAATACTTTAAATAATTTAAATAGCAATAGTAGATCTACAGGATAATATAAATGATAATGAAAAGAATGAAAATAAGGAATTTGACCATAATCAAAAATCTACCAAAATAGAGAATGCGGATGAAATATTTAATCTTGGCAGCTCTTATCATATTGGAAATTGTGTCGAAAAGGATGAACATAAGGCATTTATATATTATCTAAAATCTGCTGAAATGGGACATATTAAAGGAATACTTAATGTTGGCTATTGTTATCGAGACGGGATTGGAATTGAAAAGGACGAACATAAAGCATTCACATATTATCAAAAATCTGCTATGCTGGAAGATGCTGACAGAACATACATAGTTACTATGTGTTACGAAAAGGGCGTTGGAGTTGAAAAAGATGAATATAAGGCATTCAAGTATTACCAAAAATCTGCTGAAATGGGGCATGCTATAGGTACAAATAATGCCTGAGTTTTTTATCATAAAGGAATTGGAGTTGAAAAGGATGAGCATAAAGCATTTATTTATTATCAAAAATCAGCTAACATGAAGTATGCTAGAGGTGTACTTAATCTTGGCGATTGTTACTTAAAGGGAATTGGGATTGAAAAGGATAAAAACAAAGCATTTATTTATTATCAACAATCTGCTGAAATGGATGAACCAGACGCGGATGGGATATTTCGAGTTGGGCATTGTTATCTTTATGGAATCGGAATAGAAAAGGATGAACATAAGGCGTTCATTCATTTCAAAAGATCTGTAGAAATGAGTAGCGTGTCTGGATTCTATTTTCTTGGCTATTGTTACGAAAATGGAATTGGAATTGAAAAAGATGAACGCAAAGCATTCATATTTTATCAAAAATCTGCCGATATGGGGATTATTATGGAACATATAATATAGTCTTGGTAATTGTTATAAATATGGGATGGGAATTGAGAAGGACGAAGATGAAGCATTTATTTATTATCAGAAAACTGCTATGATGGGTAATGTAGACGGAATATATAATGTTGGCTTTTGCTATCTTCATGGAATTGGAATCGAAAAGGATGAAAATAATGCATTTATTCATTTTCAAAAATCTGCAGAGATGGAAAATGTTGATGCAATATATAATCTTGGCGTTTGCTATGAAAATGGGCTTGGTGTTGAAAAAGATGAATGTAAAGCATTTATTTATTATCAAAAATCCGCTGAAATGGGAAGTGGAGAAGGAGCATATAAAACTGGATATTTTTATGAAAAAGGAATTGGAATTGAAAAAGATGAGCATGAAGCACTTATTTATTTTCAAAAATCTGCTGAAATGGGATTTACTGAAGGAGAAACGTTAACAAAAACTATTTAAATATGATTAAAACATGCATCTATAACTACTTTGAATCTCTCAAAACAGATATACGTTGTAGATATTTTTGTATCAGTATTGAGAGGTTATCAGATTTGTAGGCATTGTGATTATTAGATTTATATGCCGTAAACGTTTTGTAGATAATATTTATCATATTTGACAGTTATTAATTCAATAAGATCGCTTTTGAGAGGTTCAATAGTATTTTTAATTGCTAGATTTTGGTAAAGATTTAGCCAATTTAGTTATCGGTGCGTAATGTCGTTCATATTATAAACGACAACTTCAAATTTCTATTCAGAAAAAAATGATGTGAAAATAAAAAAAAGTTTTTTTTTTACTTTTTAGGCTAGTGAATTTTAGTGCTGTAGTTAATTTTAATAAAATTAAAGTGGTTTTATAGTACTGTATAAATAAAATTTCCCCGTGAACTTGTGGGCCCATGGTAGAGTATCCAGGATTATGATCCGGCAAATGCCAAATTATGCTTCCTGTAAATTGCAAATTATGTGCGTCCCAGAATTAGGGTTAAAAATTACTCAAACTATTTAACTATAACTGAAAAATACATACAAATTATGATGTAACTTTATGGATATAGCATATATATATAGCTATTATATACCGAGTAAATTTTGCAACAAAAATTTATTTCAAATCATGCTGAACGAAATGATATGTAATATTCAAGAACGTGATATCTTGATTAAATACCATAGTAAGGCCACGCAAAGTTAATTTTTCTTTTGCATAACCCGCCGACACAATTTTTCCAAAAAAATTTTTTCTTTAATTCCAATTGTGCCAATTATTCCGTTTTTGCTATTAATTTTTTCTCCGGTGTCGCCCGGTGGCGACCTTATCTTCCGGAATTACCCAATAGATCCGGAAAAAATCCAATATTTTCTGATTCCATGTTATGCAAGCCGAAAATTTAATTTTGCGTGGCCTTATACGTGTAACATGAGCTTATTAATTTACGGTAGATTAAAAAAAAATTAACTTTGCGTGGCCTAATAAAGTTCTGCATGGGAATATCCTGATATCAAAATTTAGATTATTATGTTAAGAAGGAAGTTGAAGCATATGCTAAATTGATGCCATATAAATGTATTTCTGTTAATTGCAAATTCTTTTATAAATTTTTAGGTGTTATATTTTAATACACATAAATAAATCAACTTAACTCAATTAAAGAAATTTATTAGTATGATTAGCTTTGCCGCAGTGGAATGAAAAAGCTTGTATTTTACAAGTTGTTTAATTCTTTAACGAATGATTGTGAAACATAATTGTATTGCTAAAACATATACATATTAAATTTTTTTAATTTTGAAGTTTAAATTTAAATTACATACCGCATCCTAGAACCAATATGTTGATGTAAATTACTGTATATGTTATATCTTCTATCAACAGGACATACTAAGTTTTCGTAAGCTGAAGTTTTTGATCAAATCATTTTTTGCAGTTCTAATAGTTGCACATAATGATCTTGAAAAGTCCTATAAACTTCTATGTAATAAAATATAGGATTTATGACGTCGATTACCAAATTTGCCATCCAAGTTTTCAGATTCATTGAGAAATAAAAATGAATATTCTTGTAACTAGGTCATTTTTAACATAGAGCGATTTGACAAATAAAATTTCAATTTGATACTTTTTTTTTTAATATAAATTTATTTCATTTATTTGATAATGATTATATTTAACCAACTGTGTCAGTATAGAATTTCAATGCAACACAACTAGACTAAGAATCCACAAAAATTGATTTTGATTTACATGTATACAGAAAGCATATAAAAATTTTGTTTTAATGTTAATTATTTCGCAAATAGTATTAATTATCTACTACAAGAATTACAAATAGCAAATATATTCTTGCAGGCAACTCCTTCTATCAAGTTTATGCAAGCGCTTAAATGCAGCTATCAGTAAATTAAGGTCATATATCATCTACCGGTATAGTGTAAATCTATATTGTCATCAGTATATTTATTTCATTGTTCAATGATATTATAATTTCTTTAAATAGTCCTTGACTTTAACAACTAGTGCTCTATAGACCTTACTACTATCAAAGACAAAATGTGCTATATCTAATATATTAAAATCTTACGTGTCACATTTAGTTTACTCAGTATAAATAATTTAAACATCCTACTGGATCAACGAATAACGAATTACACAGATTAATTTATAAATCATATTTACAGCTGTTTTCATAAATTCTGGGGTGACAAATCAAGCATTTGCCGATTCAATATTTATGATTTCGGTGCCAAATCAAATCTCATTGAATCAACAAATATTCGATCAGTCAATCTTTGTCAGATGTCCCAGAATTTATGAAACAGGTAATTATTTCCGTTGTCAAGCAACGCATTTGACCTAGTTACTAATAAAATCCATAAAAGAATTATTAATTAAAATAAGGTTATAAGCATACCAAGAATTTTCATACAAAAGTTGCTTTTCTAAAGCTTTTTGTTTAAAAAAAAAGAGTTGACATTGTATTTATAGAAAGATTGAATACAATCTAGCTATAAATTATTAATTAATAGGTTTGGATTGGATCAAAATTAGGAAAATATAAATAAATACTGCTATAATGCAATTCATTTTAAATTTTTACAACAACTTGGATTATTTCTTACCAACGTATCTTTCAATCTTATGTTTTCACATGCCCGCAGTACTTTCTTTGAAGCTCAAAATATAATTTGAGTGATTGTTACTTTATATATTAAACTCTAGATTATTATTATGCATGAAGTACCAATTCAATTATTGAAAGTTATTGGAGCTTTTGCCAGCCAGTGATATGAAGATCCACCAGAAGCTTCCAATGATAATACTGTAATACATATAACAGCTATAATTTCTGTGTCATCTAGAAGTGTCCTATTTGCTTCCAATTGCCAGCTAGTTCCAGTCATAGCATCATTGATTATAAATCTCAAGTTTTCGTTGCTTATACATGGAATTTTAACATATATTTTAACACAATATATCTTACAGAATAATCCTTCTTTTGGTGACGCAACATTCAATAGAAATTTTTTATCACACGATTGAACAGGATTTTAAACACATATAGGCAATGTACAAAAGGTCTCATATAGCATATAAATATAGATCCCTAGATTAAAATCATGAAGAAAGACTAAACCATACTCTGGTCGGTAAAAAATAGTGACGGGTATTTTTACATCCCATACCATACAATCTAGTCATCCATATTGATCTGTGATTTATTCAAAATAATGATAATAAAAATAACGTAAATATTTATAATTGTTTTAAAGAAAACCCATTAATGATAAACATTTATCTTCACAATTACTATGTTAAATTATTACTATTTGTAACGTTTTGTGAAATTTAGAAAAAATGAAAATATTAAGAATTACTTAATGGTTAAAATTATGCTGATGTAAATATTTCACACCCAGGTATATGTGAGCTTTTAAGAAGTCAGAAATTACCTAACAACATTATTTTTCTCGACCTCAATCAAATTTATTCCACCAATCACGCAAAGTTTTATTAAAAGATCTGTTCAAATTAAATATTAAAGCTGTATTTGACAACCCTCTATTTAATGGTAACAGTAGGCCACTTGAAAATCATAACACAGGCTAATAATTACTAACAAGTTATATGTATAAGATTAATAATTCATTAGACTTTATATTCAGACTTAAATTTAAATCAAAGTCTAGATTTTAATAGATTTTTCATTTCATTATTCTATGCTATTATATAGGCAAGCATGTTATTTTGTCATGCGCAGCTTGTCTTAACAGAAGTTCGGCATTGTTATATTTTAATACTGTATACCGGGTTAATTAAGTGTTAGCATAATTTTTCAGTACACACAAAACCATTAATACAATTTAACCAGATATGATTATTAGTTTAGAAGTTTTAAGAGCGTCATAAAATTAAATATAAAGTTAAAATTAACGAATTATGAAAATTTTATTAGAAATTCAAAAGATTTGATTAAAAAATCATAATATCGATTAGAATTACAAATTTTAAAAGGTCTTGAAAAATGTAGATTAAATTCCCTTATAAGCAAATTCAGGGCAAGCAATATAACATGAAATTCGTTTTACAACAACACCACGACACGGGGAACATGGCTCGCATACTAAAAAAGAAAAGCAAAATATTAACAAAACTTGCCATGTCTTATCACGAGTTTAAGGTTAGTTTAGTAATAAGAATTTCAAGTTACCTGGCGTACTATTGGTGTACTTTCTACTTGGGACCATTATGAGCTATGCTATGACCAAAAAAAATGAAACAATCACTCATTCAAAACATCGACAAAGTTAAGAATTTATCAGCTTAAATAGAATTTTTTGAAACTAGATAACTGTTTTATTAAATGACACCGGTTGTATTAATACTGCAGTACTATATCTCAGAAACAGACAAATGATATACTAAGTAACGATGTTCAGCACCTCCAAAAATCTCAATAATAACTAAGATTTTGACTTATCACTTTTGATATATCTTAGGATATCTGTCTTTAATTTTTACTTGTAAACTATTCAATCATATACGTGCTGTTGTTGTTGACACCATTGGTGTGATTTAGTATAACTGTTAAGAAAACTTCATTCTAATAATTGAATATTTTACCATTTTTTGCTATATAAGATTGTACCGTTATTTTTCGTTTTTGAAAAATATCACCTTATCTTCTTGAAAGAGGTTAGGACATGAAGTTTTTATAGCATTAATAACGATACTCTTTTACAAATTAATTGCCCTTCTTATTTGTTTAAGCGATGAGACTTTGAATTTATTATCTAGTGAATGATTGTATTCACAAAATGTAAATTTTGATAATTATAATACACAATTTTTTTCTTATTCTACAAATTCAACTTGCTGCGCCATTATTAATTACCAAATACGTAATTTATTGACTGCATTTAATTCATTAATAATTAATTAGATTGCATTTTTTTCATTGTTAAATTATTTAGTCAAAGAATACAATTATGTAAAATTTCTAAATTCGTAATTTAAAAATTACGAATACACGTGTATTTCGCTATATCAATTAATTGATATCGATGGGTTTAAGAGAGTTTACGGAAAAAATAGGAGTTTGTAAAGATGTATTTATGATAGGGCAGAGATATTAATTATATATGATCAAATTTTTCAGAAAATAATTAAATGTATTTACTTGTATTCATGATTTAAAATAATTTTATGAAATTTGATTTTAGATTTTTCAATAAATAAGCATTTTCTTGATATTATATTCAAGTGATTGAAGTCTGAGAAAAATCTGTGAGGGCGAAAAGTAAGCCCTTAAATAATAAATGTTGATATATAAATAAATTAGAATATCCTATTTAAAGGACTTTCGTATTTTCGGAAATGCACGGGAGATAGTTGACCAATCATAAACCAGTATTTATCCACGTGACGCACTTTCAATGAAAACAGATAGATAACCATTAAACATATTACAATTTCTTTCGTAACTCCGAAGCAAACTAACTCGCATTGTAAATGAATAAAACTATTCACCCAGGTTAAAATATAGCTTATAAACACAAGAACTTTATTAAAAAGTTTCTTATAACAAGTTACACGCCCTTTATTCTCATTTTTTATATTTCATCTATAATTAATAAAACTATACTATCGCATATATAAAATGAATCAAACGTCTTATAGAGAATACATATAACTTTCGAAAACAGTCTACATAAATTTATAAATGAAAAAAAAAACAAGTTAATTATTTGGATAACAAAAGAAAAAAGACGAAAAAAAACCAAAAAAAACGACGTTAAAAGTTTATAAATTAAGTAATACAATATATTTTTATTACCTTCTCCTATACGGTAGACTAGTGATATGGGCCGATAAACAAAACCTTGGGTCGGTGCCGAAACTAATATAGTCGACCGGGCCGTATTGTCTTATAAAAAAAATTCGACCAATCAGATCACTGAATTCAAGCACGTTGTGACGGTAAAAAATGGTATAACACCGAAAACCAGGCCAGCAAGGTCGCCAATACACAAAAAACCTAACTAAAAGACTACTAAATCTAATAATAACTTTCCTCTACACCCTAATTTGTAGGCCTCGATCGAGGCATGGATTAATATGGTCCGAAAATAGGGTGTCTTACAATACTGCGGCAGTCACGGTACTGGTTCTAAATTTTTATTGAGTTTGTTGACTATACTAATGCTTATTATTACTTTTAATTCTCTACTATATCTTCTATATTACTATTCATGGGGGTCGTCTAAAGCGGAGACAAATCAACCGCCAATCATATTAGGCCACGCAAAGTTGATTTTTCGTTTTGCATTACATGGATTTCAAAATTCGGGACGGACGGGCGGAATTTTTTTTTTTTTAGTTTTAATTTAAATAATGTTCACATTAAGGCCAACAAGGCTAATTTTTCATTTTGCACAACAAGGAATCAAAAAATTGGGCCGGCAGTCATATTTTTCCTGTCAGTCCTATCGGACGATTACGGGAAATTAAGGTCTCCATCGGGTGACACCGGATGAAAATAATTATTGGAAAAATTTTTTGCCACACTTAGAATTCATTCAATTATTAACGTTGTGAGAAAAAATAGATGTCAAAAATCGAACAATTGGCACAATTAGGATCTAAAAAAAAAAATTGAAAAAATGGGACGGCGGGTAATGCGTGGCCTTATAGAAGTTTGATGATCTTCGGCGAAGCAAAAATGTAAAAGAAGCGAAAACCTTGAAAAATACAAAAAACGGCAGTCTAAACCTACCTCGATTTGATAATCAAAAATGTCGGGAAGGCAGTTTTGCTTATATATATATGCCTAAAACCTAATCTAACCTTAATATATAACGAACATAACCCTAAAGTTAATTTAAAAATTTATTAAATATGAGTTGTCTCCGCTTTAGACGTCCCCTATTCATGGAAGTATATTATTAGTAATATGTTGAAAATTTCAAGAGTGAATAATTAAGCTTGCTGGGAATTTAAACCAAAATCTTTTAAAGGTTGTCCTATTGTTTCATTACTTTTTAGATAACTATCTATTTCACCACCCAAATTTTCGATTGCTTGTATACCAAATATGAAAAGCAGTCCCTAGGAAGCAATTAACCTTTATAAAAACCATTTTCCCTTTACTGAAACTATAAAAAAATTAAAAATATTATGATTATATATCTATTATGTTTTTATTATATTTTAAAAAACATAATAATTACTAGTTATAAGTTATTAATAATAATATAAATAATATATATTAAAACTGTTTTAGTAATATTAATAAAAACATTTTTAAAACATTATTAAACTAAATAAATTTCATATTTATAGTATAATATAAATATTTATATTATATAAATATATTATATTATAATATATTTTATAATATTAAATATAATATAAATAAAACAAATCAATAATATAATGATTTAGACAAATGTGTTTACCCCAAAATCTTGCAAAAAAGATTTTTTGTTAAAATACGAAGGATGGTTTCATAAGCAAAATTACGAGATATAAGCATTTTTTAAAAATAATTTTGGTTTAAAAAATATTTTTAAAAAACTTATTTTAATATATTTTTAAAATATAATAATAATGTTTTTATAATATTTTTAATAATATTAAAATAATGTTTTAAAAATATTTTAAAAAAATTATTTAAATTTTTTTTTAAAATATAATAATAATATTTTTACAATATTTTTAATAATGTATTAAAAACATTTTTAAAAGTTTATTTTAAGTTATTTTTAAATAATAATAATGTTTTTATAATAATTTTGATAATATTAAAATAATGTTTTAAAAACATTTTTAAAAAATTTATTTTAAAGTATTTTTAAAATATATCAATATTGTTTTTATAATATTTTTAATAATATTAAAATAATATTTTAAAATATTTTTAAACAATTTATTTTAAACTATTTTTAAAATATAATAATAATGTTTTTATAATAATTTTATAATATTTTTGAAACAGATTTAAATTTTTATTTTATTTTTAAAATTTTTATTATATTATTAATATATTATAAAAACATTATTAAAATTTTTTTTTATATAAAAGCATATTTATTATGTTTTCAAAATATTATTATTTTATTATAAAAACATATATACTTTTTTTTAAGTTTCAGTAAAGCCTGTGTTAACCTATATATTAAGTATAGGCATTCTCCAACAAATTTTTTTTTCTTCCATCAGAAAATTGGTCCAAGTGATCATTAGAAAGAGTTGTTTTTATCCAATAAATATAAATTAAATTTTTATTTATTATTTAAAATAATACAATAAACAATTTAAAGTTTTTACATGTAATATTTAATTTATATAACTATTTTATTCAAACTAAAAGCTATCTTGAGCTATTTTAAGATTTGGATTGCTTGATATTAATTTAAAACCAATATTATTTGATTCAAGATTCAAAGAAGTCAGCGTTAAGTTCTTGCAAAGTGCATCAACTAATGCATTTCCTCCTTCTGATCCAAGATTATTACCCCCAAGAGCCAAACAAGTCGGCTTGGAATTCTTGCAAAGTGCATTTGCTAATGCTTTTCCTACTTCTGATCCAAGATTATTATTACAAAGATGCAAATAATTCAAGGTTGAGTTCTTGCAAAGTGCATCCACTAATGCATTCCCTCCTTCTGATTCAAGGTTATTATTATTAAGTGTCAAAAAAGTCAGTGTAGAGTTCTTGCAAAGTGCATCTGCTAATGCTTTTCCTCCTTCTGATCCAAGATTATTATTACAAAGATCCAAAATTTTCAGCGTAGAGTTCTTGCAAAGTGCATCTGCTAATGCTTTTCTTCCTTCTGATCCAAGTTTATTATTGCTAAGTTGCAATTCTTTCAGTGTAGAGTTCTTGCAAAGTGCATCTGCTAATACTTTTCCTCCTTCTGATCCAAGTTCATTATTTTCAAGATCCAAAGAAGTCAGCATGGAGTTCTTGCAAAGTGCATCTGCTATTGCTTTTCCTTCTTCTGATCCTAGATTATTATTACTAAGATTCAATTCAGTCAGTGTTAAGTTCTTGCCAAGTGCATCTGCTAATGCTTTCCCTCCTTCTGATCCAAGATTATTCGAACTAAGCCACAAAGAAGTCAGCATGGAGTTCTTGCAAAGTGCATCTCCAAATGCTTTTTCTCCTTCGGATCCAAGATCATTCCCCCAAAGATTCAAATAAGTCAACTTGGAGTTCTTGCAAAGCGCATCAGCTAATGCTTTTCCTCCTTCTGATCCAAGATTATTATTCCAAAGAATCAAAGAAGTCAGCGTGGAGTTCTTGCAAAGTGCATTAGCTAATGCTTTTCCTCCTTCTGATCCAAGATTATTATCATCAAGCTTCAATTTTTTCAGCGTAGAGTTCTTGCAAAGTGCATCTGCTATTGCTTTTCCTTCTTCTGATCCTAGATTATTACTACTAAGGTCTAGAGAAGTCAATGTGGAGTTCTTGTAAAGTACCCTAATTAATTCATTTAAATTTTCTTGTCCGCATTTATACGAAGAAAAATAACCAAAATCCCATGTCGAAGCGCTTTGTTGATCATTTTTATTATGCTGATTGTTTTTAAGAATTTCTTCAAAAAGTTCTAAAGCTTTGAGAAATTTGCATTGCTTAAAATATTCGCGTGCTTCTTTTCTCAAATCCTCAAGAGTACTTTTATCTTGTAATGAAGTATCTGAATTCATCGTGTCAGTTAAATAAAGCGGAGATGATGTTGTGATTTCAAATGAATTTGCAAGTGCTATATTGTTATGATGACTTGAGGAAATTTCGATATTCTCAGATAATGTTTCGATAGGATTGTTTCGATTTAAAGTCTCGCTAGGAATAAGTTGCTTTAAAGTATTGAGAATTACTCTTGCTTCTGGACGATTGACAGGATCCTTGTCCCAACATTTTTTGTAAAGTTCGATAAATAGAGATGGTGTACCTTCTATAGGATCTTCTCTTTCTCCTTGGTAAATATGAAACATAAGCTCCATTTTTGATTCAAAAGTTTGGAATGGAGGTCTTCCACTTGAAATTTCCCAGAGGATTACTCCAAAGCTATAAATATCTGATCTCTTATCACGTTTATAACCTTTTTTAATAAGGCACTGAGGTTCGATGAATGCTGGCATTCCAAAAGCAGTTGAAGTCTTGGATGTCTCATTTATTTGCTTCGATAGGCCAAAATCTGTGATCTTTGGCTTGCCGTCATGAATTAAGATATTTTAGAATGCTAAGTTAATAAAGTATTGGTGATTAAAGTATTCTATTATAAATTGATAAATATAAAATTAGATAAAATATATAATACTTACAAGGTCTCTATGAATAATATTATTTTCATGTAAAAATAAAAGTCCGTGTGCTATTTCTTTAGCAATACGTAGTTTATCTGTCCATTGTAATCTTGTAAAATTCGTTTTTAGGTATTCTCGTAAAGTTCCTTCATTAGCATATTCTAAAATCATATTATAATTCCCGTTGCTATCTATATATTCATTTGAAAATGATAAATACATTTTCTTTATTTAACATATTATTATTTTAATATCTTCAAAAATTATAAATTGCTTACCTACCTTTTGTAACTCCATAGAACGTAATAACGTTTTGATGGGACGAACACTTCGTAAAAGTTTAAGCTAATTATATTAATTATAGGAATTTATTATTTATAGTAGAATATAACTAACTAAGGTTTCAATATAACAAAATTAATACCTCTTCAATAAAATCTTTGATGATTTTTTCATCTATACTTGTATCAACTTTAAGACATTTAAGAGCAACCTCTAACTCACAATCTTTCCATTCGTATTTAAAAACTTTCCCAAAACCTCCTTCGCCAATCACGATAGGGTCTGTGAATTTATTATAATTGATAGAATTAATATGCCTTTCGAAAATAGCTTTTTCAAGCCATTCTTCTTGTAAGTTTTGCATAATTTTTTTTTAGTATCGGTTTGTACTAATCTTGCTTGAAAAACAAAGCGAATACGAATATGTAAAGTACAGAAGTATACGTCTAGAGTATTTATTTTGAGATGTCGCTCAATTCCCCGAAAGCTATTTCCCCGACAGGACACTTAGCCGACATCACATAGTGTTAGGGTTAGCATTTGAGTAGTTGCAGTACATTTTAGCAGATTGTCACCCTGTGTGATGTCGGGTAAGTGGTCTGTCGAGGAAATGACTTTCGGGGAATCATACCATAACCTATTTTGTACGTATGACATGATAAAGCATTTCAATTTCACCAAATTTAAAGGAACGGCGTAAATTGTATGTACATACTAGAGTTATTGATAGTTTCACCAGGACAGTTGAAGGCAAACATGGCGTCGAAACGAAACCTACCCGAAACTAGTTTCGGACGGGTTCTAATCCGAAACTAATTTCGGAATTTTTTAAAAAAATTGAAACTCCGAAACCCGAAACCCGAAACTATAATCCGAAACCCAAACCTATAAACCGAAACTCAAAAATATCATATTGAAGCCTTTAAAATGTATTATAAAGTTGATTTATTTTTAATGAACCAAAAATGTAAAATTATTTTTGAATAAATTATAACATTATATAGATCATATTTTTAATTATGTTTTTTTTCACTGCCTCGGTTTGTTCGGTTTTTTTTTAAGCTGGTCAACTTAATTTTTAATATCATACCGTTATTACAATTGATTTCAAAATTCTAGGGCGATAGAAAAATTGCCAATGATGAATTGATAAATATTTGATGACTTTTGATACCAAGAATTTATTTAATTCTGCGGTAACTTAGATATGGACGTACTAATTACTTATTATTACTTGATGTTGTACCAGTTTTTAAGTAGTAAAATAAAAAAAAACTGATGCTTGCAAAAGCAACCTTGATTGTCAGAATATAAACTCCGGAATTATATCTTTCATGTTATACTTGTGAATCATAACAACAAAAAGGACTGCACGCGTGCAATAAATTGTTGGATGCATTCCAGCTCAAATGGCGCTGGATATTCAAATTTCATTGTATTCTTTAAGGAGATATATAACATAAATCAATGCGATTAATGTATATTGAGAGATACATAGCATACATCAGTGCATTTGAAAGAGATATATAATACATTAATGCAATAAACGTATATGGAGGTTTGGGTAGTTTTGGCGTTCAGGTGAGGTTTCGGGTTTCGAATGAGGTTTCGGGTGTCGTCGAGTTTCGGATAAGGTTTCGGAAGTTATAATCCGAAGCCCGAAACTTTCGCGCCAACTTTGAAGAGAATAAACAAATAAATTATTGATGTTTTGGCAGTTTCGGGGTTTCGGTTGAGGTTTCGGGTTTCGGTCGATGTTTCGGGTTTCGGTTGAGGTTTCGAGTTTCGGATAAGGTTTCGGAAGCTATAATCCGAAACCCGAAATATCGGAATCGCCAAAAAAGGTTTCGGTGCCATCTCTGGTTGAAGGTTAGTTTTATCTATAACTATCGGTGCACCAGTTTCATAGTACATACTTTCTTGATTTAGATTTGCGTAGTAACGTACGTTCGTACTAACCCAGGATTAGGGATCACCATTTTCTGCTGTTACGGACCCAAATTCTGCCTACTTTAGAACTTATCAGAAGTTGATTTTTTTAAATTATTATTGCTCAATCATATGACTTTATTTACAGTACGAGGAAAAACATATGGGGATTCCGTCCGCTATCATTTTACTAGCTCTATAATACATAGTAGGATAACTAGATCCTAAATATTTTAAACCAAATCAATCATATGCTTTTATGCAAATTACACTAAAAACAAACTATTCCATCCTAAGAATGCCAAGAAAGATCTCATAGCCGCAAAGAGAATCGGTTAAATTAATTGCATTATGTATAGCGTAAATGCCATTACTTACCCATAGGTCCTTGCACTGCTACTGCAGCCGCAGAGCCTAATCCAAATATGAGGTCCTTGCACTACTCCTGTAGGCGTGGAGCCTGATCCTAACATGAGGTCCTTGCACTGCTATTGCAGCCACAGAGCCTAATAAAAACTAGAGGTCCTTGTACTGCTATTCCAATCGTGAAGTCTGATCATAACATGAGGCCCTTGCACTGATATTGCACCTGCGGAGCCTAATCAAAACATAGGTCCTTGCACTACAACTGTAGCCGCAGAGCCTATTTACAATATGAGGTCCTTGCACTGCTATTGTAGCTATAGAGCCTAATCAAAACATGAGGTCCTTGCACTACTACTGTAGCCGTGGAGCCTGATCATAGAACCATGAGATCCTTGCATGCTAATTCAGTCGCAGAACCTAATCAAAACATGAGGTCCTTGCACCTAATCACTAATGTGATGTCCTCACACTGCCATTATAACCATTGTCCGATGGGAGGGAAGGGTGGGATGATAGAGCCAGCCTTCACTACAAGGCGAGCGATAGCGAAAAGAAAGATAACTTTCTTAACTAAACAAAAACACCCTTAAATATCTTTTCCTTTTTCGTTTATCCATAGTATGTAATCCAATTTCAACAATCATATGCAATTACAATATACACTAGAAAATACCTGCATCAAACAAGATGCCATAATGACTACAACGATAACTATCAAAAATCCATAAAAGGCTAATTCCACAAATTGATCATGTGATCTAATAAAGTCATCTGATCTCGCAATAATGATCGCCCTGTCACTTCGTTGACAGGCTTCTCAATATAAACAGCATATATCTACATATAATAATACGTCATAGTAAGATCTGTTAACTTTCTTGTAAGAGACTTATTTTATATTATAAACATATTAGAAAAAATTTATTCATCGTCCGGGTGAACCCCCTCATCATATTTTTCAAAAACAACTTAACCTTGGTTATTAGCAGGTTAGAGGTAGAAGATATTGGATGTGTAAAATTGAACAAGGAATCTTTTTTGTTAGAAATATAAGCGATTTATTTAAAAAAAAATTGGTTCGTTACACAAAGACTGTTGGACGATCAAGAAAGGTGAAAATTTACGTATTATTTTTATTATAGGCCATTCAAAGTTGTTTAGCTGGTTAATGTCAATATTTGGGCTCAGGCGCGAGAGGGGTTTAAACAAACATACAAAATTAAACATGCACAAAAAATACTTGGCAACTCATTTTGGTTTAATCTATTTTAAATTTTAATTTTGTTTAAAACCTTAATGATAGTTTCTAAAACGACTATGCTATGCATAATCTATACAAATTAATGCTAAATTATATGATTGATAAGAATATCCGACCTTACATATATAAATAATTAATTTAAAAATATATTTTAAAGAAGAAATTCTTAATTAAGTTTATATTATAATCTTATTATGATTGAATTATGGATAATATGATATAAATTTTTTTGGTGGTGGATTATATTCTTCAAGATCTATATTAGCATCTTGAAACAATTTTTTTTATTTCGTCTTTTAATATCGTAATTTCTTAATAATGAATATATTACATGAAAGATAAATAATTAAATAAAATTTACAAATAGATTGTTATAGATTATTTTTATGGTACATCCTAAAATGAAAAACTCAATTTAACTTAAAATAAAGTATTGAAATAAGCATACATACCATCGCAATGTAGCCTAAAAAATCATCGTAAAAATTTATGAATGTTATAAAAAATCTCGCCATTTTGATATTATTATTTACATATACGTAATACAATAGAGATTATAACCATCTGCTTCCTTTTCGACTATCTTCAATGCATTCTCTTCTGCATGAACGCAAATACATTCACCTGATCCCTTTCCACTTTCATGTGGATTATTGCAATATTCGCAATTACCTTCATTACAATTATTGTCACCTTTTCGGTGCTACTACTTCCGCTAAACAATAAAATACGCATTTTTCGATTGTCTGAACATTTCTGGTATCTTTGATTCATTATTTGTTTTGAGTATAATTTCAAGTTTCTCATTAATATTATCCTTTGAAAGATTTATAATAAGATAACCATGGATATTATTGTCTTAGTTTCATCCCAAACTGATCATATTCTTTTATAAAGTCATCGAATTTTTTATTTTTATAACTAAAACTTTTTAAATAATAACTTTTAATAACTACAGTATTTAAAAAGTTTTACTGATAATAAAGCAAAATACTTGAATTAATGCTTATAACCTTTTCCAATTTTTGAATTGAACACCCAAATTATCATCCACGGCCAGCACCAAGAAAAGAGGAAATTGCTTATCAATAAAATATCATTAAATCTACATATAATTAGCTATATTTTAAAGTGACATAAAATCATCTGTATTCGATCAATTCATTTAATTTATTAACCTCAGTTACGTAATTATTCTCCCAATTCTCTGTAAATTTATTAGGTTCTTTAGATTTTTTTACATTTACATAAATAACTTTTTGTCTTTAAAAAGGATAAAACGTATGCGCTATTTCAATTATCAGCATAATCAAATTTTGTTATCTGAAAAAAACTTAATGTTTATAAAATACAGCAAAATTTTAATTTAAGTATGATCGGTCAGAAACTCCGCTTTTAAGAAATCATCTTTAAATACATTAATTATAATTTTTTTTATTGTAGTAATGCAACAAATACTATCATTATTTTTATGTGATATAAATGAGTCATGCAAATGCAAAAAGCTACACAAAATAAAATCTTATAGCTAAATTTTAGATAAACGGTGTCATAATCAACAAATAGAGCCTTCTCTTTGCGTCAGCTCAGTTTACAAGCTTTTTTAACTCACTAATATTCAGAAACCTTCTTTGTATTTCTTATCTGGGTTCACTATCTGTTATTTGACGCAATATTTTCTCCTTTTACTTTTTTATTGCACCGATTCCCCATATGGGTATATGTCATAAAAATCACCTGTTCACACCTTTTTGAAAACAGCTGTACATAATCACTAATCATAAAGATTTCCTATTTAGGGCGGTTCTGCGGATTCCTTAAAAAATCAAGGTTTATCACGACATTTTCTGTTACTAATATTTCCGTTTTAAAATTTCAACGGAGATATATCAGTCCGTTCCGTCGTAAATTATCGTACTTACCACTCAAACCTTGGACATTTTATTAAACCATGCAAATTTACGGACTAGTTTACTTTCAAGATTATCATCCTTATTCTATTCCTTTACAAAATGTTTCCGTTGAAGCGAATAGTAAAGTTTCACCTTGCCTTTTTTTTATGAATTCAATAACTTGAGTTTCTGCTTAAACTAATTATTTATTCAAAATTCTATTAGTTGTTGATATGATAGCCGAAAGTAATTAATTTACTTATTTTAAAACTATAAATAGTCTTATTATGACAATATTATAACAATTATCTAATTTATTTAATCCAGCAACGGTTTGCCAAACCTATAAAAATATTGAATCAAATTCAATTGAAGCTATTTACAAATTTCCACTTCATGAAGCAACAGCTGTATGCAAATTTGAGGCAGGAATTGATGGGAAAAGAAAAATTAAAGAGTCAAAGAAGCTAAGCAGGCTGCGAATGAATATGATGAAGCAATTCAGGTAATCTAAAACAAAATGAAAAAAAAACCATGTTTGAATGTCATTATATAAATTCTTTTATATCACTATTTTTATAGCAAGGTCAAGGCGCTTATTTATTAGAACAACATCAGTCAGACGTTTTCCAATGCTCTATTGGCAATATTACATCTGGTCAAACTATTGATATCAAGATTACATAAGTAACTGAACTAAAACATGATGCTGAAACTGAAAAAGTTCGATTAATTTTTCCTACTGCTATCACTCCACGATATGGTTCATCTGGTTACTCTCCTGCAAATGATGGGAAAAAACTTATTCCTGATGCAATCTCTTATTCTTCCGAGGCAAATTATTATTTAGATCTTGCTATTACATGCAGAATGACTTCAGTCATTCAAAGTATTGAGTCACCATCACATTATATTTCAACTGAATTAAATATTGATGGTAACCCGAATGTTTCAAAGATTACTTTGGCTGAACAAATAACTTATTTAGAAAAGGATTTTATACTCGTTGTTAAAAGTTTAGGTCTTGATCAACCAAGGTAAATAATTTAACTATATTACAAACATTTGTAATATGTTTTTATAATATGTATTTACAATTATTTCATTTTTTTTTATTCAAGAGCTTTTGTCGAATATAATCCCCAAACAGAAACAAATTGTATTATGTTAACTTTGGTACCAAAATTCGCTATTAATACAATAATGTCAGAGTTAATTTTCGTTATTGATAGGTAAATTTCAATACATATGTAAATATATAATTATGAGCATTTTTTAAATCTATAATATTAAATTAATAGGTCTGATTCGATGCTAGATGGACCTATGAAAAAAGCTTCTGAAGCACTTCAATTATTACTTCGTTCATTACCTGAAGATTGCTTCTTTAATGTGATATCATTTGGATCACATTTTGATTCTTTATTTGAAAAGAGTCAACCTTATTCTGAAAATTCTTTCTTAAAAGCTCTTAAACATTCTCAAGAGATGACTGCAAATTATGGAGGAACTGAAATTTATAATCCTATAAAATGGGCATTTGATAATTCAAGAAATGATATGCCATCTTCTGTTTTCCTTCTTACTGATGGTAGAGTTAATAATGTCAATCAAATTGTTGAACTTATTAAATCTTGTGAAGAAAAGAAAAAGGATGATGTAAGGTTTTTCTCAATTGGAATTGGCGATTCTGTTTCTCATAATTTAGTTGAATATGTTTCTCGCGCTGGCAAAGGTTATGCAGAATTTGTTACAAATAATGAACGAATGGACAAAAAAATTCTTGGAATGTTAAAAAATGCTATAAAACCTCCTATTAAGGATTACAATATTACTTGGACTAATCAGATTGTTGAGGATGTTTTACCAATGGAATCAGAGTCGGTTGATGTAGATAAACCAACAATTAGCCTCTTTAGTGATAATTCTACTCCTCCACAGGTTGCTCAAAATTTCTTTACAAACATAAAAATTCAACAAGCACCATTTTTAATTCCGCCAATATATCCTGGTGTTAGGTTTATAGTTTATTACATTTTAGAAAAAGGCATTGAGGCTTGTAAAGAAATTATATTGAGTGCAAATTCTCATGATGGTCCAATGAAACTTTTAATCCCATTAGATCCTGTGACTTTACAAGGATCAAAAATACATACACTTGCAGCTAGAAAACTTATTCAAGATCTTGATGATGGTAATTCATTAATCCATAAACACCAAAGAAATAATGGAAAACCGATACCAGTTTCACTTATTCGTGAGCAAATTGTAAAATTGGGCATTACATATAACTTGGTTTCAAAATACACGAGGTAACTTTTTTAATATAAATTCTTGGTATATTATATTAATACATGTAATAAAAATTAATAATATTAATACTATATAATCAGTTTTCTTGCAATTGATGAAAGAGATAATAAAGTGGTGGCTGAAACCCAAAGTTTTCCAAATCAGAGAATTGTTCCAACTATATCATATTAACAATTTTGTATGTTGCATTTAATAATCACTCATTAAGAATACTATTATTTTAATTTAATTAGCTTTAACTGTGTAACATGTTTATAGTTCCCAAAAAAAGTAGGTCTAGAAAACTGGATTCTTTCTTGAATTCATACAGCTCTTATAGTAAGTTATATTTATTATTTATGCACAAATTGGCATTATTTCAATAAACTAACTATATAAATGTTTATAGGTGTAGCAAATGAAAGAGATAACGAACAAGATGATACACTAAAGTCTATCATGTCCTTAGATATACCAACTCAACACTGTTCTTCAACAATTTCATCTTATAATGCTGCAGAATCCTTTTCTTTTTCCATTTCGTCATCTGAAGAGCCTGCTATATTAGCTACTTCTGTGAAAATGAAACCTCCAAAAATTGAAACACTTTATAGCTTTCTCAATTTCCAATCATTTGATGGTTTATTTTTGCCATCCGAAAAGTTTTATTCTTGGTTTGGTAAAAATGATTTTAAAGATTTTGAAATTATTAGAATTAAGAATGAAAGAGTATTATGTTTAGCATTAGCGATGGCTTATTTGGAACTTATAATGTTTGAAACATTTAAAGAAGAATGTGAAATGTGTTATGAAAAATCTAAAAAAAGCTTTGAAAAAAGAAGTGGATGGTGATGAACAAAAGATTAATGAGATCTTAGAAAAAGCTAAAGAATGGGTTAACAAGTGGGCTAACGAATAACTATATTATTATTTTACATGTTTATTTGAAAATATTTTTTTACATGTTTTTTTGGTAAATTATTTATAGTTTTTGAGTAAGCATACTTTTCTGGCAGTAACATTATAAATGTGTAGTAAATAATATTATGAATCTATTTGAAAAATATTATATCCATTCTTTAAATTGAATTATTTTTTTATTTTTATAAATACGTGTATAAACTTGTAGTTTTTCTTATTACTGTAGTTCCAAACAAATTGTTTATAATTTACAATATTATATCAATAAAATTGACTAACCATAATTACAATTGTGTTTCATATTACTTCACTGACAATCAATTTATAAATATTTTAGCTCACAGACAATTAATTTAGGGGCTGATATATGTTCTGCTATTCGTGCTAGGGGTCTGCAAATACCCGTTGTAAAAAGTGGGTACTGCTCCAAAGTCAGAAAATATCGTAATATGGTCTCATTAATACAACTTCCCATAAACAATACTAAACTACTACAAATACCACACTTGGCACTAATAGCGGTAGGCTACGAAAGACTTGGTCCGAGTGACTAGGGTCAAATAGAGCTCTAGATTATGTCGCGGAGCTCTAATTAGAGATCATGGGAATGACAACTAATTTTTATACGAATTTTATGTATCGGGGTAATTAGTATAGCGAAGCACTTATGAATGAGGATTTCATTGAGACCATTCTTTATTGAATGTGAGTTATACTCTAATTACATGTAATGGAATTCTTGGAATTCTAGTTATTCGTGTTTTTCTTTTTATTCTTTGAATTATCATAGTTTCTATTATTCCCACATTCTTTCGAATACCTGAATTCCGGGAACCTTTCACACCGTGCCGTGTTATATTAACATTGTGCTAAAAACATATGCCAATTAGTGCTCCGAACGGGTCGGTTCGGGTCGGGTTATAGCCAACCCGAACCTCGAGGTAGGAACGTCCCGAGTGCCCCGAGTTTGTAGATCGTTACACAATTTATTAATGTTTTTTTTTATACGTTTTACAATACTTTTTTCGGAAGCTCGGGTAGATTATCTCTTCTGTGAACCCACAAAGCGTATTAAGTAAAACTTGAAGTTTTCGTGCTGTATTATAAGAATATCAGTTGAATCCCTCTGAATCCCTCGTCCTTCGTGCTATATTTTACCTGTAGAAGTTATAAGTAAGTTACAATCTCTATGTTGACAAATTTCGTTTGTTGAACAAAAAAAAGGCGAAAAAAAACTTCAAATAATAGTTAACAGCGATAGTGTAGGAGGAAAGAATTAGTTATTTTTTTTTTTATTATATACGTGTTGTATAAAATCTTTTAGAAAATCGAAAATCATGAATAATATTAACTAACTATGTAATTTATTATTATTATCACTATAGGGATTTTTAAGATACGATAAGAAAATTATGTATAATAAGTATTAGAATTATAAAGATCTCTTATAAAAATAATAGCTGTTAGAATATTGTAAAATATTAGAAATTTGAGTAGACGTAGAATTAGATGTAGAATTAGATGTAGTATTAGATGTAGAATTAGATATAGAATTAAACATAGAATTAAACGTAGAATTAGATATGATTATTATTATTATTATTGAAGTTTTGTAAATAAATGAACCTAAATACTATAAAAAATTAATAATTTTATTTAAATTAATAAATATATGCATGCTTATCTAAAAAAAAGTAACATTTAACAGCATTTACTTTAAACTTCAGCTATAAACTTTAATTAAATTTCGTTCTTTTCATTTTATAAAAATGTATGATCTGATTGGTTAATCAACATGTGATATTTTTCACATGATTAAAATTTATGATTTTAATTGGCTAAACTAATATGCATGATCGGGTTCATCATTTCCTTATTTGGGACGTTCCTACCTGTAACCCGAACCCGACCCGAAATTTCGGGTCGGGTCGGGGTGAAAACTTTCGAGTTAGCATTTCAACCCGACCCGAATTTTTAAGCCTAACATGCTAAAGTTTTAAAAAAAATCTTGTTTCGTTTCGATTTCGCGTTACAACTGATCCTGCATCCCGATTGGTTAAATGATAACCGCTATTCTAAAGAAAAAAAAAGACTAATCTATATAAAAATTCGGGTCGGGTCGGGTCGGGTTAATTTTCAACCCGAACCCAACCCGAACCCGACCCGATTCGGAGCACTAATGCCAATGCTGTGACTAGTGTCGATGCCTAAATATGTGTCTGGCATTTTTAGCCAGGCACTATATGCCTGTGCTTCAAGTGTCAAGCATAGTTTATTAATATTACGGTTATGATGTCAATTAGTTTTTGATGCTATCGTAATTTAGATTAAAGTGAATTGAGAATGGACTATAATCCAACGTAGTTTGATGGCACGATCACAGTGAATTTGCCTGTTAAGTGATTATTGATATGTGTAAATTTCCTTATAACCATCGATGTTAACATTAATTACATTAGTATTTAGTGCTATTATTGTGAATAATCCATTAGCATGTGTGTAAAGGCCAATCTGATTCTGTGTTTTACATTACACCCCCTCTCACAGTTAGGCCTCCGCATGGGCCGGGTAGGGCCGGGTAATGGCAATACCCTAGCCCTACCCGTCTATGTAAGGGCTTGACTTCTGAGCCCTTACCCTTACCCTAGGGCTCAAAATTTGATGCCCTAGCCCGGCCCGCAAAACCCGCGGGTACTCGTGGGTACTTATGGGCTTATTATTATTAATAGAAAGACTGCCCCAAATTTTGGGCAGTCTTTCTATTAATAATAATAAGCTCACGAGTAGGGATAGGAATCGATTTAGTCGATTAAATCGACTAAACATAGTAATTTACATATAAATTTTTTAGTCGACTAAATCGATTCCTATTTCTATCAGTAACATCGGTCTGGTTGATATATTGGGTGGTTAATGATCCACGGCTGCAGTGGTAGTATAAAGTTCTTTGCAGTCAGTTTTTGGGCTCCACGGGTACGTGTGCAGTGCAAGGGCTCTTATTAGTGGATAGTTAGGCTCCGTAGCTGCAGTAACAGTGTAAGGACCTGAAATAGATACTGCAAAATGACGCCCTGATTTAGTTATATTAGCTATCTTGGTTATGTTTAGGGTTTCATGTAATTGGCGGGTGCAGTTTAGGCTTTGGGGTTTAGGAAATTTGGGAAGAGGTCAGTAGTTTATACGTTTGACAGTTGGGAGAATTAGTCCTAGTCTAGAGACTTTTGTCATGGGTATTGAAGTTAAGTATGTAACGCTAGAGCTTTGCTGATTCTGAACTTTACCCATAATTTCTTCAAATCATGTATAATCTTAAAAGTGCTCAAGTCATCTAATCGAGTTTACTCATAAGTTTACGTACCTGGTTTCATGTGACAGCGTCGCGCAGCTACCTTATGATCCGATATTGTATCAGTATAAATCGATAAAAATTAGCCAATAATATGAACTGAAATTCACATGAAATATAAATAATGGGTACCCGCGGGTATGGGAGCCGGGTAGCGGTACTACTCAAGCCCTACCCGTTTGTGTAAGGGCTTAGTTTTTTGAGCCCTTACCCTTACCCTAGGGCTTGGGATTTGATACCCTAGCCCGGCCCTTGTGAGCCTACCCGCAGGTACCCATGGGTAGCCCAGGCCCATGTGGAGGCCTACTCACAGTAATAGATTATATTTAGAAATTTAATATGGTTGCAGATATTTTCAAAAAAGTTTAATAGTAAAAGTAATTATGAGCCGGAAATTTCCGGTGTAGACAATGAACAATTCTAAAATACGAACGTGGTCGAGCAAAAATTTGTGTATAGTACGAAAATTCCCAAAACAAAAAAATTTGTCTTGGAAAAAAAATTTCTATATACAATACGTGCCAACCGCCTCCAGCAGAGGGGGTAATGTAAAACACAGAATCAAGTTGGTCTCACCTAATGATCAAGTGTACGGTAATATTATTAAAAAACAAATACAAAAATATTTTCAATGACTTGTAACATATATTTAAACGTTAGAAGGATCTTTCTAATTTATTAATAATAAACTGACGTCATTATATGAAGAAATTGTTATTACCATTGTCTTCGAATACTTAATGCATAAATCTAGAACATTTGAATACGCATGTTTTTCTACACAAATTTATCAAATTTTGAACATGTACATTTTACTAATTCCCCACCACCTCCTATAGGACGATGAAATTTTATCTCGCATTGGTTTCATGAGATTAAAAATAGCCACCTTTATGTGCTATATAAGCGTCACCTCAAATAATGTTTAATTAAATTTTTTTTAATTAATTTTTAATTGACATCTTTTTAATAATTAATTTTTCCTTGCGTTCAAATAATTTTTAAGCGAATGTTCTTTTCGTAATAATTGCATAATTGCATATTTATTAATATTTCTTTAAGTAACTTGTCGTTATTTAATACTAACGTTTGGTGACTCTCATAAATTTAACAGCTTTTTTATTAAGTAACCTTGCACGATGATTTTTCATTGAGATGCCGATAATAATGAGATTAATGAGTAAAGAATTGTAACAATACAAATCTTATAAGATAAATCAAGTAATTTTTGTAAACGTATGCTTAATAAGGTTTATTTCTAGTATTATTTTTTTGTTGCATGTATTTACAAGCGAATAAAATTTTTATCCAAAGCAAAAAAAAAAGTCGCTAAAAAATTCAACTTGTTTTTAATACCGACCAACAATACTGTAAGATAAAAACATTTTATATAAATTACATTTTCAACTATTAATATATAATTTGTATTTGTAAAAATTTTAAGTTCATAATTGAATTATTGTGGGGTTTCAAAATTATCAAATAAA
>QKWP01000643.1:43852-195196 GCA_003550325.1 Gigaspora rosea
AAAAAAAAAAAAAGTCGCTAAATATTTCAACTTGTTTTAATACCGATCAACAATACTGTAAGATAAATTACATTTTCAACTATTAATATATAATTTGTATTTGTAAAAATTTTAAGGGGCTTCAAAATTATCAAATAAACTAGCAATGTACATGTGGCGGGAAACTTCTTGCCCGCTTGCAATTTTAAATTGCACTTGACTTAATATGTAACACATTTACAGAATTCTATTAGTACTATACTGTGATGATTTGTAGGCTAGCAAGAAGAGCTTATAAGAGTATAAATGTTATTTAAAGGGAAATAATTTTATCTTTTGTAAATTTGTTTATATTAACTGTTCTTATTGCTCAAAATGAGAGTAAGGCTTTATTTTTAATAATATGCTAAAAATAAATGTAAAAATAATTGAATTATTTTTTTATGTATGATCAGTTGTAAATATGGTCAATGGGTACAGGTTTATTAAGATTTGTGGTTTGTTTATTTTTTTAAAACGGATAATAATGATAGATTATAATGCTAATAATAAAATTAATTGAAAAAAGAATAAGACAAATAAAGAATAAATAAGGCGAAGAATCCTGGTATTAAATTTACTAATGCAGTATATGCTAGTGGTTAATGTTGTGTTGGTATCGGGATTATCATAATTATCATAAGTTACTGTAAAAAAATTCTGTTGCAGAACTTACTTACTATTCAGATGTGATTAAGTTAGTTGCATTAAAATTATCGTAATTTCTATTATAGTTTACTGTAAAGAATTTAGTTACAGAATTTATTTGCCAATGCGGAAGTTAAAATCGAATTAGTATTGGAATTTTCATGATTTTATGTAAATATTGTCATTCGGCAGCTCTGCCAAATAAATTTATTATTCAGCAGAAACCATATAATTGCCGAATAATATAATTGTTATTAGGCAGACTATCGTCGTAAGTTACCGGATAAATTCGTTATCAGTCATGCAGATGCCTTGTAACTTAATTATTTGGTCAAAAGATTTAAGATTAGCCTAAGAAGTTGAATTCCTTCGGAATTCAATTTCTTAGTCTGATCTTAAATCCTTGACCAAATAAACCAGTTATCAGGCAGTGCCTGCCTGATAACTATTAATTACTCATTATTCCAGTGGACCAGTATTTGTTTAAGGTTGAGTTGGTTGCATTAAAATTATAATGCTTTATTATATGCTATAAAGAATTCTGTTACAATACTTATTCACTAATGAGTTACATACATTAGTTAAGGGTATATGATTTTCTACTATATGCTACTGTAAAATTCTGTTGATAAAGCTTACTTTCTAATTTGATACACATAGCAGTTAAAATTGAGTTAGTATTGGAATTATCGTGATTTTTTCTACTGTAAAAAATTTTGTTACAAAATTTACTCACTCTTCCGATGACCACAGCATATTAAATTAGTTATTGTTAAATTCTCACAGATTCTACCGATTTATAGTAAAGAAGTCAGTTACAATTTACTCGCAAATGCAAAACTAATAATTGATTCTCATTACAGCTATGTGAATTCTTCTTGGAACATTCACATGCAAAGATGCAATTGACTATAAGGCGGATAGTTAGTTTTGGATGGGAATATTCCTTGAAATTTGGATATTTCGATTTAATAATATAGTGCTTGTAATTGATAGCGAATTGTACCCCCATATGTTCTTCTTCGTCCAAATAAAGTCATATGATTGAGCAATAGTAATGCATATTTTTGGCAAAATGTAATCGTGGTCAGTTACATAGCAAAGTATAGTAATAGTACCTTTCAAACACTCAAAAAAAAGTGGGAAAAAATTCTAACGATGTTGATTTTTTTTATTTTTTTCATTTTTTATTTATTTATTTATTATTTATTTATTATTTTTTATTTATTTAAACAGGCGCGTAGTATCCGCATCATATCTAAGCCATAAGCTATGATCTGCAGAACATATTTTTTCTTTTATTTAGTTTAGTTTTGTGTGACACTATACGTAGAGAATTTACGACACAACATACTTTTTTTATTTTTATTTATTTACACAAGAACAAAAAAAAATTTTACACGTTAAGTTACATAATTGAACCAATGCAAAAAAAGAACAAATTCTTTCGTTACAATTTTTTGTTACTGCCTTTGATGATCACTGATTATCAATTAATCATACTGGCAAAAAATCAGAAGAAAAAAAAACCAAAATTCTAAAAAACCTCAGAAAGTATAAGCATAAACATAATGTAAAACATAAAAAGATAGTTTTTTTTAATTGCCTTTAACCAATTCAAAATGCTTGTTTTTTTTTTTTTCTTGCCTCTAACACATTTATCATATCATATCATATGATATATAATAGTAAAAATGGTGAGTGTAAAAATTTCCTTTTATAGATTAAGAGGAAATTTGACTGCCGATCATATGCACAAAAGCGACACAAAATACGATAAATAGGGGTCGTTTAAAGCAGGGTGCAATCACGTGATATGGCGCCAATCAACTTGTTTGTTTTGATCAACCCGGATCAGCCCGACAAAGAAACAAAGAAGAAAAAAAGTGAAAAAATGCAAAAATACAAGAAACGAGTGTCAAAACCTACCTTGGGGCATTAACAAAAAATGTCGGGAAGGCAATTTTACTATAATACTATTCCCAACCCTAACCGCCGACTAACCCTTACCCTAACTTTAATTAAAAAGTCAAAATCATATAACTGCACCCTGCTTTAAACGACCCCGATAAATAGTAAAAAAAGAATACATAAATAGTAAAGAAGATTACACTGCATAAACAAATTAGGTAAGGTGGAGCAGTCAAAATTGAATAGCTTTAATTAAATAAAATAAAATAAATAAATGATGGTACAGTAATTATAAATCAAACCAGTGGTGTTAAACACCAGTATGCGGTGTAATATGAAGATCAATATCAAAAAAATAAACAAAAAAAAATAAACAAAAGTTAAAGTTGATAAATGTTAAGTAGAGCAATAGTTAGGGTTAGGGTGAGGCATAGTATATAGTAAAATTTCGCAAGGGGTTTTTTTTTAAAAAAAAAGGTGGTTTCATAGATAAAATTTTGAGTTAGAAGGTATTTTTTAAAAAAAAAAACAAAACAACAAAAATTTTATGTTACACCTGATCTTTACGTTACACTGCATTTAAAAAATTTGATTGGTGAAAATCATTGTGGTGTTGAGCACCAGTGGTGTGATTTAGTAAACCCGTAATGGTAAATAAATAATAACATGGGATAATTACGTTTTGGTAAGGCATTAGACCTATTTGTCCTGTAATTGTATCCGGAATTGAAATGTTCTCGTTTCCTATTATATCCTTAGGTAATCCAAATGTCATTTGTCCGAATACTTCGTTATTAATTATAATAATATCATTTGCCCATATAGCTACAATTTCACTTTCATTGACATATTTGATAGTGAATTCTTCATAATCAGATGTTGTAGTATTCGAAAAAGATGTATTAAAAAAGTTTGTTGTTCGATTACTACAAGCGTTTCCAAATGGGTTCATGCAAAATTCGCTGACAACCCAGAGTATGTTAGATACAGTGTCAACTGATACATTCAATATTTGAGGTGGTGTTCCAAATTGAATTGGAAAGGTCTATTGCATTTAAAGTAAGATTTATTTTCAGCGGTGTAGCAATAGGTGTGTTAGTCGGTGTAGATATAGTTGCAGTGATAAGTGTGGTATTAGGAGGGAGTCCCCCAGCGTCTCTTTCCCAGTTTTGACCAACATTATATGTTTGGACATTTATATGATTTATTCGAACATTAATAGTATACAACCAAAATATTATAAAAATAATTAATAAAATACAGTATCGTTTTAGTTGACGAGTAATCATTGCAAAAATACTATAGTTTAGTTACAAATTCATTATTTATTTTAATGTACGATTTATATGATTTTGTTTATTCACAATATCAAACTTCGGCCTATAAGTTTAAATCCGGATTCATGTTTATTCTGTCTAAAATAAAGTATGTCATGATTAGGATTTTATTCTAAGAGTTCCTGTGTTCAATCATCTATGTATGATCGTCCATGTAAACCACTATAATTATTGTGATCCGATGAAAATCGACAATACTAGTTATAGAATAATCAGTGACTAAAATAAATTCATTAATCAAAGTGATTAATACGAATTATAAAGTTAAATTTAGGCTTGCGAAGATATTTAGCCACGCAAAGCACGCAAAGTTAAGTTTTTGTTTTGCATTACCTGCCAACACATTTTTTCAATCTTTCAGAAATTTTTTTTTGGTTTTGTTTTTGCTTTTGCTTTTTGAAGCATTAATTGTGCCTATTACTGTATTTTTTATTTTGCCATTTGATTTTTCCGGTATCGTCTACGGAGACCTTAATTTCCGGAATTATCGATATGTCTGATAAAAAAAAAAGCTGATCTCTGATTCCATGTTATGCAAAATAAAATTAATTTTGCATGACCTCAAATATAAAAATGTGTCTATTTATTTTTCGTATTTAAAAAACAAAAAAAAAAAAAA
Organism: Gigaspora rosea; assembly: GCA_003550325.1. Classification (NCBI taxonomy): domain Eukaryota; kingdom Fungi; phylum Glomeromycota; class Glomeromycetes; order Diversisporales; family Gigasporaceae; genus Gigaspora; species Gigaspora rosea. The sequence goes on from QKWP01000643.1 coordinate 48,386, forward strand.
CTGCCGCCGGCCGGGTTTTTGAAACACCAGATAATGCAAAACGAAAAATCAACTTTGCGTGGTCTTTACTATTGCACTGCTCTTTCATTTCGTTCATGTTCGTCAAAAATTGTTCTGGATTTCGTATAGACAAGAATATAATAATAACTACAGCTAAAATTAAATCAATTTAAAATTCGATTTCTACTTACAATATTTATACTACTAAAAATTTCAACGTCTATTAATCACTTTCAATAGATTGGTGGATAATCAAAAGAGAGTTCAAATTGTTCGAATTTTGATTATCCCGGATTTCTAAGATCAACTTAATTTAGCAAATGTCTCAGTCTTGCAACAAACCCTATCATAAAATATTACTCAAAAAACGGGCTTTTTTCGTCTTAGAAAAGTTTTTTGCAAGATTTTCGTCAAAACTATAACTCGATCTCTTTGCTTCTAATTTGCAAAAGCTCTTTGTATTTTAATAGGCTTTGAATGTACATTCAAAATGACTACAAATTACTGTTCGTATAGTTTGGATATCTGACAAATTTACCAGCAAATTTAGTATCCAATGAATTGCGGATCCAAACTCTATTTTTTTTTTTTTATGAGATTAAATTAAGTAAATGATTGAAAACCCCGTTCCGTTAAAAATAAACAGATCGTTGGACAAACAGGTAAAAATTGACTGACGGATAAAATTGTGCATAAAAATTAATAGTTCATTATAAATTCAGACGATCACATACTAGGAATGATCGAAGCTATCGAGGCAAAATCCCATGTTACTTTGCAAGAATTCACGAGAGCACATCATAACATGCGTTCATAAATTTTAGCATCACTCTGTTTTGGTAAGTTTGACACATTTATCTACTGGGATTTTCCTGGATAAGACAGATTTAGAAATGTAACTTGTGCTAAAGTAAGCATATCTGGGTTTAACTAATTACACAAGGGTCCATATTTAATCCGCATGATATCCATATAATAAATATTATATCGTACTTACGTACGGGTCTTATATGGCAAACCTATGTGTAACTGATTGTCACGGTTTAATTTGTGACGCCGGGATTTTGTGGTTCCTATCGGGACCAGGATATGGCGTGCGTAAAATTAATTAAAAGTCTAATCGTATGTAGTCTAATATGTGTAACTCTGACGATAATTTACCTGGATGATAATCTTGTATTTAAAACGAAACGATTCATTAATAAAGAAAATGAGTGAAGTTAAAGAGAATGCCTGACTTTTACTAAGCGGTCGTCGCCGTAGTGGTGAAGGCGACAAGTTGGCAGAGTACCTGAATGATACTCCAGTGAAAATATTAGCCAGGCGAGTTATATTCGAAGAGGAAAATCAACAAAGATCCCGCTGACTAAAAGCATAAAGTATAAATAATAATTTAATATGAGAATTAGCTAGCTCAATGACTTGTTTGATATAAATACAATTCATCTTTGGGAGTAATCTTAATATACACTCCCTTGAAATGTCAAATATGCTTTAACAATCGATAATTTGAGTGTAAATTATTAACTCCTTTTGAAAAAGATACAGGTTCACCATCAATTTAAGTACTAACCTATGATGCAAAGGACGAATGATACAATCAATACTACACACCACAACCAACACCGCAAACAACGAATAAAGAAAATAAATTATGAAAGTAATGGATAAAGAAAAGCAAACCTACATTTAATAAGCAACAATGTAAGCAACAAGTAATAGTCTGACAAAATTAATTGTACATTGTAAAGAATGGAAGTACTATAAATAACATTATTCAATTCATATACAAGCAGCTGATCGATATCAATTTATTTTCTTTAGTAGCTAATTTAAGTGTAACAATGTCTTAGTCAAATTATATTTTCTTTTGCAATAAATAGTGTTTTCACAATTTTAATAGCAACAACTTAATAAAGTCTTCATCAATCAAATAGTAATTTTAAATACACTCAATCTGATAAATATCTTTGCTAATGCAGCGATGGATACCAATTGTTGAATTGGAAGTGGAATGGAAGTCTTTTCCATGTTGTTCTGAAATTAGTCGATTGCTGGTTCCTGCCTCAGCAATAACAATGATAAATCTTGATTTGGGTCTATCACTTATCTCAAGCATAACTTTTAACTTATCAGAAATTCGATTATTAAAAAAAAAATTGAGAAAAAAATATAATACCGGTAAAACTAATTTACAAAAATCGATTAATTTATGATTTATTGTATCATTGATCAATTGGAGAACTTTCTAGAAAATTCTTGCAGGGCTAACTCTACCCCGAATGTGATTTTACATATGGGGCAGCGTCAACTAAAACAAGCTTATGGCATTTTTTGCAAAAATGAGTTAACTATACCATCATATAAAGCAGGAATTTTTCTATATAATTTATTTAAAGCATTGATTTACATAGTAAAATTTTTACCGATGCTTACTTTTTGAAATGCTGTATACGATTAAACATGATCTAAAATTAGAATTTGGATATCCGGTTGTCGATCCTTGCTGCAGAGTCATAGAAATGGATTCGTGTGATTGGCTAGCAAATGTCGATCCAAAGGTTATACTAATAATAGATCATCATTGTTATTGTTACACAAAATTTTAAACGTGATAAGCCTTGTTTTAGTTGACGCTGCCCCATATAATATAGACTAGATTTAGAGTAGAGCTAAATTTAAGAGTATTATATAATTTTAAATATATTTTTCTGTCATTTTCATTTTTTTTCTCTTTTTGTTTTTTTGTTTTTTTTCTTATTAGAATAGACTTCTTTTCTTTTGTTTCTTCTTTTTTGTATTGGTTTTTTTCCTTTTTGATATTATTCAGTTTCTTGGTAGTTTGTTTATACTTTTCACCTTTTTTTTTTTGCTCTTTATGAAGAAAGAAAAATTTTGAGAAAAGGAATATGATCCTGACATGGCATTGACAACTGATCAATGATGTTGGAAAACAAGTCTGGGACTCCAATATGTTACATAACAGGTCGCACCTGGGTACTCCAGTATCAAGTGAGTCTTTATTTGTTGAAGATGAATTGCATACTTTTGAAATATCAGTTATTGCATTAGTTACTATAAATCTACTAATAAATAAAGGCAGGATCATCTAACATAAAAAAAAATTAGTTACCATAATTGTTACTTTTCAGAGCCAGAGTGATTTTGTTATATAGCATATAAAATAAACATAGTTTGCTATATTGGTTAGTAAATTAAAATTTAATATCAATTATTTAAGAAAGCATATTTAGTTTCTGCAAACACCAAAACATGTCCAATCTCTATGCAAATTTACTAAGCAACAAAAATAGAATGTAACAATAATATGTCTTGAATCAGCAAGTAATTAATATAGCCAAAGTTTTTTTTGGCATAGCATTATGAACACTTTTATTATACATTTATATGATTGTTATACAAAATAATTGCACATTATTTTTATTAGCTATATATTATAGTAAGTTAACCTCCCATTTACTTTACTAACCTCTAGATATTATCTAAATATTTGACCTTTTAGCAACTAATACAACAAGGAGGGCTTAATGCACCTTCAGTTAAAAATATGCTAGATGTGAAACTTTTCTTGATATGGCAAGTTCCTATTTAGCAAAAATCTTTGAACAAGGAAAAAAATGCAAAATCAACTAAACAAATCTGTTGGTCAGAAGGAAAATCAATATTAAATTATCACTAAATATAGTACTGATTAAAACTAAGGCTGAATAAACAAATAAAAGCAATATGTAAAGGTATAGAAAAGAGTGAAAAGTGAAAAGTAATATACTTGCAGAATCAGAACAAAAAGGAAGCTATACAGTTAATAAACAGGTTGGAGAGAAAGTTAAAAATATTTAGATTACTATCTAGAAATAACAATACAAACACAAAAATATTAGTTCTTTGGAGATGGTAAAATATATGGTAGATAGCTAACAAAAAGAAACATTTTTTTGTCATTTCTAGTATGGGACATTACCTTTGAATTTCAGAACTAAATATTTTATACAAGATAGCAGAACATGTTCTTTGTATGAGGAAGAAGAACAAACTATATCTCATTTCAGCATGGAATGTAAACTCAGTAACAAGTATAGAAAATTCCATATGGCTTTCTCAAGGGATCAAGAGAAGCAATCCAAAAATTTAGAAAAAGTTTTCTCTATAACAAATTTAATGGATCAGCAAAACTTACAAAGAAGACAAGTGGTGATGTGAGTACACATAAATGCTATCTATAAAATCTGGTACTGCATGCACAGGCTAGATAGGAGCAACCCTATTTCAGAGCCAATTCTACCTCTGGTCAATAAAAAATAGACTGAATAAGAAAATCAAAGTGCTTGGATACAAAATTGGTAAAGATAACTGGGCTAAAAAGGCTTTGCTAAAGCATTTAATAACAAAGATATCAATAAGTAATAACTAAATTATAGTTCAGTGCAAAAAGATTTGTACTTCATAGCTCTGATTAAAATATTTTTTTGTACAGTATGGGACAGTAAAAGACATTCAATTTATACATATAAGTACCAATTTTTGGTGCTTATATAATTAATTCTAATTGGCTAATTTTGGTGTAATTGATTTTGGTTGGTCAAAAATCTATATATGTTTTTTTCTATATTAAATGCCAATTTTTTGAACTCATATAAACTTTAATCTCTTATAATTTTTTCAAAACAATAATAAAAAAATCCTCTGACAGAAATGTAGTTTATCTAAAAATCTATCAATTTGTCAGAGGGTTTTTTGATTTAGCTTGTTTTAAAAAAGTTATAACACTTTAAAGTTTTATTAATAAATATTAGACATGTTTTACTGTTCGTTACTGTGCAAATTAATTTTTATTTTTTGGATTTTAAATAATTATTAGGTTATCAGATTAACAAAAATAAATTTTTTAATTATTTCATTAATTTAATAAAAAAATTTATTAATGATAGTATTATTTAACAATATTTACAATATAATTTACTATAGTAATATAAATATTTGATATAAGTATATAGCAAAAAAATCAAATAGTCTAGCTTTAAAGCTAATTTCTTTACAACTAGTAATTCAATTTTGCTCAAATTTTAACAATATCTTTATTATATGCACATTAATACATTTGCATAGTACAAGCTCATACAACTGCATATTGGTTTAAAATATCTTTTTTTAAAAAATTTTTTCAAATACAGCAAATTGTACATACTTAATTATTAAAATAAAACAATATTAAAATAATTAAAATTATATAATAAGTTAGATTAAAACCTATTTTATTTGATATTAAAAAATTTTTAATAATTAATCAAAAAATATATAAACTTACTAGTAAATTTAGAGTCAAAATTATGAAATTTTTTTGAGAAACAAATCTTTTTGCACCAGACCATAGTAATTCAATAATATATTATTAATTTGTAACTTTAATAAAATATGCCTTAGTGCATCTCTATAGGAAATTACAAAAAAAAAGTTTGAATAATTATTAAAAAATAATAGGAAAAAAGAAAAATGTAAAAAAAATTTGATATTGTAAAAAACTTTTTGCATCTTTATACAAAAAGTTGTGCTAAACATTTATAATTAGATACAAAAAGATATAGTTAATTTAATAAAATTTTAAAATTTAATAAATAAGTTTAAGAAAGATATGATTATATATTTTTTATAGTTCCGAATATTTTTTTGAAAAGAAAAAAATAGGCTATTTTAATAAAATTTTAAGTAATTAGATTTATTTTTTTGTTCACAATTGTCCACAATTGTCTACAAATTGTCCAGAGCTATCTCATGACAACATTAGCCAAGATTGTCTGTATAAGATAGACAGATATAATATATTGTAGATTAAATAATGAATAAATATGAATGAAGTTGTTTAGTTTATAATTTGTATAAATTAAAGTATATAGTACATATATAGTAATTAGTATTAGAAGTTTCAGACTCAAACACTGTTCTTAAGAGAACATTATAATTTCTATAAGTGTTCACAGACAATTGTTTATTGATCTTACTTAAGCTCTTTAAAAAAAATAAACAAATTAATATAATGTTATAAATATGAAGTGTAATGAAGTGTAACCTTATATAAGTAGTTATAATAACAAATTGAAATTTCAATTATAGAAATTAGATAAGACCAGGCAAGTTAATTCTTTGTTTTGCATAATCTAATGTTTCAAAATTTTGGTCAGTGGGTCAGATTTTTTTTTTTAAGGTAACATTAAGTTAATTTTTTGGTTTGTATAACATGGAATGCACAATAGAAATTTTTTTAAAAAAATTTTTTTTTGGAAAAATTGGGTCAGCAGATTATGCAGAATGAAAAATTAACTTTGTATAGCCTAAGAATTTTATCAGTTTCTGGTTTGGTATAAAATTATGTAGCTAATTATTATATACTTATAAGAACAATATTATTATTTTACTGTTCTCAAAAAATTTTTAATAGTGAACAGTAAAAAATTTATACTGTTCACAAATTATAATAGTGTTCTTATAAGAATTCTGAGAATACTAATTTCCAACACTGGTAGTAATGTGTTACTTGCAATAATAATATTACTTATATATTGATCTGCATTGATCTGATTGGTCATGCAGCTACTTGTGACTTTGTTTTATAATTTTATTGTTTAAACTATTTTTAGAAGTATGAACATCACATTCAAATTCAGGTGACATATTTGAATATATATATTAATCCAATAAATATTGTCACAGCTGATGCTAAATTTGGCTGATACTGAAGCTCAGGGATCTCGATTGGAAACTATAAGCCCTGCTAAAATCCACATATACTCTATAAGTATAAAATCTACACCCAAACCCTACCCAAACCCTATAAGACAAAAGCGAAAAAACATCCAAAAAAAATTTAAAATTTTATATCAAAGTAGGTAAAAGCTTCAGCATCAGCCAACTTCAGCATCAGCCGTGACAAATATTAATGTATAGATAAGGTCATGCCAAGTTAAAAATATGGTTAACATAACCCCTTTTTGAGCCTCAGATAAAGGGGTAATAGATATCATTTAATTAATATAAAAATCATATTAACTGCTCAAAAAAATTTTTTTAGCCAATCAAAATCTTATGTTTTTTTACAGTTGCAGATCATTTATTAGTGTTATGTTAAACATAGAATTAAAGTTGCGGGCGAAACCCAAATATTTCGCCAAAACTGAATCTGAAATTTGGGCAATACTAGTTTCGCCCAACATGCAAATTTCCAAAATTTCCGATAAAATCCGTAATTGCCCATATTGAGACTCAATTAGTGATACGGGTCGATGAAAAAATCGCGGGCCGAGGCCGATCCAAAAAAAACTCGGGCCAGTCGACCAGGCCGACCTTTTGCTAGTGTAATTTTTTCTGATCAGAATCAGTCAATATTTATCTATATTAAACGTGTAAAAAGTCATCAGGTAGTTTTTTATCGAATTCTAGTAATATTAAATGATTTAATTTTTATTCTTTTTGTCCTTGAGAAAAATTCCAGCATGTTAGCATTTCATGTTGATTGATTGTCTATGTCTCCGAACATTCTTATACTTAGATTATATTCACTATTTGCAGTTTATCACCTAAATAATCCAATTCTCTTACATTATTATAAAATGACTAGCCAACTTTTATTTAATTCCTAGCTTGAAATATACTTTAGAAGATAATCGATTCTAACACTTCTCTTACCAACCGGCCCGGCCCACCAAGGTGCGGGCTGAGGGTCGACCCGCCCATCGACCCGGCCGTTGGGCCAGGGTCGACCCGTATCACTAGACTCAATCCAAAGAGCCCGAAATTGTCTGAGGCTATGATTGGTCATGTTCAAAAACGTGATCCAATCGTGTGAAATTTTACTGGTTTATAATTCTGTAATTGATATGTTGATTCAACATTCGCATCTTTGCTACCCAGTTTCAACTACGTTAAACTGATATCAGTATTGAGATTTCATCAGATTTGATAACATTATAAACGATTAGATTCATACGTTAAACTGATCCTGCCAAAGCCGATAATCTGTCAAATCTATTAAAAAGTCAATCCACCACGCTTGCTTTCGCTATATGAATCTAATAGCTTATAATGTTTTCAAATCTGATAGCTCTCAATACCAACAAAATCTGTCCACCATGCATATCAGTTTTTGAGAATTAATGTATTCAAATTCGTGAATATTTCACATTACTACTTATGTATGTGTAAAGGCCGTTAATTTAACTGTGCACTTAGAATACATATAAATAATTAGGATTATGATGAATCCATTAAAGAATTGAAGGTTTCATTAAAAGATATATACTGTTAAACTTGCAAAAACCGATATGCATGGTGAAAAGATTGAGGGTAATCAAATTTGAAGACTTATAAATTATTATATTCAAATAGCGGAAACAGGTTGATTAAGTTTTTATTAGATCCGGCAGGTTATCGACTTTGACAGGATCAGTATTTGAAATATGCTTTTCAAATTGACATAAATAGACTGTTGAATAGGATAGGCAACACTTTGCGCCACTCATTATTATAGATTTGAATTTCGGATAATATCAGAAATATCGGAAGTATTGGATTTTATCAGATTTGTATTGGATTTTCGTCTTGATTTCGGAATTTGGAATTTTTATTTCGGATCACCTTATTAAATCTGAATTATTTCGGAAACGAAAAACAATTTCGCCCGCAACTTTACATAGAATCAAATTGGAACGGCCTAAGCATTATTAAAAAAAAGAACAAGACTTTAGGCCACACAAAGTAAAGTTTTTGTTTAGCATTACCTGCCGACCAAATTTTTCAAAACCCTCAAAAAAATTTTTTTTTGCCCAATTCTTTTAAAACAAGCATAATAATGTTTATTTTAATGATATTTAATGAATATAGTTCGAAACAATCGATATTGATTATCATAAATTAGTATCGGTGGGATGTTCATATATTAGTATTATTATTGATAAGTCATAAATCATGTATTAGGACGATCCTTGCTGTCGCTAAGCAATAAAAAAAATCATCTGCTTAGAATCAATGTAAAGTAGCGTCAGGAGTTTCATCAAGCGTCAGGGGTTTCATCAATCGTCAAGGATTTAGTCTGACTTGCGTCTGACTAAACCCTTGCATCATCGCAGGCCACCTAGGAGAAAGGGCTACGATCCAAAAGATTAGTAAGAGATATCATTGGCTACAAAATTCATTGTGTCAGGCATCATTAGATCAAATTAAGATTGATTGTATAAAGTATCGTAATTGTGATGAATGGATGATGATAAAAGAGCATAAGATAATGAGTACAGTCTGACCTCTCTATAGTCACACCCCATATAGTCACACCTCTATATAAGCACCCAATATTGTGCAATGGACTTAAAATATAGTAAAAAACCTCATTATAGTCACATATCACTTATAATCACTATCACCAAAAAATTTTGATTTTTTTATCCATTTTATTAATAAAAAACCTCGTTATAGTCACCAATTATTACTAAATATAGATTATAAAATCTGATTGGCCATATTTATATTCATGTTTATTTAAAATATTCTATTAAAAATTCTTAGTGGTTTGACAGCAAATAACTTTTGATGCAGTGGTCCGATTTGGATGAAACAACTACCAAAATGTTCATCTCGATGTGACGATTCTAATGAGCACTAGATCGTTAAAATCGGGTCACACGATCCTGAGATCGTTAAGGATTTGTATCACTTTACATGTTTAAAAATTGATTAAATTTAAACATCTGAGTGAAAAATCTTTAAAGATCTTAGCATTTTGTAATTAGATTTGGATGATTGTGGACTCTTTAGAATCGTTTCATTGAGCCCAACACTCTGGTAGTTGTTTTATCCAAATTGGGCCACTGGTTCAAGAGTTATCACTATCAAACGGTTTAAATTTTTTAATACACAAATACATTACTTATTGGCTTTTGGTCACGTGACCATAACAAGGTATTTTATTTATAGTCACACCTCTATACAATCACCAAAAGAGGCGCGACGGACTTGGTGATTATAGAGAGGTCAGACTGTATATATAATGTTTATTAAGAGAAAATAATGTAAATGATGCAAGCGATTACAATATAAAGGCAAAGTAAATAGATAACATATATATACAGTAAAGTAAAAAATCATTATTCATACCTATATTCGTAGTACCTGACCAGTAAACTATATTTGGCAAGCAGGATAAAGATTAATATTGGAGGTTTACGATTGCTACTATTTTATTCCGTAATAAAGTAAAACTTCTATAAGTGCACGTAGGGCCAAATTTTAACACTATGAACTTAGAAAACTATACGTAGTAAAAAGTGCAATTATGGAGGATATATATATATATATGGACCTGAAATGCATTTATAAAGAAGATAATAAAAGTGAAATTATGGAAACTATATATATTTTGGACCTAAAAGTCAAAATTTATTAATAAGTATATATAATTATATGCCAACCACACTAACTTGTCACTTATTTGGATATTTGAATAATTGGGTAATAATTTATCGGCCATAACCGGTTATTTAACCGTGTGATCGACTGCGGTCAACCAGCTATGGGGATTAACCGATAATGACCGACCGAACCCATCCCTAGTAGTAACCGCGGTTCAGGACCGTCCAGTCCAAACGATCCAAGCAAAATAGATGTTTTTTTTATTAGTATTTTATTTTTAAAGTACTATTTATAAAACTCACTTATAGGCTTTTCAATAAGAGTATACAAATTATTGGCTCTTCTAAAATTCATGATTTTGAAAATTTATGTCGCGGCTGAAGCTGGAAACGGTTAAAGCTGGGAATTTTAATTATTTTAATATAAAATTTTCTAAAATTTTTGGGGTGCATTTTCTTAGCTTTTTTTTAACGGTTAGGTTAGGATTTGGTTAGTTTTGATACTAAAAGGGCATAACTAGATTTTGGTAGAATTTATAATTTTAAATCAATTTCCAGCTTCAGCCGCGACAATTTTTGACTGTGGGACCGATTAACATTCCTGGTCAGGCCTTTCTAAGTGCAATCCTCTGAATAACAAATGCAATCAGATCTTTCTAAGTACAACCACCCTAAATGTAACTCCTGTACAACTTTTATTCTGGCCAACTATACAACGGGAAAGTTTCATCACCATCAAAAATCAGACAGTTTATTCATCACATAAATATACTCAAAGATTTATTCATATTAATAATTCATAAGTTGAAATAAACGATTTACTTTATAAATTATTTGTACTATTAAATCAGTAACGATATATGAAAAATAATTCAAATCTGTTATGATATAAGAAAGTAATCAGTAAACCCTTGATACAAAGAAGTTTTGTAAAAAAATTTCGTCATAAAATCAACCACCTCCTTATATCAAGAGTTACTTTGTTTTAATACACTAAAATATTTGTTATATAAAAAGAAAAATAAATGAATAAAAAGGGACTTTACAGCATTTTATTAGGATTGATTGGGCCGTCGCCAAATTTCTCTACTGAATCAGAAGTGACTTGATTGTCACCTAAATTCTCCGATGCATCAACTAATTGGTCATCTTTATTACTATCATTCTGTTTGATATCCAGAACGTCTACCTTTTCTCCAGGTAAGAATCCTCTATTTATAGTTAGATCTAGTGTTTTTGCAAGTTCTTTAAAAGCCTCATGAATTGAGTCGATCTTTATCAAATTGATCAGTTAATAATCATCAAATCATTTGGGAAAAACAAATATATGATAATGTTACCTTTTCTGGATTACGTGCATATATGCGAACAATTTTTTCTTCATACTGTTTAGGAAAAGATATCTAATCTCGTCAGGTTCAAGTTTGATTACTTCTAATTTTTTTTTATAATTTTTTTTATAAAATTTAACAGCTTCTACGGGATTATTTTCTCCTTTTGCATAATTCAAATCTTGCCAATCAACAATTATGTCCTCTTCCTTTAAATTCTTTCCATAATTAGCAATTTTACATTCGTTGAGATTTTCCTAATGAAAATTGGCAATGTCATTATGAATGTGAAAGGATTTTATGTAAACGTTTTGCAATGAAAAAGAAAGCAAGTTACTTTCGTAATGCCTTTTCTATTTTTTGGGATTAAACACTCATTCACGAATTTGTATAATTTCCTCTGTCTAATCCGTTTGACGATTTTTCTTGAATCTTCTAATTCCTAAACATAATAATTGATTAGAATATTAAATTATTATTAATGAAAACCAATATATTCAGACATTAAATACTGTTTGATTTGAATATTCTATTTCGTATAAAATAGAATCGTTCAATTTGATATATAGTTCAGGATCTTTGATTATCTCTTCAAAATGATATTTTGAATTTGCTTTCACAAGCGCGTCTCTTATCATAAAATTAATTGCTCTGGCTAAAATTAATATTGGTCAATAATTGCTCAATTGTAACTATAAAATCAACAATTTGTCATCTGTGATAACATACTGACGCGATGGTTATATATTCTCTTGTGCAAGAAATACCGTGTGTGGAACATTTCATAAATGTTCACGCACTCCTTATGATAGTACATTATTTGATCATCCTTAACATAAGCAAATTTCATCAATCGTGAAGAATCAAATAGTGATTTTCTTCCTAAATAATAACAATCTCGTGCGAGGTAATCAAATTTGTCAACATCAATAGAGTTGCGACTATTAGAGACAATATCAAATAGGTACGGGGATCTATCACTTTTTCTAGACAATAGATTATTATTAGGATAAATTCATGTCGTATATTTAAATATAAAAAAATAACTCACTTTTGATCACCTCGAATAAGTGCCTTGATAAAATCCAAGTCATCTGTGCCTAGTTCAATGGAAGGCGGTTTCGGGCTTTCATAAAGGTGATCAAGCATCATTTCGGATGCATCTTCATGTTTCCATTTAATTTTACCATGACTGCAATTAATATAATTAATATGATAGATTTTGTATGGTTTCGGTTATTAACTAAATGCTTGATAATGTTCTTGTTAAACCTACTTTAACACTTTTCCTAGTTCCGGAATAACTTCATGATCAAATACATGACTAAATGGCCCATGTCCTGTTGAATGAATATAAATAATGGTGAATTATATTGTGTTAAAAATTTAATTTTTTTAATACATGTGGAAACCAAATTTAAGCCTACCCAAATCGTGGCACAAAGCAGCCAAAGTTACACACTCAAGATCTTTATCCTGTTTGCTAATACCTTCTTGTTCATATAATTTTTTGGTTAAGGTATAAGCAAGATGTGCAGTTCCTATAATGATTTATCCTTTAGTCTTTTAAATTCTTTGATGAAAAAAAAAAATGAAAATTCCTATTTTTACCTAAACTATGCTCAAAACGATTGTGGCATGCGCCTGGAAAAACATAATAACTAGCTCCTAATTGCTTAATATCTCGCAATCTTTGGAATTCTTCTGTATCTATAAATTCCACCGCCCACTTTTTAAATGTCATATACCCCTATTAAAGAACATACGTTAAATAAAAACTAATTATTTATTAAATTTCTTTATTTTTTTATTTATTATGCAATAAATTTTACATGGATAGGATCGTTAATAAGTTTCTCCTCTTGAAACATTGTAAATGACGGTTAAACAATATGATTGATGAACTTATTATATATCTGATATCTGTATATTGTATACATACGTACGTGCTTACATAAACTTATTGTTGTAATACTCAAAGGGGGTCAAATTAAAATGAAACTAAGCCTAATTTATCGGTATATCATGAATAAGACGATAAATTTGGCTTATACTGAAACGTGACAAACTCTTACTAGAGTAGTGATCCGAGTGACTATTTTATGCAAATATTATTTAATGGTGTACAGTATCCGAATCAGATATTAGATCAGTCAAATATTATCCATTGTCTTTTTACGGACATCCTGATTGATAAATTTAATTATTTGTTTGTTCAAGGTGAATTTTTTATATTGATCGATAAAAAATATTATTCATTTTGAAAAAGCTCTGGGAAATTGATTAATTTTGCATGTTTTCCTAATTAATTACTGTTTAATACTTCGATTTTACATATTGAATATGATATCCATCTACCATTTGTTTATGACATTCTTACTGATAAAATGTCCATACCAAACCAGTCTTTTTTTAATATATCCAATTGAACAGTTTCTTCTTCAGAAGTTTCATTAATTTCGTTCGAATTGGAACTCGAAATCAAATATACATCTTCATTTGTTGGAGGAGAACATTTTTAATGAAAGCGTTAAATAATAACAATTAGAAAAAAAAATTAAATGGTTCATCAGTACAGTCACTGATTAACAAAAAAAACCCCGATAATTAACGAAATATCAAAATCTATCGAATATAATTCCTTTTAGACAGTTTATTTAATATCCGTTTAGGATCGCATAATTATCCGGTAGTTAGGATTTTAAAGCTACAGATCACTACTTTGATTCTTATAAATAACCCAAAAATTCTGAATTGGAATCATCAGAGCTGGAATGACATTACGCAATACTAGCAGCCACGTATGACTATAATAAAATTATCAATTTGTAATTTTATTAATGAAAGAAAAAAATCATGCGAAATTAATCAATTCCGGCTAGATTAAGATTCGGATTCATTCCGGTTGGAAATTTTAAGGTCTTTCTTCTGCGTGTTGGTGTGAAACATTATCATAGCAGGAAGATCTATATATTGTTACTGGTGTTCTACTTAGCCAGAAATGGAAATCATAAATTTGTAAACGATAAATAAGGTTCCAATCGCATGGAAGTGCTACATTATAAAGTTGCAAAACAAAATCTTAAATAAATAATGAATTTAATAATTAATTTAACTATTTTTAAAACCCACTAACCGAAACCGACCGATGAGTTTCAAATTAATAATGACAATGACAAAGCAATAATTGTGTAACATACAAGCATAAGTTCGGGATGGGCAATTAGGATTTACTTATTTTGGGGATGTCTAAAGTCGTGTCCAGGTAAGGGTAGTCTGGGTAGGTTTAAAACGTATAGTCAAATTGTCATCCGGTCATTTTTTATTAATTATCCGAGATAGGATTAGACTCTTGTTTCCTATATTTCACTTTTTTTTCCTCTTCGTACGATCAAACAAACAATTTTATGTGTTATATGCCACGTGATTGGGCACGACGTTAGATTAAGGTGCTAATGGATGCGAATTATGTGAATTAGATTTTAATGGATTGGATTTACCTGTACTAGATTTAGTACATGATTAAAACTAGATTATCTACAAATTTTTAAAATTAACTATACTATTAAATATTTTTTTATAACAGATAATATTTTAACTTCTGGTCTATTTGTAAAAAAAGCTAATAGTTTTAAATATATTTTTAAATGTTACAAATTTTTTTTTAACTTGGCAATTTCTCGTTTAACCTAATTTTTATAGTATTTATTAGTAATTTTATAAAATATTTTTAGTTATAAAAAAATTTTTTTATTAAATGTCGGGGATGATGCTGAAATCAGAGGATGCTGAAATTTTGATCTATTTTGATATGAAATTTTAAAATTTTTTGGTCTTTTTTCGTTTTTGTCTTATAGGGTTAGGGTAAGGTTTGGGTTAGATTTGATATTTAAAGAGTATATGTGGATTTTAGCAAGGCTTATAGTTTCAAATCGAGACCCCAAATTTCAGCATCATCCGATTTCAGCATCATCCCCGACATTAAATAAATTGAGATTTTCTTAATATCATCCCGGATGGTTTCACTAATCCCATGTCATATATATGGGGTGTTACGTATTAAAACAGCCCTTTTTTGCAATTTTTTGAAAAATGAGTTTTCATTAGATTTATATGAATTTTGACATGATCGATATTTTTTAATTGAAAGTTGATTTGCATAATAAAAATTCAAGATAATTGTAAAAGAAAATTACACGAGGCCGCGTAAGACCAACACATCACGAGATTACCCAATAGTCACCTGTTACATTCAACCAATCAAAATCGTGAAATTTAATTAATCCCGGATCAGTCCGAAAATCAAAACAAATGATTAAACTCAATTATCTCAAAATAAAATATATAAGATATGTAAAAAAGGGCTGTTTTAATACGTAACACCCAATATAACCGATGTCGATCATTAGTAATAATTGTGACCACAGGTAGGAACGTCCCAAATAAGGAAATGATGATCCTGATCACGCATATTAGTTTAGCCAATTAAAATTGTAAATTTTTATCATGTGAAAAGATCACATGTTGATTAGCCAATCAAATCGTAAATTTTTTATAAAATGAAAAAAACGAAATTTAATAAAATTTATTAAAATTTATAGCTAAAGCTCAAAAAAATTCCCGTTAAATGTTAATGTTAGATAAGCAAGTATTTATTAATTTAAATCGGGATTATTGGTCTTTTTATAATATTTATTTTCATATATTTACAAAATCTTAATATTTAATTCTACATCTAATTTATGTCTAATTCTACGTCTAATCCTATATCTAATCCTACATCTATTCAAATTTCTAATATCTTATACCATACTATCTTACACAACTATCATTCTAATTAGAAATCTCTGCGATTTTAATATATCTTATCCATAAATTTCTTATCGTATTATAAAAGCACCTACAATAATATTATTAATAAATCACATAGTTAATTAACATTATTCATATACTTCCAATTTTTTTTTTTGGTGTCAAAGTGCCCACTTTGGGAATTGGCTTTTATTCAAAATATTTTAGACTACGGCCCCTACATGGAGGATGCCGACATTCGTACATTGATGAGAGTACAACTAGCCTCACCTGCAACTTTTGGTTGCCTATTTAAGTAGCCACCCGAAGGTCCTACTCTAGCTGCCATACCTGCAACCCACGTACTGGCATTGCCTATTTAAACCTCTGATCTTCTGTCCTCCTACCAGTCGATCTTGTGTCACCGGCACAGCCACCAGCTACTAAACCTGGAGTTCGTACTGGATACGAGCTGCACCCTTAGGACTAGTTTATCCTCAGTGGGAAACTTGGTAGAGTGTTTTCCCATCCCACGCAGGTATCACCTACTCTTCAGTAGCAACCAGGGATTACCCTAGTCATTATCTACTTCTGCTCTTGTAAAGTTCACATGACCCCAGTACTGCCTCGTTCCTCTTTCAGTATTTTTCCCCCAGAACCTTCTTTCCTCCGGTTGCTTCCCTACTTCCAATCCGAGGACCCGGAATGGTTGGGCTGCCCTGGCGAACCCAGGGACTCCCATCCCCTGGTACATGATTCACAACACATGTCCTTTTCTTCGGTGCGACCCCAGCGGTCCAGTTGGTAGGGTCCGCCATAACTCTTTTGTCATAAGCTCACTTCCGGTTAGTCCGAACCGGTCAGTTCCCGTCCGATTCCTGTTTAGGTACCATCGAAAGTCAGCTACCTCTTTACTTGGGTCCTGCCAAGTATGGTTCCCTGTTGTTCTACGGTTCTGTGTGTAATACAGTGCCTGAGCTCACCAGGATCTATATGCCACAGCGAACCTGGGGCTCCCAATATGAGTTGGTGTAACCTAGGAAACATCCAAGCTCAGAGTCCAGATTACCATAACGCAGATAAATTATTTCAAAATCGTCTCCAGTGGGATTTGAACTCTATACCTTTTGTTACAGCTACTTGGGGGGTGACAACAAACCAACTACACTATGTCGCCACACCCCTTATACTTCCAATTTTTAAAGATATTTATGCAAAACGTAAAATAAAAAAAATATACAAACTAATTTTTCCTCTATATTAACGTTATTAAAATTTTTTTACGTTTTTTTTGTTCAACACAAACGATTTTGTCAACTTAATGATCATAATTTACTTATAACTTTGGTAAGTAAAGTATAATATGAAGGTCAAGGGATTAAGAGGGATTAAGCTGTTATTCTTGTAGTACAGCACAAAAATTTCAAGTTATTTAGTACACTTGGCTGGTTCATAGATGAGATAATCTACCTGAGCTTCCGAAAAAAGTACTGTAAAACATATAAAAAAAATTCTGAATCAATTGTGTAATGATCTACAAACTTGGGGCACTCGGGACCTTCTTACCTTGAAATTGTGACAGATTAAAATGAAATCGGATTAAACCGAAATTTTTCTATTTTTTAAGCAAAATTTTAAAATTTTTTAAAGGAAATTTTTGGGGTTTTTTTAGCATTAGGGTTAGGGTTTAGGGTTAGGATTATTAATAAACGAGTATATGTGGGTTTTATAAGCTTTAAAGGTAAGCAAGAGAGGTCCCCAGTTTCATTTTAATCTGCTACAATAATTACTAAATATAATAAAATATTACTACATGTAATAATATTTACTACATGTAGTAAATATTATCTCAATTACTACTTTTTGTAATAAATAATTACTATATTACTACATATTACAATTTGAATTATGTGACATGCTTTAACTTACTCTATTCCAAACAAAAAATCCTTATAAACTTTATCTTTAATGCCTATATGCCCACCGCCTCCTACTTCGTATTGGAAGTCGGAATTGTTTTGAGCTATATAGAAATATTTTGATTTTTGATATTTAGTAAGTCAAAATTCTAAATTAATATCGAAATTCTAAATTAATGTTAAAATACTAAATTAATGTCGAAATGCCTAATAGTGTCGAAATGCCTAAATTGTATTGAAATGTCTAAATAGAGTCAAAATTCTAAATTAATGTCGAAATACTAAATTAATGTTGAAATACCTAATAGTATCAAAATGTCTAAATCGTGTTGAAATGTCTAAATAGTATCTAAATGTTTAAATAGTGTTAAAATGTCTATCTAAATAGTATTGAAATATTGTTAAAATTCCTAATAGTCAAAATATATAAATAGTCAAAATGTCTGAATTGTCAAAATGTCTAAATAGTCAAAATGTCTAAATAGTCAAAATGTCTGAATTGTCAAAATGTCTAAATAGTCAAAATGTCTAAATAGTCAAAATGTCTATATCTATATTTATACATTTAGTCATACGTATATGTAATATCTATTTTGTCAAGCATTAACATTTATTTAAACTGTTAAGCATTTAGATATTTATCCATAATGTATATAGATCAAGCATTTAGACATTTAGTCATATGGGCCCTCAAAAGCAGAAACCAAGTAATTGGCCTGATTACAGGTTTTGAGAAAATCAGCAAAAACTATTTTGTTATACAAAATCAAAAAAATCTAAAATTAGGTTATTCATGATTAACAAACCTGTTTAAACAGGATTATTAGATTTGTAGATTCTGTATTACTATCAGTAAATCTCGGTAAATCTATTTTTAGATTATAGTATCAAAAGCTTTTAACCATTGTATCTCAAAAATTTATTAAATGATCAGACTTTAATTATTAAGTAAAAAAGATTGGGCCTAAAATTTTATACATAATCATTCAAGCAGGTCAATTTTCAAAAATAGTCAAATTCCTCAGTTTCTACTTTTGAGAGTCTATATAATATTTATTTTATCAAGCATTTAGCCATTTAGCCATATAATATTTATTTAGTCAAGCATTTAAGCATTTAGTCATATAATATTTATTTTGTCAAGTATTTAGATATTTAATCAAATTTAGAATTTTGACATTTTGACAAAAAATAATATGATGTCGAAATATATTTAGATACTTAAGTGTCTAAATATTTGACTAAATAGTATATTTTGACTAACAATACTATTTCTACTCATACCCAACATAATTTTGCAATAAAGTTAGCTAATCTTGCAATAATGACTGCTCTATCATTCATTAACAAGCTTTAACATTAGAGGCTTATACCACTTTATTTAAAAATCATTTATTATTAACAATAATGCTAATGCTATATATTTTATTATTTATATTTAAAGTCATATAGTATTTTATTTATTCAACTATTTGATATTTAGTTACATAGTATTTATTTAGTCAATTATTTAGATATTTAGTCAAAATTAAACTTTTAAAATTTCAAAAAAAAAAATAATATCATGTCAAAATATATTTAGATATCTATTTGTCTAAATAGTTGACTAACCCTAACCCTAAACCCACTAATACTTGTTTATTATAATTTTTTTTTAAAACTAACTCTAACTCTAATAAATTAAGTATTTTGATTAACAATATTACTTGAAGTCTAGTTTTCTCTTAGTAATACTTATATTTTAGTATAAAAATCAGAAGCTAAAATAATATCTTGGCATAAAATACTCATGCTACTCTCCTTGATGATCACTTGTACCAAATTTCTGATGAAAGAAAAACAAAAAGTTTTTTGTTAGAGCATTGTCTGTACTTTGTATAGTAGGCTGACACATATATATGGTTTTTGGAAAGGTCAACTTAGCTTTCGAGAGGCATGCTGTATAAGATATTTCTAATAAGATATTTGGCTAGTGTTGATGCCCTTGTGCAGAAAATTTTGGTGGAGATTGATAAAGTCTCTGTCAACAAAGTATCATATGGTAAAACAGTGAAGAATAACAAAAAAATGAGTTTACTCTTCCCAAACACTCTCTCAAGTTTGTTCTCAAGTCCCGTCTCCAGTTCACATGGATTTTTGAAATTTCACCAAAAAGTGGGCATCCTAGTTTCCCCATCCAAAAGATTGATAGTGTGTACTGTTTCCAATTTGGAAAGTGCGTCAACTAAAAAGGAATATGGCATATGGGTACCATGTAAGCCAAGGATCATTTTGGAACTGTCAAAAAATTTCTATCATGTATTGTTTTTTTAAGACGTATTTCGTATGTTTTATTTTTTATTTCATTTACATATAGTTCTTTGTTAGAGTTTTTTTACTTTAAGCAGTTTATATAATTTTTATTATAGCAAGACTGCTGACATTTTTTGTTTTTCTTACTTTGTCTCTTTTTGTTTTTGTATACTTTTTTGGATTTCGTTTAGATTATGTAGTACTACCCTCTTTTAGTTTCTTTCCTTTTTTTCTGTTTCTTTGTTTTTTTTTGAATATAGGTAGGGTTTCAAACTCTCCTTGTCCTAGAAGCTAGGTAAGGAAGATTAAAAAGTAGGCAATCTTGATATGGCATACGACAGCCTATCAGTGATACTTGGGATTAAAATTTCTAGTTAGATAGAAAACCTGAGTTGAGGTTAATAGTTCGTCATGGCGGATCGCATTGGACATTCTGTCTGGTGAATTTTTGTTAAACAGAACGTGGCATCATAGATTCAACAAAAATTTATTTTGTTTTTGTAAAATTTGTATATAGTTCATTAATAAACAAAGATAGGATTGCCAGAAAAAAAAAAGAATAATATCTTGGCTGCTTTTACAGGTCAAAATTATACACATCGGTGTAATATCGGGTACCTGATATATATATAATATATATATGATATATGACTGATATATAGGATATATTTATACACATACCCAATATATATAGAGTTCATGCAGGATATCGGACACATATCGGACTTATATAGTACACATATAGTTACATGCCGTATACATACTGTATATATATCACATATACTAGAAAAACAGACACTGTTAATGTCCGGAGCTAGAATTTTATTTTTGGCTATTAGCTAAAAATAGAACTGATGAATTAGTTAAATTGATGATCATCTGATCTAAAATAGATGCGGACAAGATCACACATAAAATCTGGTCTATCACTATACTATAGATCGTCCTCCGCTACGCTCCAGACAATAAATTTGTAATGCATCATGTACCCAGTATATATTATAGAATACCTGATATGTGTAGTTTCATATAGGATATCAGACACATGTCAGACACATATAGTACACATATAGTATATATGCCATATAAATATCAGATATATATCGCTCTGTAATAATATTAAAATGGTAATATTACTACTTTATTTTAATTTTAATTTATTTAAAATAAATGATCTCATGGTGAGCCAGAAGATAAAGATATATAAAAAATATAAGCCAGCAGACTTAGCAAAATAGTTATCCATCACATTCGTATAGCTAGAGCTTGCCAGAGGTTTTATTACTTATATTTACACCGTCTACAATCATATATGGATTTTAAATTCAATTAACATATATGCTAGCAAATTGCCAATTTCTATTCACAGTATTAGCAACTACCTATATATTAATTAAGAAAACTAACAAGGTACCCAATGTAAAATCTACAAGACACCCAAAAACATGCCAAGCAATGTTGAAATTGGCAACAAGACACTTGAGACAACCATGAACTCGTATAGACAGAGACCCAAGAAGAGACAACCATGAACTCACACAGAGACCCATGAAGAGACAACTACGAACTCACACAAGACCCAAGAAGAGACAACCACAAACTCGCACAGAGATCCAAAAAGAGATAATCACAAACTTGCACAGCGACCCAAGAAAAGACAACCACGAACTCGCACAGAGACCCAAGAAGAGACAACCACGAACTCGCACAAAGACCCAAGAAGAGACAACCACGAACTCGCACAAAGATCCAAGAAGAGACAACTACGAACTTGCACAGAGACCCAAAGAAGAAACAACTACAAACTCACACAGAGACCCAAAAAAACTGACAGGGCGCCTAAAATGAAATTATGACAAAAAACCCTGAAACACACTCTAAGCAATGTCAAAATTAGTGACAAGACACCACGTAGTCATACAAGAAACGTCCAAAAAAACTAACAGGAACCAAAGCAAAATTTCTGAAATGCACTCAAAGCAACGTTAGAATCAGCTGAAGCAGTCATAAAATTACTCAAAGAACCTAAAAAGAGAAAAACTAAAGAGTAGTTTTTATAACTAGGGGGCGTCAACAAAAATAACGAAAAAGAAAAAACACCAATGCTGCCAGCGACAAATAATACATCGAAATGGTCGACACCAACAACGAAGCACTGAAATGGATGCCACCAAACAAAATGCACAAATGGACGCCATAACGAACAACTAGCTACAGAAGTTGCTCCAAAATGGACAGCACCAATAACAAAGAAAGGTTGCTCCAAATGGATGATGCCAACGATGAAGTTATTTCCTGAGAAGTGTAATAAGGAAAAAGAAAAAATAAAAAAATAAATTAGTTAAGTTATAAAGTAATAATAATAATAATAATAATAATAATAAAGAACACAATTATATTTACTCTTCCCGTCGATCACTTGTACAAATTTCCGGACAAAAGAAAAACAAAAATTTTTTGTTAGTAAAAGATGAAGCAGCTATTAATACTGGTTTTTATAAAGGTCAACCTTTCTTGCTATATTAGGGGACTCCTTTATATATTCAGCACGCAAGCCAGAAGCGTTAATTGTGCAAGATAACTGGCAGTGGGTGCCCTTGGTACAAGAAATTCTGGTGGAAGTTAAAAAAGAAAACTTTCGTCGATGAAAGAATTATAGCTCAGCTAGGCAGTGAACTAAGAAAAATGAGTTTTTTATTACTCACTTTAAGGTTTTGGTTGCAAGAACTTATTTGACCATATACCCACTATCATATTCTCGCTAGAGGTCATTTTTGCTAGAATTTTTGATGAAAGTGGGAAATGCGGCGTACCCCCTCCAAAAGATCGGCTTTGTTGTTCCTATCCTAATCAGGAAGAAGGTATGCAGGTGGATAAACAGGAATAGCCATGTAATAGAACATGACGCAATGGAGTAGGCAGATCTAAGGAGATTAAATTCCAGAATGTTCCTTTAGTTTTCTTTTTATGTATATAATACTTTGGCGAGGCGTTTCCTTGCACAGTATTATATAATTTTTATTGTTGATTTCAGATTTAGGTTTATTTCTATTTCTGTTTTAGTTGTTTTTTTCTTTCTTTTTTTTCTTTCTTTTTTTTGTTTGTTTTCATTTTGTTAGCTTTCCATTATTAGTGATAGAATTTTTCTTCGTTTCTTTCATCTTGTAGTTATTTTATTTTGTTTTTGTATTTTGGTATATTGTTTAGGGCTTGTAGTTTTTCCCCCTTTTTTTTATTACCCTTTTATTTTCTTAACCTCAATGTTCTTCTTGTATAGTTTGGTTATCCTCACCATTGACGCTAGGTGAGAGGGATTTGAAGAGGAATCCTATGTTGCTCTTTAATGGGGCTGACAAAATTGTCTGTTTTATCAGTGAGGCAGTGTGATAGGTCGCACCAAGGTGCTATTGAAGTATTCGGGTGATGCCGGACCTTGCTATAGATAGAGTATTGATAATAAGTAATTAACATAGTTGAGTTATATTATATATCTAATATCTAATAAAAGTACTGACGAGACTATCAAAGAGTTAAAAAAAAATAATAATAATAATAAATATTAATAATAAATAGAAAATAAAAAAGATGAAAAAAATTTATTATTAATACAGTAATAAAAAAAATTAAAAAGAAGTAAAAAGACGAAAAAATTACTTAAATTAAAAAGAATCACATATCACGTGAAGATCTAATCCAGATCTAGATGTTAATAAATAATTTAAAAAATTGTTAAAATAAAAATAATTTAAATCTGCCATCCAAAAATCAAAAAAAGGTAAAAATAAGAATAAAAAAAGATGTTAAAAAAATAATAATTTAAAAAATAATTTATAAAAAAAAAATTACTTAATAATTTAAAAAAAATGATAAATTTGTAAACAAAAAATCATAAATAAAAAATCACAATTAAATAAAAAAATTAAAAATTAAAATAAAAAAATTTAAAATAAAAAAAAAATTTAAAATAAAAAAGAATTTAAACGTAAAATAAAAAAAATAAAGAAAAATTAATAAAAGAATAAAAAAAAAAAATTATTAAAAAAATAAAAAAAATTAAAAAAACGTTTAAAAAAATAAAAAAAATTAAAAAAACATTTAAAAAAATAAAAAAAAATTAAAAATATGTTTAAAAAAATAAAAAAATTAAATAAAAAAAAAGATTAAACAAGTTAAATAAATAAAATTAGAATTATTAAAAAAAAATCGTATAATAAAAAAATAAAAAAATTCGAAAAAATTATTAAAAAAATAAAAGGTATTAAAAATAATTTAAAAAATACAGGTAATTTAAAAAAAACTCAAAAATAAAAAATAAAAAATTAATTAAAAAAAATTTAAAAAAATTAAAAAAAAATAAAAAAAAGTGAAAATTAAAATAAAATTAAAATAAAAATAAAAAAAAAAAACAAAAAATCGAATTTAATAAAAAAAATTTTAGAATAAAAAAAATTAAAAAAAAAATTAAAATAAAAAAAACAAAAAAAAAAGTTAAAATAAAAAAATAATAATAGAAATTTAAATATTAAAAAAATAAAAAAAATTAAACTGAAAAATAAAAATTGAAAAAAATAAAAAATAAAAATAAATGATAAATGAAAAAAAATTAAAAAAATAAAAAATAAATAAAAAAAGAAATGATAAAAAAAATTAAAAAAATTAAAAAAATTTTAATTAAAAAAAATAAAAAATCGTTAAAAAAAGTTTAAAAAAAAGTGAAAAAACCGTGTTTGCTTTATTTATTTATTTATTGTTTTCTGCACATATATTCAATATGGTGGGAATAAAAATTCTGGGCTTACTATGAGAATAACCAGAAATTTACTTTTATTCCCACCATTGCATATATGCACTATAGATGCAATCCATTATCTATCTACTAGTTAATACTATATTTATCGGATACCCGATATATTTCAAATTAAAAATTTTAAGTAGTAAAAATTAATTTTTTATATTGTAAAAAATAAATTTTTTATATTGTAAAAAATAAATTTTTTGAATATATAGAATATATGCATTGTAAACAATGATTTAGAATTATAATATATGTAGATTTAAAAATTATTTTTATTACATATACACATCAGGTACCCGATATATTCAAACTATACAATATATGTATAATAGGTTACCGATATGTAGTATTTTATATATTTTTCAATTATAGTAATATAGTACCCGATAGGTACCCGATATATTGGTTTTTGACCTGTGCTTGCTAATGTTGAATCTAAATATAGTTAAGAGCTTTTAGTATGGTAGTATTATAAAAGATATAAATAATAATAGCTAATAAATAAGATATTAATTTGCCTTATTTAATCTTTTTATTAATTTTTGTTTTATTTTTATTTTATTTTATATTTTTTCTATTTTCTTAAAATTTATGATTTGATTGGCTAGCTAGCATGTAATATA
The DNA here is from genome assembly GCA_003550325.1 of Gigaspora rosea. Classification (NCBI taxonomy): domain Eukaryota; kingdom Fungi; phylum Glomeromycota; class Glomeromycetes; order Diversisporales; family Gigasporaceae; genus Gigaspora; species Gigaspora rosea. The sequence goes on from QKWP01000643.1 coordinate 74,549, forward strand.
CTGCAATTAAAATATCTAAAATTATCCAATTTACAATTCTTTGTCATAATAGAATCAATTTGCATTGCGCCCAATTGTAATAAAATAGTACAATTTTGACCAATATAAGAATTCATATTTTGATTAAGTAGTCAGATCAGTCAGATCATGTGTTATTATTTGATAAATTATGTGATGATTCTTGGTTTTGATAACAAAAAACATCATACTAGTATAGCTTATATTTTTTTATTTTTTTTATTTTATTTTTTTTTATAGCAAAAACAGTGTCTGATCTTAAGTAAATCTTTCTTGTCTGTAATTGAATACAAACCATAGCCTAGTAGTCTAGATGCTCACCTGATACTAAAGGAACTAGTTCAAGTTCTAGTAAATGTTATATTTGCAAATAATTGTCTTATACTCAGTGAAGTTCATGTAAATACTAGATTAGTAAATAGTTTCTAAAATATGGGGTGAGTCAATAGAAATTAAGCAAATTTTTTATAATAAAATTTTTTTGAAACTTTGAACAGAAATAACATAACAAAAATTTAATCAAATTTGATAAATTTTTTTTAAATTAATTTTATAAACTTATAGAATTAATTTAAAAAAATTTTATTAAATTTGATCAAGTTTTTGTTAAGTTATTTTGATTTAAATTTTTTAAAAAAGTTACTAAAAAAATTTGCTTGATTTCTATTGACTCACCCCCCATATAGTCTTTGTAGAGAAGTTATCACCATATTGGTAAGAGAAGCAGTGAATACAAGTAAGACACAAGAAAACTGGTTATTATTTAGAAACACCTTTGGCAAATACAGAAAAGCTAAAATAGAAAATAAATATGCAAAGAAAAAGTAGAGTTATTATACTTGGAGATATATAAAAACACAAAAGCAGAAAGCACTGAGCTGGTAGTAATATTATGAACAAGATATAACAGCATTACAAGGACTTACCAACATTAAACACCAATCACTTCAAATGAAAACTAGAAATAGTTTGTGACTACAAACTTAGTTAGGAGTAACTATAGTTACACAATATAGCCTATACCTAACCAATACTTGGAAGTCTTCTTATATAGTAATAGCTGCATGCGAAGCTAAAAGAACTTGATAAGAATGGTGATCAAGAAACTAGTAAAATAAGAGGTAAGGTACCTACTAAGGTAATGCTAATAAGAACATGAATTATACAGTAGTTGGAATATGACCTTAATAGAAACTTGGTGCTCCTGGTTACCAAACAGAAAGTAAATTAGACAACAAATTACAAATGTGATGGACAATCTCTGAATACCTGTTTGGGAGTTAATAGAACTAGTATAAGATGCAGAAAATGCTAATTTATGGAATAGAGTAATTTCTAAAGTATATATCCTAACCTAATATGTGCAGGCATTTAGATTTGGGCAAAGTTTTAACTCAAGGATAAATTAGTTCTAAGTTCAAAATAGATATTTAAAATTGTACTGTAATTATATATACATAATATATATAATGATTAATATAAATAATAACAGAAATTGTGAACAAAGAGTTCACTTTTAAAAAAAATAATCTCTCACTAGTTTAATATGTATAACATTAATGCTCTTTGCTGTTCCTTTTTTTATTATTTTATTTGTTATTTTATTCTGAGTTCTGTGTGAAGTCATAAATATTGCTTGATGAATATAAAAAGCAGAAATTTATATATAATAATTTAATAGTCAAAAATGTAATTATCAAATCATAATTCTAAAATCTGCAAAATGTATTATGTAATTTATTAATAATCTAACAAAAAAACAATACTAGATCATTATCCCTTAGATTGTAACATAGGCAAATTTGCCTGTGTATTTTAAAATTTTTAATAAAATTTTAAATATTGATTTTAGCTATATCTTTTCTAAGTAAAAAATATTCTTTGAGTTTTGTTTTAGTAACTTTGTTATAAATTTTTTTTTAAAATCATTAGAAAACTTTAATATAATAAATGTTTAAAGTTCTTGTATTGGCATTTTTACTATTAAAATTTTTCTTTAGATTTTTTCAAATTTTATATGTTCCCGTCTATAAAAAAATCTTTACTTCTAATACAAGTCTTAATTTTTACAAGTAAATCATTAAAGTTGCAATAATGAAAGTTGTCATCCTTTATATAAACTACAATATTGTCTTAAGAACTATAGTTCTAAAACTAAAACTAAATAAGATCGCAGAAAAATTGTAATAAAATTTTTTAAAAAATTTTTTCTTAAAATTATCTATTTTCAGCTTATATGTAACTATAATTTATTTTCTTATAATATAAAAACTAATTTTGCAAAAAAGTAATCCTTATTTTCAAATATAATTGTACAAAGTTTTATTTAATTATTTTAGTATTTTAAAAAAGTAAATCAGAGCTAAAAAAGTGCAAAAATGCAGGCAAATTTGCCTGTGTTCTACTACAATCTAAGGGATAATATTTATTGTAATTAAAATTTAATAGTAAAAAATGTAATTATCAAATCATAATTCTAAAATCTGCAAAATGTATTATGTAATTTATTAATAATCTAACAAAAAAACAATACTAGATCATTATAATATTTATTGTAATTAAAATTTATTAATGTAATTTGTATTTAATGTAATCATTTATTATATAATTTATTTTGAGAATTAATATTGATTCTTCTCATTTTTTACTAATACTATTTTTAGCTAGCCTCTGACCCTTCTAACCTAGTCATATATAATATAGTACAAATAGATATTATATAAGACTTTTATATTTTTGCATTTTAACCAATAGTTAGATTACATAAACTCAGGTCATGTAATCTGTATAACAATAATAGCCTATTAAAATTTGAACACAAAGTAGGTTCAAATTAAATTACAAAATAAGTTATCACAAAATCGACAATAGTCATTATATTGTAAAGTTCAAATTCTACTATATAAATCAATTATCACTTAATTGACAATTCGTAATAGAAAGAAAATTTTAACCAGTAGAGATTTTTATAATAAAATATAATAAAATATGTTAATACAGGAATCATGATTCCTAAAGTTTTATAAATTTTTTTAAATTTTAATTGCTTGTAACTTTTTATTTACCTAACTAATTTTACTAACTAGCTATTATTAGAATCACAAAAACTAGCCCTACAACTTTTATTAAAGTTTACAAGATGTTAACTTAATAAAAAATTAACTTTACAAAGTCAGGAATGCTAATTTTTGTATTTTATATCATCAGCAAATTTATAATAGCATAATTTTACATAAGGTTTTATAAACTGTAATATAATCAAAATATTACATAATATATTTTGAAATATTTCGAAATATAGCAAGGTCTCACCTTTCATATTTAAAAAAAAAATATTTCAAAATATCAAATTTTCGAAATATTACTAAAGTAATTTCAAAATATTTCAAAATATGTTACAAAATATTTCGAACCCTTTAAAATATTTTAGGATTAGGAAACTAAGCTGGATCAGTAGATCTGTAATCTGGATCGCGCATTAGACTAATTTTTCAAAATAGTTCAAAATAGTTTGACGATGTTTAAATTCTGTACTACAAGATAAGATTAGATCTTTTGTTTATAATTAAATCTTTTATTTTGTTTTTCACTTTTTAATCAAAAGATATTGTTATCTTATATCCACTTCTTCAAAGATATTAGGTAACTAGAGCGATCTTAGACAGTGAACACTTTGTGTAACCTCACTTTGTTACTGTGATATATCTAAGTCGGAAGGCGTTTTTTTAATAAAACTTAACAAAGAAGATTTAAGGCAATTTGCAATTACGAAAGAGGCTACAATTAGAAGTATATGAGGATACTAATAATTGTTTAATTTGTGTAGTTAATAGTTGTTTTTATTAGTGAAAGAGTATGAAGACTCGATTTTGAACTTGGGGTCCACATCGGCTGCTTTTATACATTTTGTTTTTTCACAAATGTAACAGACTATATCTACTACATGTGTAATATATGTTATATCTACTACTAATAAAATATATAGTATATGTAATAGAAATGTAATATATAAAATAAATAATATATGTATAATAAATGAAATATATAAAATATATGCTATAAATATGATATGTTTTAGAAGTAATACATGTAAAGACATTCGCGCAGAAGGTCCTCAGCCAATCAGATTGCAGATCCTATATTGATTGTTAATTGGTTCCGATCTTATTATCCAGTGATCGTATCGGGATGATTTATAGCTCGTTAGAACCGTCTCAATGAGCTGAATCGAATGGTGGTCGTTTCATTCAATTTGGATCAGCGGATCAAAAGTTATGATCACTTTTGTGTAATTTCTATAGGTCAACAATATATAACGATTAACAGATCTTTAATGATTACATACCCATCACAAAAATTCCAACCCAAATCACTGAGTAAAAAAAAAAACAAAAATAAATTTTTAAAAAATTTCTTATGCCCATCTAATTCATAATGTGTCCTAGATCGTAAAAATATATTTCACAAAATAAAAAAAAACTTAAAAAAAAAAAGTCTGTTTCGACCTATTTTTATCCCTCTCTTCCTTTTACCCCTCTTTCCCTTTTACCTCTCTTTACATTTTACTCTTTCTCCCTTTCTCTCTCTTTTTTTTTTAATATTTAAATATATTTGAAATATTTTAGGACTTTCAAGCTAGATCAGTTGATCACTAGTTGATCTGTAACCTGGATCATATCAAGGATGCGCTTGACTAATATTTTCAATGTTTCGATGATTTTTGATGATTGTACTACAAGATCAGATTAGATCTTTGTTTATTTTTTTTGCTTATAATTTAACTCTTCTATCAATTTTATATTGTTTTTTCATTTTTCATTTGTTTTTTTTGGGTTTGTTTTATTTTTTTAGGTTTGTTTTGTTTTTTTTTATTTTTATTTTTTTTTATTTTTTAATTTTTTTTAATTTTTTTCTACACTTTACCACTAGCACTTTGCAAAAAATCCAACAACTGTTCAGCACTTTGCACAAACCAACTTAGCCTTTCGACACTTTGCAAAAACACAACTAATTTTTTTAGCAATTATAAATTTCAAGAACACAAGTTTTCACAAGTTTTCGCAAGTTATTGCAAGGTTTTGCTTTATTTATTTTTTTGCTTCATGTTTCTTGTTTTTGTTTTTTATTTTTATTAATTTATTTTATTCTGGCACTTTGCGAAAACCTTTAATGATTTCTGAATTGCAAAATCACGAACTTTTACTTCAGAGAAATGGAGATTTGGGCTTTGTTTTATTTTTTTATTTAGTTTGCTTACATTTTGTTTTTTGTTTGTTTTCTTTTTTTTTTACTTATTTTTTTAATTTTATTTTACTTTATTAATCCTTTACTTCTTTTGGAACTTTGCAAGAAAACGACTTGACTTTCCAGCACTTTACAAAAACACCAATGCTAACGTCTCTAGCACTTTGCAAGAAGTCACAATATGAATATGAATGAATATAATCGAATATAAGCGAATATGAGCAAATATAAGCAAATATAATTGTTTATTTTTTCGTTTTTGTTATTTTTGTTATTTTTCGGTTTTGTTTTTTGTTTGTTTTTTACTTATTTTTTTTATTTTATTTTATTTATTCTTTACTTTTTTCAGAACTTTACAAGAAAACAACCTGACTTTTCCAGCACTTTACAAGAACACTAATTCTAAGTTTTTCCAGCACTTTGCAAGAAGTAGTGAATATAAACAAAAATAAGTGAATATGAGTGAATATAAGCGAATATAAGTGAATATGAGTAAATATTAGGAATATAATAGTTTATTTTTTATAGCAAACTGTGAGGTGAGCGAAAATAAGTGTTTAGAGTAGTTTTTTGTATATAGCAATAGAATTAGATATGACGAAGTGCGAAAGTATTTAAAATAATATGTAATAATGTAAAATAATACTGAAAAGAATGTAATAATTAAAATATAATATATAATAAAATATGTAATATTGTTTAAAAATTTTTAAATATAATTAAAATATAATAATAAATAAAAAATATAAAATTTTATATTCAAATCATTCAACTCTTTCTGACGATTATCTGTACCAAAATGTTACAGAAAAGAAATTTTGTTTAAAAAAATTACACTAGATAACAAGCCTAGATTGACTAAGCAAAGAAGTGCATTACTAAAAATAAGCAGTAGTTTAGTATTAGCTCTAGACTTAAAGATATAAACTCGTAGAGTCTTGCATAGTTTTTTACTTTTAGAAAAATTTATAAAAACTTTTTTGGGAAAATTAGCTTAACCCTGTCTGCAGATCGTTGGTAACTGATCGCTAAAACAAACAAACAAATATTAGATGATCAAGTAAACAAACAAAACTCGTGTATAAAATTGATAAACAAATCACGTGACAAAAAACAGAATTGAAACAACGATACAAAATTTTCTAGAATTTTTCAGCCAAACTATATATACGTATCTTTTCCAAAAAATGGGGTTGGAAGTGAAATACCAAAACTTATTCCTTAAGGAACAGAAATCGCAGGAAATCATCCTTAATGAGTTTGAAAGTAGAGTACTTAAGAAAGACAAGCATATAGCGAATCTTAGGACTGAAAAGGATGGAAATCGTCTACAGAATTAGACAATTGCTGGACATGTATAGATGGATAGAACAGAAAAAAGTAAGAGAAATGTTAGCATTGGAGAAAGAGAATCAATTTGTAGAAATGGAAATTGAAAACAATAAAAAGGAAAAGGAGATTATCTTCAGCCTAAAAAATCCTTACAGGAGAATACCTGAAGTAAAACACAAGAAAACAGTATTGTCACGAAAGGAGATAATGTTAGATTTAGAATGCGGCACTATGGACTATGAAACTGAAGAATTGGAAGAAATTTTGAAGGAAAAAGTCTCACAAAAGAAGAGACAGAGAGAAGAAATACTAGAGGATAAAGTTCAATTAATGGAGTAACAAGACTAATAGAGAAAAATATACAAGAGAACATTTTAATGAAAGAGGAATTTGAACTAAATGAGCTAAAAGATGAATGCATATTGACTGCGCAATCCAAAGCTCCAAGAAAGTTGACACACTAGACAATAAAATGAAACCCAACAAAGATAGTATGAATTCATCACAAACAAAGATAGTTAAAGGTTGTTCTAATGTCAATAAAAGTTTTAATCAAAATACATATATGCAAAAAACGCCAATTTTGAGTACAAAAGTAAAACCTAGAATCTAATTAACCTTATTGGATCTGCCAAGAAATGCAAGAGCAAGACTGATAAAAAGATGATTAAGCCCATTTGGACTGGCATTAGTAAAAGAAAATATGCCTTTTGGAAAAAATGAAGCAATCTATATTAAATTAGTTTTACATAATAAGACCAAAAGGATCTCTTAGAGAAAATGAGGGCAATACACTTTGATAAAGGAAAGGTTGTTCATTTGACACACAGAAGGTTTGACACAGACACATTCATGAGCAGGAGTGCTTATAAGCAATCGTTAAAAATGTACCAAAAGTAGCAGTGGAATCTGCTTTATTAAAACAAATGAAGAGGTTTAATGCAAAGGCAGTATATATATTGGCAAATAGCAATGGAAATCAAAGAGGTTGAGCAACAGTTTATTTTGAAATAGCAAAAGATCTGGAAAATGCTTTGAAGAGAACAGCATACTACTATAGCACTAAAATGACTTGGGAAACTAACATAGAAGCATCTGACAATAGAAGAAGGCAAGAACATAAATATATGGGCTTGGTACTGCAAAAAGAAGGTAAATTGACAATTTTTCAAAAAATAATTTTTTTATACAAATCAATTTAAAATACGATTTGTAACATTTTTTATTTAAAACACAAAAACAGTTATGTTAATAAAATTTTGTAGTATAGTTCTTTAAAGTTGGTATTTTCTTATAATTTATGAGTACTGCTATTTACACTATGGTTTTTGCTATTTGCACTATGGATTTTGTGTAACAGTAGATCATCAATCAACATTTTCTATTTGCACCATGGTAATATATGTTGCACCAATAAAAACTCGCCTTTTTTGTAGATTAATAGTTATTTCGCGCTGTTAATGTCATGTAACGTTATACAAATCTTGTTTTGGTAATCTAGTAAGCCTGCTAACCTAATTTTATAATGCGGGCCAACCCTAACCCTAATTTTATAATGCGAGCCAACCCTAACCCTAATTTTTTAAGGACTTAAAAAATTAGGGTAAGGGTTGGCCCGCATTATAAAATTAGGGTTAGGATTGGCACACATTATAAAATTAGGTTAGCAGGCCTACTAGATTAAGTAACCAAAATAAGACTTGTGTAATGTTACATGATATTAATGGCGCGAATAACTATTTAATCTACAAAAAAAGGCGAGTTTTTATTGTTGCAACATGAATATAGCCCAAGGTTACATAAAATTGCAAAAATCCGGCCAGCATTATGTTAAGGCCTTAAAAAATTAGGGTAAGGGTTTGCTCGCATTATAAATTTAGGGTTAGGGTTGACCCGCATTAGATTAGGCTACCAAAAGAAGATTTGTGTAATATTACACAACATTAACGGCGCCGATAACTGTTAATCTACAAAATAGGCGAGTTTTATTGGTGCAACATATATTACCATGGTTAGGGATGCGGGTTATACCTATACCGTATTATACTACTTGTATTATACAAGTATTATATGAGTATTATACACAGAGATTTAGGTATAATACCAATAATAGAACTGGATTAGCCAATTAAATTGCTTTATCTGCAATTCCGAAGTTTCCCTTAGAAAAATTCTGAAAAATTCCAAACAATATATATAATGCATTACGGCGTATTTATGAAATTAAGCTAAAATTCAGTCACTAAATCTGAGTATTTGGTCCCCAATTTTACATTTTAGTTACCAAATGACATATAAATAAATCAATGTTAAACCTCGAAAAAGTTTTTTGGACCTCTGATCTTGATTGATAATAAGTTTAGCTCATCTTCCCACGTGCTAACCTATCTTATTCATCTTATTAAACAGAAATTTATTATAATGACGCACCTTCACTTGGGGATAGTAGTTATTTCAGTCAAAAATCATTATTGTTTACTTAGTGGTCAAAACTTTCAAATTTTGGGTATTTTATAAATTCCTGTAATGGGTAGCTATACTACGCTATACCATATTATACGGTATTATACCTAGTATTATACTACTATTTTCTATTATACCAGTATAATCGCATCCCTAACCATGGTGCAAATAGAAATTGTTGATTGATAATCTACTGTTACACGCAATTCATGGTGCAAATAGCAAAAACCATGGTGTAAATAGCAGTACCCTAATTTATACATATTGGCTAATCCAAAGAATTGCTGATATCTCTTGATTTATTGACTCATTTTGAATAATTTAGCTATTAAAATGTTCATCTCATTGTGACGAACATTTTGATAGCTAAAACATTCAAAACAAACCAGTAAATCAAGAAATATCAGCAATTTTTTGGAATAGGCCATATGAACATAAAAATTGATTTTCTGAAGATTTCTTGTTTTGTCGATTTACTCCTTTTTGTAGCACCAAGCCCATATGTCCAAACGTATACAGGAGGATAATCTGAACGAAATTTTTTTGTACAAAGAAATAAAGATGCTCTGAAGAAAATGTCATTAACAGATATTAGTAATAGTATTAATAGAAAAAACGATAACAGAAACAACAGGAAACAGACGAGATTTTCAACAAAAATATGGCCAAAACAATCAGATAAGATCTCAGAAACACGAAGAGGAGCACCCTAACATAGGAATGTTTGAGGAAATTCTAAAAAGACTAGCTAGAATAGAAGAAAGGTATAAAAGTGTAAAGCAGGCATAGCCTGCTCTTCGCTACTAGAATGATACTCTAGGTGTCTCAAAGAGAAAAGTGAAGATCCTGTACCCTTCTAAAAGCAAAACACTAATAGCACAAGTTAATATAGCATTATCTCAAAAAAAAACACACAAGGAGGGTTCCAAAATAGATAGGTTTTCTTAAAAAAGAATATAAAGTTTTCAAAAATCAAAAGGAATTTAGGCCAATACTCTAAAAGCAGTAGGGAAAGCTCTGGTATAGGTAGGCTAGAGTCCGACAAGGTAGGGACTGCCAGTATTTTGAAGTGATTTAAAGATGAAGAATAAATTATATTTAAAGTATCAAGTCACAATATTAATGGAATCAAAAATTTAAATAGACACAAGTTAGAAATACTTGAAAAATGGATGGAAACAAGTGACTATACGGTTATAGAACTTGTTGAAACAAATGTTTTAGCTAAAGAAGGTTATTTCCTAACAAAGAATTTGGAGAATTACAAAGGGTTTTGGTCAAGCAGTGATGTAAATAAAAAAAAGGGTTCAGGAGTTGGTTTTCTCATGAGAGAGGATTGGAAAAACATTTAGGTCAAATAGTTAGATATAGTGAATTTATGATCAAAGTAGCTTTTTATTTTAGACAACTAGAAATAATTGTTATTACGGTTTATTTACCTCCGAATGATAAAGATAAAATCAAACGGGTTTAACAGGAAATCATCAAGAGGTACATGAAGAGAACAGCCAAAACATAGTTTATTATAATGGGCAATTTCAACCATGTTTTGGATTCTGTATTAGACAAATGGAGGTCAACAGAAAGTCTGTGCAAAAAAAGACTACCCCTACATAGCTGGTTGTTAGGTCAAGGTTTTAAAGATGCTTTTCGCTAGTTGAACTCAATATCAAGGGCATATACTGTGGCCTACCATATTATTGTGGACACTTTTTAAAAATTTGTACAGAGCTAAATATATAAGATATTAAGCTAAAAATTAGATTATAAATTCTTTAGATCTATACCTTTTAAATAAAAAAAGTTTAAAAAATTTTATACTACAGTTTTTAAAATAATTAAATTTAAGTAAAATTTTAGATTTTTAAGTTTGACCGGTTTTTATTGTTGTACAAAATTAATTAAAAAAAAAAAAAAAAAAAAAAAATAAATTTTTAATAAGCTAATTGAACTTCAAAAATAAGCAAAAATTATTCAGCATAACAAATTACATATAATCCCAAAATTTTTTAAAATTTTATAAAAATTTAAGGTAGTTATTATTCTAAATATAAAAATGCAATTTTTAATTCAAAATTATATCAATTATCAAATATAGTAATTTATTACTATATATAGTAATTAACTAAAATTTTTTTGAAAAATTATAAAATTTTAATGATATGTGCATTTTGTTATACTAAATAAATTTATTTAAAAAAATTGCTAGTTTATTAATAAAAATTTAAGTTTATCTATTACTATATCTAGTAATTCTGTTTATTATAAAAACTGTATTAAAATTTAGAAAACCGGTCAAATGCAAAAATTTAAAAATTTACTTAAACTTAATTATTTTAAAAACTATAGCATAAAATTTTTTAAACTTTTTTTTATTTAAAAGGTATAGATTTAAAGAATATATAATTTAATTTTTAGCTTGATACCTTATATATTTAGCTCTGTATAAATTTTTGAAAAGTGTTAACAATAATATGGTAGACTACCGTACTTGGTCCAACTGTAGATCTAAAACCAGAATCAATCAGATCTGGCTTTCAGAAGGACTAACAAATGTGTTATTGAGAGCAGAAATTCATAGCATGGACTATGTCACTTGCAGTGGCCACATACTAATTAACGCGAAAATGCAGGTTGAAGATTTACTTGGTGGATTAGCATTGCAAAAGTGCGTAAAAAGAAAATCACTAGAACAGTATACGAATATGACAAGGCCACACAAGAGAACTAGCAGGACTATAAAGAAGACCTCTACTAGTATTTGTACAAAACCAAGTAATAAACAATTAATCAACGGAACTGCATAGGAAAACTCTAACTAAGAATTGTATATTGGATGAAGCATGGGATGCAATAGAAAACACCATTATTTATGCGGCAAATAAGAATATTACAAAGAAGAAAATTTATAATTACTCTCAGAATAGAAAGAAAAATGCAAGAGTACAAAAAAATATATGCTCAGATATCGTCAAGATTAGCAAAATTTTGAGAAAGACAAAAAACAACTAAATCAAGGTAGAGGTTATAATAACAAAGACCTTAGCAAAGTGAATCAAATCTTGCATGCAATAAATGAGAAGTATAAAACAAATATACCTTTAGCTCTGCAGGCAATAGACTTATAGTTGAGAGAGAGGGCTTTAAGGTATTAATAATAATGTGAGTAAAGTATTGGAAGAAGCAAACAAACATTTCCCAAATCAGCTCAAAAGGAGAGAAATCAGAAAGGATAAGATAACCAAGGAATGTGCTGAGATTTATAGACCAATTGAATCAATTAAAGATAATTGATACTCTCTAGACATATCCAAAGAAGAGTGAGAAGATACTTTGAAAGAAGTTAAAATGAACTTAGCTCCTGGGCCTCAAAAATTAGTTATACATTAATTAAGAATGCAGATAGCAAGGTCCAGAATATTTTTAGAATTTTTGCAAACAGGTATATAATGGAGGCCAAATTCCAGCCAAATAGAAACTGGCTCAATTGTACCCATTTGAAGAATGAGGATTAGGGGCATTGCCTTAACAACATTAGGCCAATAGCACTATTAAATCGTTCAGAAAGTGCATTACTAAAGTAATCACAAAGAGGCTTTCAACGATTTTGGTTAAAAGGTCTATTCTTAAAGAAGCAAATTTTGCAGCACTCCCAGAATCATTGACGGAGTACCCAATACAGCTCATGAATGCAATGTTAGAAGAGATCAAGGAGAAGTCAAAGGAGATTTGGGTCCTGTTCCAGGATATGTGAAAAGCATTTGATTCAGTACACATAAATATTAGAGTTAGTCCTCCAAAAAATCAAGGTCCCGAAAAGGACAATTCAGTTCTTTATAAATCTGTTTGAAAGCAGGAAGTTTAGAGTTATAACAGGTGTGGGTCTTTCTGAAGTGATTACAGTTGAAGATGGAATAGATCAAAAAGAGGTAATCTCTCTTCTAGCATGATGCATCTTCTACGATCCTCTTTTGGTAAGGGTTCAAAAGAAAAAATCGGGTTATAATATAGAGGTTCAGGAGCCAATAGATTTATCCAGGAACTCATACTGCAAACATACATATAGGCAGACAGTTATCGCTTTTGCAGATGACACCTCTTGGATCGCTAAAAATAAAGAAAAATGATTCAAATTCTACATATTGCAGAAGTATTTTATCAAATTCATAATATTGAGATCAATGGAAGTAAATCCAAGCTACTAGTATAGTATTCTAATTTAAGTAAGGAGGAGAAGTACATCCAAGTTAATAAGAATATAGTTAGCCCAAAGATAATCAATTCCTCATAAGAATGCTAGGAGTATAGTTAGAAAACAATTTAAAGGAAATTCTAGTTACGAATAGAGCAAAAGAAATAGTATGGCAGGCTACATTGGCACTTCAAAAAAGAACACCACGCCTAGCCAATATGCTTATATTAATAATATGTTTCTTTTACCAAAGCTGACATATATGCTTCAGGTTTCTAGATTATTACTGGAGAACCTGAAAAAGATACAACAGCCTTTTCAGAAGCTTGTTAAACACAAAATTGGAGTTAAAAGGTCCATAGGTAACTTTGTTATCACACACAATTACCTTGGTAGTTGTCAACGCCTTAACTATGAATTGGCAGCTAGGCAAATTGTAGCACTATATAAGCAAGTGAACCAAGAAGACCCTCAGTCTGGTCTTGCAAGAATTAGAATTAAACAGGGGTACCTTAACGCCAGTCTAACAAAAGAAATAGAAGATAATGCTACTATACAGGATCTGTATAAATCATAGAAAAGTAATTTGTTATATCTGGTTTTACTTAAAGCAAAGAAGCTAGGGCTGAACTTTTATTTTAATAATGAGAAGTGGAATCTTGCAAGGTCGAGTATCACAATTAGAGATCTGTTAAAAAAGTCAGACATATTGGAACTAACTAAAGAGCTCAAAAAACACAACATCTTTTATCTTCATCAAAGGACGGGAAAAGTCTAATATCATAGCAGCAAATCATATTAGCATGGGGTTCTAGTAGAAAAGGAAGAAAAGCAAAATAGTTTGATGTAGTTTAAGGGAAGTTCTTCAAGACCACAAGGCAAGAGTATTAAAAGGAGAGTTTACAGTTTGCTCTCAGGAAATTCCAAGGATTGCTATGAATCGGAACTCAATTTCTATAATGATAGACGCAAAGAGTGGATATGGCTTCAAGACAAGGAATATCCAGGTAAAGTGCATGGAGATATCAGAAAAGGAGAGAAAAGAGTTTTTGCAGAGCATAAGGGTCATAGCATAAATTCAGAAAATAATGAAATATCACTTTTGGAATATACATGCCAAGACGAACAAGGCAACAAGAAGCTCAAGTGTACGAAATGGGTATGTAAGGAAAACATTATCATCCAGCTTCTGAGACCGACTCTTAAATCAAACAAAAGAATAGTTCCTGTTTTCAAAGATTTTATAAAAAAAAGAGATGAAATTAAAAAAGAACTTGCCTTGAAAGCAGGCAAAGAATTGGTGCGATTAAAACTAGTAGAACAAAAAGAACTGGAGATATTGAAGAAGCAGAGATTTGAACTGGCTTTAAGGGATTTATTAGATGAACAAATTAGATTCAATCTAGGTCAAGAGAAAAGTGAATTTATTTTTTATATGGATGGTTCATTATTTAAAAAGAAGGGTATCTCAGCTATAGGTGCAGGTTGGCTACAGACAGATAGCAAAGGGTTAAGAACTGTTTTAGAGGGTTTTGCCAAGCTAGAAAACTGGTCTTCATCTTCAAAGCCAGAATTAGTAGCTATTTGGCTAGTTTTGTTAATGGTCCCTATTAATAGTTTAGTTTTAATTCATACAGATAGTGCTATCGCAATTGAATGTAAAAGAGGTGGGAAAAGATACCTAAATGCGATCTTGAGATGGTGTAAAGTTAAGAACTATGCAAGTGAAACAGATTAAATTAGAGCTTATTAAAGTCAAAAGCCATGACAACAATTTCTGGAATGATAGGGCAAACTTTCTTGCGAAGAACGAAGCCAGACAGGGTATGATAGTAGATATCATATCAGAAACAAATGACTGGTTAACATGTAGCCTTAGTTGGAAAAATTACATAGTGAAAACGAGAGTAAGATCTTTTATTAAAAGAGTGCAAAATACCCAAATTGGTGCAGAATGGAAGGCCTCAGAATACTTACAAAAGTCTAGAGCGAGAAGAAGATAGTAAGGAGCTGTTTCATTGGCAGTTATTTTGGTCGCACCTAAAGGACAATCAGAAGTAAAATGTAACTTAATGGCAAGAGGTAAACGTTTAGCGTTTTGGTTAAAAGTTTTGTATAATGAGCTGCTATTATTGTAGGAGTTAGGAAGACAAAGACCTGAAATATACAAGGATACTAGTTGTAAACTGTGCAGTGAAAATGCGCCAGAAACTCTAAAACACCTTGCAGTTTGCAAGAGCCTGAGGGCAACATAGCAAAATATTGAACAGTAGCCTCAGAGGTTGCTTGGAAAGAGCTTATAGTGAAAGAAAAAAATCTGGTAACTTTAAGGAGATTCTTTTTGGTGTGGAGCTCAGTGATAATAAGAAAGCTTTCTTTAGAGTGCATCTAGCCAAGGGCTGCTCCCAAAAAGTAACTTTAAAGAGTCAGAAACCAGAGGAATCAGATAAAGGAATCTTATAATCTGCATTAAGATTTTTCTTATTTCAATATGGAATGGTTTTTACAATTCTATTTGGAGAGAAAGATGTACAAGAGTTGCGAAATGGGAGAAAAGAACAGAAATCACAAGAAGCATGAAAAGGTCTGGTCCTTCGGGCAATGACAAAAAGAAAAATGCTACAGCATTAAGTGGTCCAAAGCAAAGTGTTACTAGTAAAGAAAATACTAAAGCATCAAGAAGAAAAAAAGTTGACTCTCTTTGGACAAAGGCAATAGAGAAGTATATTAAAAGTAGTTTCAAGCCACTATGGTTTTGTTATTGACAGAGTTGACACAGAAACCTGGCTTACCCATAAGCCAGTGCGACAGATTGCATCTAGGTATTTGCGAAGCAACCAGATGATGCCTGCTTTTTATTTGTAGTATAGTAAATTTGTAATATTGTATTAAGTATTATAATAGTATTATATAAAATAAAGCACTGATGAGACTGTCAAAGCCAAAAAAAAATTTCTATATTAAATTGCAAAACCGCGCGAAATATTGCAAAAACTGTAAAAAAGCATGATTATATGAATATGTATATTGTTTATTTATTTTTTAAAAAATTTTGAAAATTTGCGAAAATTTGCAAATATTGCGAAACAATGTGAAAATATCAAAATATTACCTCCTGCATGCATTAGTTTATTGATCTGCATAAATACGTGACTCCTGTAGGGAGGGTAATTTGCATTTTTTTATTTGCCATATATTTCGAAATATTTCGAAATAATAACCGTAATATTACTATAATATAGTGTAATATATTATGTAATTTACTGCATTGATCATAAGATTTTTGTAATATTACGAGCTGTAATATCTTATATAAGATTACATATATATAATTCGCTGATAATGTAATTTATATTAAGTGTTATATATTTTATTAATACAAATTCTCCTTTTTTCGCGAATTGTCAATTAAATAAACTTATTTAGAAGATCAAAATATATCTATAATAAAATTTTTAGCAAGATTGGAAAACATTTTATTGTTTAACTTTTAACTTTTATATATGGAACAAAGAATACTCTACCAAGCATTCTGTAAAGATAAAGTAGTTCTAAAAGAATATTTGTTAATAGCATCTAGGACTGACCTTGACTGACTAATGTATTAGAGAGTTGTACTAGTAAAACAAGTAGAATTGGCAGGAGAAGCAGAGATCTGAGGGTTTAAATGGGCAACCCCCTAGTTGGGTTACAGGCATGCAACTAGCATAGAACCTTTGGGTGGACTACTTAAATTAAACAATCAAAAGTTGTATATATGGCTAGTTGTATCCTGATCCATAGAATTGAATAAAAAACTTATCCCTATAGCAGGTACTTTGATATAAAAAAAACAAAAATTATAAAAGTTCCAAACTTAATTTTAACAATATTAAGGAGGCAGAAACACAAAATTTATATAATATATATAATTTGCTAATGAATAAAATTTAAAAATACAATTTATTGTTATAAAAAAAACTTGCAATTTTTTAAATAACTATTTAAATACTGTACTCAACTATTTAAATACTGTATTTAACTAACAAATTAACATGATAATTTTAAATACTGCGCTTACTAACAATTATTACACAATTTTTTAAATGTTGTACTCAACTAACAAATTATTATAGATATTTTTTTAAATACTATGCTCAACTAACAAATTAATATACAATTTTTAAATATTGCACACAATTAACAAATCTAATGCAATTTTTTAAATACTGCACTTAAATTAGCAAATTAATATTCAATTTTTAAATTAGAAAATATAAATATAATGTAAAATAATATGATTTAGTATGATTTAGCTTAATTATACTAAATTATAAAACTTTTATATCTCTAAAGAGAGAGTAGGGTATTAAACATTTTACTTAAATGTGTGAATAATATAAACCAAAAAAAATCTGGGCCTTAAAGTTACAACTATTGAATTAAAGAAATGTTTACTATATCTACTAATTTGATAAATAGCACTTTATACTATTTATTTTTTATAGTTACTATAAAAATTTTTATTACAAACTATTTGATATTTTAATAATATTATATAGTTTGATTATTATACCAAAATTATTTAATTTTATTAATGTTTTTTGAGATATCATCAAAAAACATAAGTTATTACAATATCTATTTGTGTTATAATACTTATATTTAGTGTTCAACTAATATTCAAACTTGAATCCAAACCTGATTGTCCGAGTTAAGTTCCATTTACAATTTTTAGACTAACTGATTCTGGGTCTTAAACAATAGGTACCCAATTAACTTATATAAACCTGCAAATATTAATCATCTAATCTTAAACAAATAGAATATTGATATAATCAGAATTCAGAAATTTAAGAAATTCTTTGCACTTTGGTCATATTTTATTTTATCTATAAGATTTTGACAGTTATATTATATTACTACCAAGAATGATGGAACCATTTTTCATCCTTCAGCAGATACAGTACTAGTGAACTTTATAAAACAGTAAAAGTTTCAACTGATTCTATTGAAGATAAAGAACCAAATCTGCTATTTCACCCTTTTTTTATTTATATATATGTTTTATCCTAGATAAGAATCCGCTAATTTAGAATACAATTGTCCTGATTCAGAAACAGGGTACCAAATTTAGAATTCTTAAGCAGGTTGTCTGGATTGATAATTTGATTAATTTGATTGGTAGAATCTTCAATTTAGAATCCAGCTGTCCTGATTCAAAATCAGGGCAACTGAATTTAGAATTCTTAAGCGAGTTGCCCGGATTAATAATCACTCAACTGTAATTGCCACATGGAACTTCAATTTTATTACAGTTAGACCTTTTTAAGTGCATGCCCTTATGACCACACTTTCATAATGTGCATTTAAAAAATAATAAGAAAAAGTGCATTTATAGAGGTCAAGTATATATTTGGACCAGCACTTAAGCAAGCATTTAAAAAAAGTGTGCACTTAAAAAGAGTGCATATAGAGAGGTCTAAATATCATAGAAAAATGACATTTAATAGATATAATTATCTTGTATAGGGATGTTAAGTTATTTGGCCTGAACTAGTAAATAAAATAAAGTAATACTCAATAATACCTAAAAAAGGCAATATAAGTTAAATCTTTTTTAAAAAAAATTAATCATCATCAGAAACTTTTGTAGAATCAATTCCCTTGCCGACTAGAAACATTTCTGACAATTTTTCATTAATTTCACACATGTTAATAAACATGCTCCATCTTTGAACATATTCTCATAGTACGATTTTTCAATATTTTTAACTAATTTAGATTTATTTAGTTTTAATAAAACGCTTTCATCACTTTGCCATTTCTCAAAAATTTCACAAAGTCTTTTGCAAATAAACATTTTTTTGAATTTTTATCCCAACAGTTTCTCATAAGGTTTATGTACTATTGTGGTACTTCTTTATTAATAGCAGGTCTTAAATCACAATAATATATTAAAAAACCAAGTTTCGAAATATCAGGCTTTTGATTGTACAATGTAGTTTTTCCATATAAAATTTCATACATAATTATACCAAATAAATAAATATCTGAAGCTTTAGTGTACAGTTAGTTATTTAAAACTTCTAGTATGACGTATAGTAAAATTCTAAAAATTCTGTCAGATTTTAATTTTAACATAATATTATTATATTAAAATTAAGAATTTTTGGAATTTTACTATATGTCATACCAGAAGTTTTGAATAACAAACCATATACTAAGGCTTCAGATATTTATTTATTTGGTATAATTATGAGAAAATTTTATATAGAAAAACTATATCATACAATCAAAAACTTGATATGTCGAAACTTGGTTTTTTAATATATTATTATGATTTAAAACCTGCTGTTAATAAAGAAGCACTACAATATTATGTAAACCTTATGAGAAAATGTTGTTGGGATAAAAATTCAAAGAAACGTTTATCTGCAAAAAATCTTTGTGAATTTTTTGAGAAATGGCAAAGTGATAAAAGCATTTTATTAGAACTAAATGAATCTATATCATTATTTAAAAATATTGAAAAATCGTACTATGAGAATATGTTCAAAGATGGAAACAAGTTTATTAACACATATGAAATTACTAAAAAATTGTCAAAAATAATTCTAGTTAGCAAGAAAATTGATTCTACAGAAGTTCCTAACAACAATTAATTTTTTTAAAAAAAAAAAATTAAACATATATTGATTTTTTAAATATTATTAAGTATTACTTTATTTTATTTACTAGTTCAGGCCAAATGACTTAACAATCCTACACTAGATAATTATGTCTATTAAAACTCTATTTTTCATGATATTTAATAGTGATATCTCTAATAAAATAAAATTGAAGTTCTATGTGGCACATGCAGTTGAGTGATTATCAATCTGGGCAACCTGCTTAAGAATTCTAAATTCAGCTACGAATTCTGAATCAGGACAGCCAGATTTCAAATCGGTCAAATTTTACCAATCAAATTAATCAAATTATCAATCCGGGCAACCCGCTTAAGAATTCTAAATTTGACTACCCTAATTCTGAATTAGGACAACCAGATTCTAAATTGAGCAGATTCCTATTTGGAGTACAATATATATATGTATATTTTTCAATTTTTTTTTAAAACCTATATAAGCATACTTACCTACTTTTCATACAAATTAACATTTTATACATATAAGCTTTCTTTGACAAATTTTGCACAAGATTATTTTTTGATTTCTGCAACAAGCATTCTAAGTGGAGGTATTTAACATTAGTAGGAACATAATAACTGATAAATGAAACTGGTTATATAAGAAAACAGTAAAGTCAGCAATATGCCTAAAGATATAGTAGAGAGGATATCAAAATGAGCAAAATAAACAAAATTAAATCAGGCTTGTAAGAATAACCATTTTTTATTCTTAAATTTTTTTTTTTAATTTTTTCTTTTTTTTGATTTTCTTTTTTTTGATTCTTTTTTTTTTGACCTCAATTTTTTTGTATATATAATTGTGATAGTTAACAAAAATTTGCAAATAGAGATTCAATTAGTATTTTTATGAACTAGGAATTAATATTGAAATCAATTAATGCAAAGTACTATAGCAATATATTATTAAAGCCTAAGAAACTGAAATCAAAATAGATAAACATAAAATATTCTATTTTTTTCAAATTTAGCTATCAAAAATGCATTTTATTGCTTTAATAATATTTTTTTTATCTTTTGCTTTGCATTTGAATATTTGGTAGTACTATTTCATTTTATTAGTTCTTGTATAAAATGTAATATAAGCAATAAAGATTTATAAGACTTGAACTTCATTATAATTTTTGATTAAGTATTTAAAATTAGTTGCAAATTATTTTCATTAATTATTTGTTGAATTTTGCTATGCAAAAATTGGGTTCCAGTTCAGTGTCAGGTTTTAATGATTTAGTTCTGGGTCCGAGTACTAAATTGAACTTAATTTTTGAATTGAGCCTAGTTTGCACAAAACCAAACAAAACAGATTATGCAGAATACTACAGTGGGACATATTATTATGGACACTTTTGGAGGAGCCATTGATCAAAATCAGGTAAGTAAGCGCAGCACGAAATTTATATCACGTGACTGGCCGATCTCACAGTACAACATATTAAAATTTTATGCAGTTTCGTTACATTGTGCTGAAGTTATGCAAAAAATTCCAAAAATTCGATTTTTTCATTTGTATGAAAGTCAAAATTTTACATTTTTTTCTTTTCTTTTTTTTTTACATTTTATTATAAAAAAAAAAAATATATATTCTAATATTTGTTGGGTCCGCCACCAGCTAATATACAAGCATCAACCGATTGGGGACACTAGTAGTGATTATAGTCGATAAAAAATTTATAGGCTTAGTCGAGTCGATGTTCTAAATATGACTTAGTCGACTAAGTCGACTAAAATGAATATTGCTATAATATTTATTTATTTTTCTATACACTGCATATAACATAAATTTATTGAGATATATTGCCTCTAAAATACAAATTTTGCTATATTTTATATAATTCTGAAACTACCCACTGCTCATGCTCATATTTTATGTTGAATTATTGTCTACCTTCCGAAAAATTCTGTTTGTTTATATAATTGTACCTATTTATATTCATAGTCTACTAAGTCGACTTTTTAAAAGATCAACTAATTTAGCTGACTAAGTCGACTAAGTCAACTAAAGACATATCGACTTGAAACACTAGATACTGGCGACTAGTTTATGGCAAAGTTCTGGTGGTGTTTCATACTACAATTTTTTAACAAGAGCATCCAGCTCTCTGAGATTACCTGGCCTTTTCTTACAATGTACAGAACACTTAACTTAATTCCACAGGTTTTCAATTGGATTAAGATCTGGACTTTGTAGTGGCCAATCCATCACACGAATTCAGTGTTTCTTCAAATATTCCAAACCTACTGTATCAAGATGCGGTCTTGCATTATCCTGGATGAAGATTGGGCGACCCTGATCTTCATTTGCTGGAAATTTTTTTTATAGTGGGGTCGGTATATTTCCAGAGAATTTCAAGGTGCAACTTACCATTCAAATTGGATTTTAGAGGAACAAAAGGTCCAACTCCAAACCAGGAGAAGCAGCCCAATACATACGTCCAGAGCTACGTCCTACACTACTACCAATGCAATTGATTTCCCATTTTTCATTTGGTTCACGCCATAACGTCCAGGGGAATCTAAAAAAAGACGCACTTAGGTCTCGTCCAACCACAACACATGTTTAAAGTTCCGAACAGACCAATACTGATGATTAAGCGCCCAATTATACCTTTTTACAATATTCTCAACCATGATAAGAGGCTTTTGGGGGCGACACATGAGGACAAGCCCAAGCTGTGCAAAGAACGGCACATAGTTCTCTCAGAAATTGTTTTTTCACTTATACAATTGTGTAGGTTTGTCATTTTTGTAAGGCTGAGACGGCGGTTACCATTTGTAACTAAGTCTTTAAGGTTTTCAAAATCAGAAGAAGTTAAAATTTTCGGTCGACCAGTCCTTTTTTTTGCATTTCTATGTCCAACTCAGTATACTGCTTTATGATGTTCCCCACAGAACTTTTACAACAACCAGCTGCAGCTGCAATTGTACAAAGCAAATCACCTCTTTGGTGTCCATAAATTATGGCTCCACGCTGATTTTCTGTTAAATCTTTCTTTACACCCATTTTTCATAAGAAAAAAAAATTAAGATTCACATTTGTTTTTTTATGCTGATCTGTCATATCAATATACTTTTTTTATGTCGCATAACATAACCTGGTTGTTGTGCTACATTTGTGCAAAATTTGAGCTGATTTGAACAAAAAATCGATTTTTTGTGAATTTTTTTTTAAAAAAAAAAAATTCAAAAAATTAAACCCGAAAATGCTACTTTCTACTACCTCTTGCATAACTTCGGCAAAATCTAACGAAACTGTGTGAAATTTTAGTATATTGTACCGTGAGATCGGCTGGTCACGTGACATAAATTTCGTGCTACTCTTACTTACCCGATTTTGATCAATAGCTCCTCCAAAAGTGTTCATAATAATATGTCCCCCACTATATTTGCATTTACTTATTTTCTTGGATAATATAAACTTTTGGAGAGGAAATAGCCAAGTAAAGTATAAATTTTGACTATTCCTAATTAGCCTAATAAAGAATCCAACTATGTATAAAAAGAAAAAATTAAAAATATACAAAAACTAATATTTAAATTGATCTTGGTGTACTAAATAAAAATGATAAAAATCAATAAATATTTGATTTAACATTTTAATAATTTTTTACACCAAACTTTCCAAGAAAACTAAACTACAAAAACTTTATAGTTAGTATATTTGTACATACCAAAACTTTATGGATACAAAGCCTATTTATTGGATGTTTTGCATTTGAAGTAGAGTTAAAAAAGATTGCAAACTTTTAAGCAAAAGACACCTTGGTAAGCTATGGTACTACTGAGCAAAAACGTAATAGAGGACTCTAGAGCTTTGTCAAGTTCTATAAATATAAAAGTAGAAGTAAAGTCTTGGTTAGATATACTACTTTATCTAGCATAACTCTTACAAGCTTCTTTTAGTTTTGTATTTTTCTCTTGTACCTCTTTGGACTTTTCACAATTTCAAAAAAGTAGGAATTTCAGTTTATCTCATTCAAAAAATTAGCAGTGTTTACTCTGTTCAAATTGAGAACCAGTCTCTAAACTGGAACTGGCATTGTTATGAATAAGTTTGGTATTTATATATAAATAAACATAAATAATATGTAAGAAATCTTGAAAAGCATACAAAGAAATTTCTTTTCTTTTATTTATAATATTTTCTCTTTATGTACTCTACATATAATACTTTGATAAGTTCTAGCTTATATAGTGGTATACAATTTTTATTAAGAGTTAGATATATTAATACCTTCATTTTTTATTTTACAATAATATTTTTAGATTAGATCTTGTTGGTTTGGGATTTTTGGTATTTCATTTAGGTAATTTTGTTTTACTCTATTTAGTCTTTTTCTCTTTTTATTCTTTTTTATAAGAAGCTTAGAGAAGAAGCTTTTAGAAGGAATAGATTTAAAGTAATAGTTTGTAGCCACTAATTGGTATTTTTGAAAAGTACTTTTTAAAAATTCAGAAAGCCAACAAGAAAAATAAAGTGTTGCAAAGATAGTTATATTTGGGCACTATTACAGTAGCTGAGTGAATCTTTATTTTAGTGATAGTGATAATTAGTATACTTTTGGCTATCTAGTTTGGTTTTGCCTATAACTATCAAATAATAACAATAGAACTTGTCAAAAAAAGTAATAAATAAAAATGTTAGAAATAAAATATTAAGTCAATAAAAAATTATTTATTGTTGCAGACATAAAGAAATCAGTCAAGTTTACTAAAATGCATCTATGGTCTTTTACACTATATATACAAAACTATTAGAATAGCCAATCAAAATTTAAGATCAAGTATAACATAAAATTTCATTTTTTTGTTTATTTTTTAAAAAAACATTTATATCTCAAAATTTGCTTATGAAACCACTTTGCTAAATTTTGTATATACTAATATCTCTAATAAAATCCCAGACTTTACTCTAACCCTAAAGTAATTAAATTTAATTTTTTATTTGTAAAAATTTATTTTTTTTTGTTTTTGTTATACTGATTTGCAAATCTAATTTACCTATAGTATAAAACACCAAAGGTGCATTTTATAATAATTGAAATCAGATAATTGTGAAATTTAGAGGTTTTAATTTAAAAATATAAGCTACCAAAATTTATCTATACTCTTAATAATTCTGACTCTAAACCATAAAAATAACTACTGTATTTTCATATAATAACACATATCTTATATTATTTCAAGCATCTATGTGTTATTTGAGATGCACGTATGCAATATTTCAGATTAATCTTGCCAAAATTTAATAGACATTTGACTATAATTATATTTATAGTAAAACTTTTAGGAGAGGGGGTGCATTATTTCGGGATGCACATGTGTATTATTTTGAGGCAAATAGCAATTTTTAAAAAAGTGTCAATTTTGAAATAATGCACATGTGCATTATTACACAAAAATATGGTAATAAAAAAGGCCCTAAAAATTTTAAAATTCAGACATAAAATAAGTTTAATTTCATTTATGATCTGATTTCATTACATTAACTTATTAGTAGAGCAAACAATTTCCTTATTAGGGGGACATCTAAAGCTGTGTCCAGTCACATGTTTTTGATTTTTTAATTAAAGTTAGGGTAAGGGTTAGTTTGGAATTAGGGTTAGGGCATGCCTTATAGTAAACTTATCCCCTGACATTTTTATTAATGCACCAAGATGGGTTTAGACTGTTGTTTCTTGTATTTTTGCAACTTTTGCTTTTCTTTCACTGTTTTTGCCTCTTTGGGCTGATCCGTGTTGATCAAATAACAATCCTATTGGCTCTATGTCATGCAATGGACATGGCTTTAGATGACCCCCTTATTAGCCTAAGCAATCAATGGAGATCACAAAAGATAATCTCTCAATTTAAAATGCATCTATTTAAGCAAATTTGAAATAAACAAAAAATAAACTCTTATAATTGTTAACGAGTTTACCACTGGTATCAACACTACAATGATTTTACCAATTACATGCAGTGTAACATAAAGATCTTAAATTTTTTGTCATTTTGCTATTTTTTTCAAAAATACCTTCTAACTCAAAATTTTATCTATGAAACCACCTTTTTTTTAAAAAAAAAATTCCTTGTGAAATTTCACTATATACCATGCCTCACCCTAGCCCCTAACTATTAACTCTCACTTAACATTTATTAAATTCAATTTTTGTTTATTTTTTTTGTTTATTTTTTATATTGATCTTCATACTACACCACATACTGGTTAAACACAAGTGGTGCGTTTTAATAAACTTGATTGTTAATATGTCTTTTTTTTTATATCTTATTAAATTGTGTTTAATAACAAATTTTCTTGGCACGTTTTATAATCATTTTATAACATAATTATTTTTAATAAATTCAGATAACTAAAACATGGTTTCAAAATAATTGGAATCTTTTAGTAGTATATTTATTTGATACATAGAGTTCGTACAGTGATCGATTTACAAGATAACTCTTTCCACTACATAAAGAGATCATACTTATTTCTCTCACATGTATTCATCACTAATATTGAAATTAAGTAATTTAGATCTAATAGCTTTACTTGTTAATGCTTCTGATATTTCTTGTGTGTTAATGATCTTACTTGTGTACATGTGGTCTGCATGTTTTGGCGAATTAAATGGCAAATCATAAATTATTTTATCAAATTCCAAAAATTGATCTGTAATTTCATCTACGTTATCTAAACCTTTTATTTTATCAATCCAACAATTAATTTGCGTTTTAATTTTGTCAATGTCATCTATTTTATCAAGCCAATCATTAATTTGAGTTATAATTTCGTCTAAATCATTTGAACCTTTTATTTTATTAATTTCGTCCATGTTATCTAAACCTTTAATTATATCAAGCCAATAACTAATTTCTTGTTTTTTTTTAATTTTGTTTACTTTATTTGAAACTTTTATTTCACCAAGCCAACGTTTAATTTTAAATTTTATAAGCTTATTTACGTAATCTGGAACATTTATTTTATCAAGCTGATCTTTAAATTGTTTTTTTATTTTGCTTGCGTCCCCTGAATCATTTAGTTTATCAAGGCATTCTTTAAGTTGATTTATAATTTTGTTCACTTGATCCGAAATTTTTATATATTCTATTTTATTAATTTGATTTTTAATTTCATCCAAGTCCTTTAAGTCTTTTGAATTATTTATATCAAGCCAATCCTCAAGTTGTTTTATAATTTCGTCAATCTCATCTGAAACTTTTATTTTATTAAGCCAATTATTAATTTGACTTACAATTTCGTCTACATCATCTGATTCTTTTATTTTATTAATCCAATATTTAATTTGTTTTTTAATTTCGTCTACATTATCTTTCCTTCTATTTGATCAAGGCAACAACCAATTTTTTGTTTTTTATTTTCATTCACTTTATCCGAGGTTATTATTTCATCAAGCCAATATTTAATTCTATGTTTCATAATTTTGTTTACGTATTCTGAACCTTTTATTTTATCAATTTGTTCATTAATTTGTTTTTTAATTTTCGTTTACGCCTTCCAAATCATTTAATTTATCTACCCAATATTTAATTTGTTTTTTAATTTCGTTTACGTCTTCTAAATTATTTAATTTATATATCCAACATTTAATTTGATTTATAATTTCATTTACGTTATCTGGCCAACCTTTAATTTCATATTTTATAAGTTCATTGTAAACTGAATCTTTATCAAGTTGATCATTGATTTGTTTCTCAATTTTGTTTATGCCTTCTGAATTTTTTATTTCATCAAGCACATATTTAAGCTGCTTTATATATGAACTGTCGATTTTATCAAACCCATA
The DNA here is from genome assembly GCA_003550325.1 of Gigaspora rosea. Classification (NCBI taxonomy): domain Eukaryota; kingdom Fungi; phylum Glomeromycota; class Glomeromycetes; order Diversisporales; family Gigasporaceae; genus Gigaspora; species Gigaspora rosea. Next base: position 102,252 of record QKWP01000643.1, read on the forward strand.
TTTAATTTTACGTCTTACAACTTCGTTTACGTAATCTGAGCCTTTTATTTTATCAAGCCAATCATTAATTTGAATATAAATATTGTAAGCAGTAGGTCGTATTCGTGAATTTAAATTAGTACATTGCTTTGCCAATTCAATATAGCAATTAGGTGTTCCATCTACAAATTTGGGGCGTAATCCTTTAGTGCAAATTTTCAACGCAAGTACTGTATATTATCAAATTCATATCCATCAAAAGGCCTTTGTCCTATCGAAATTTCCGTCATAATAACTCCAAAACTGTAAATATCTGCGGCTTGCGTAAACTGCTGCTCACCCAATAAAACTTCCGGTGCAACATAGGGCATGACTCCATAAACTTCGTCTTTTGAGACATTTTCATCCACCTTTCTAGATAGTCCTAGATCCGATATATAGGTTCGCATACTTTTATCTAATAGAATATTTCCACTGTGAAAGTCACCATGAATATATCCCGCATAATGAATGTCATGTAGCTCTTCTGAAATACTGGCAAGTAGTTTTAATTTAGTCTGCCATGTAAGTTTATTAAATTCTGTCCTTAAAAATTTATGAATGCTTCCGTTATTGGCATACTGTGCTACCATCATGTATTCTTTAGTTTTTGTATCCTGTGTCAAGCCATAAACCTTAAGCTTGATACCCATTAAACCACATTTTATGTGATTGTTGAACTATTAAATTTATGTGAATAAATTAGTAATTATTGTTATGTCTTAATGTTAGAATTGTTTAACGCTGAAATTTGTTATAAATTAAAATATTTTTCAGTTAGATCAAATTTAAGGTTGGATTATATTAATAAGAAAGTACAAGTTATATTTTGTGTTCAAATAGAGATCACAAATTTCAGCATTAACTTTTCAGCGACAATTATAGATTTAACTTACTTCTTTTAAGCTGAGAAGGGGTTTTCTTCAAAAAAAAAAGGCAATGTTTTAAGTGCAATTTCACTAGATGGTTCACGTATTCTCACATAACGCTCATTAACATATTCAATTTTTCGTATACCATCTAACCAGGTTGCAAAATATACAGTTCCAAATCCCCCTTTATCAATTATTCGAATATTACTAAGTCTATCAAATGGAATCCATTCAATTACCTTCGAATATGCTAAGGCCTTAAGTTGAAATTCTTTAATGCAATCATCAACATTCTTATTTCCACTTGTCCATCCTTGTGTTTCCATATTAGGATCGCATCTTTGGCACCATACTTCGCTTGTATTATTCTGATTACAATGTTTGCATTTTCCATAACCTAAATAAAACAATATAACACATTTTTCAGTATCAAATACTACTGTCAGTATTGTTAATGGCCATGGACGTGGCATGAACGTACGTGTATAAACGATATGGACATGGACATTGGGCATTGGACATTGACTGTCCATGGACTGTCCATATTCATACTGACTAGAGAAATACATTAAATAAATAAAGTACCTTTAAGTCCACCCACTATTGTTTGTATATTAATACTTTTTGAAGTATACATATGATCCGGATGGCTTGATGAGATAGTTGGTAACTTTTTAATTAATTTATCAGCATCCAAGAATTGTTTTTTGATTTCATCTGCATCATTTGAACTTTCCATACTTTTATTCCAATTATAGAGCTCGTCATGAACATTCTTAACGCTAGGACGTTTTTCTGGATCATGATCTATGCATTTCTTAGCTAATGCAATATAGCATTCAGGAGTTCCAGGTGCAAATTCGGGACGCAATCCATTGCAAATGCTTAATGCAAGTTCAATATTAAATTGATAACCATCAAATGGTCTTTGTCCAATTGACATCTCTGACATTATGACTCCTAAAGCATAAATGTCTGCAGCTTTTGTAAACGGTCGACCTGATAAAACTTCCGGGGCAATATATGGCATAACCCCATAGATACAATCTTTTGAATCATTTTCGTTATGTTTTTTAGACAATCCCAGATCTGAGATGCAAGATCGAATATTATTGTTGATGGCTTTTTGTTTCAAAATATCCACCGTGAATATCTGCATGAATATCTGCTTTATGAATATAATATAAATCATTTGAAATATCAAGTAGTAGTTTTAATTTAATTTTCCAAGTAAGTTCTTGAAATTTTTTTTCTAAAAACTTATAAAGATTTCCATTATCTGCATATTGAAATACTATCAAATATTTATTTTCACTGTTTTGAGTTAATCCATACATCTTAAGCTTACTAATATACAAATTACATTTTACATAATTGTCAAGCTTTATAATTAATTAAACGAATTAGTTCATCATATATTTAACATTTATTGAACCAATAATTATTTAACTCACTTCTTTTAAAGATCCAGACCAGGTCTTGAGTGCAACGATACTAGATGCTTCACGTGCTCTTACATAATTATAAAAATTTATTTCAAGCTTTCGAATGCCATCCAGCCAGATTGCTGAATATACAGAACCAAATCCTCCTTCACCAATTTCTTTTACATCAGATAATCTATCAAATGGAATCCATTCAATCGGATCTTCATATGCAATGGCTCTAAGTTGAAACGTTTTCATGCAATTGACAACATCCTTATTTCTAATTGCCCATCTTGTTGTTGTGTCAGGGTCGCATGATAGACACCATGCGTGTTGAGTATTATCGTTATTACAATGTGCACACTTTCCATATTTAGAATTTCTATATAATATTTTATATTTTTATTTCGCATCTGCGTTGTTAAACTTTGTATTGAATGTAAATAATTTTTATATTTACCGACTAAATTAAAGCGAATAAATGATTTTATGTAATGATAAGTAAGTATTTATGCTCATGTTTTGATTTGCTGTTTTATTTCTAGAAATTATTATTGTCTTTATACTCACGGACTAAAGTAATGCAAATAATGAGCGTAAGTAATGCAAGTATTTATGTTCTTGTTTTGCTGTTTTTGATTTCGCAGAATTATTAAATATTCTTTATACTCACTGACTAAATTAATACGAATGAAATGATTTGTACGTATGGTAAATAATTATTTATGACCTTTGTTCTGTGACTTGTTTTGCTCTTTTTATTTTGTAAAATTATTAAATGTTCTTTATACTCACTCACTGATGAATGATTTGTACGTAACGGTAAATAAATATCTATGTTCTTGTTCTGTGAACTGTATTGCTTTTTTATGTAGTTAAATTATTAAATCTCCTTTATACTCACATGTTGAATGAAATGATTATGATTTGTACATAAAGGTAAATAAAAATTTATGTTTTTGTCTTGTTTGCTGTTTTTATGTAGTAAAATTATTGAACGTCCTTTTATACTCACAGACTAAATTAATGCGAATGAAATGATTTAGACGTAATGGTAAATAAGTATTTATGTTCTTGTTTTGTGAACTTGTTTTGTAGTTTTTAGGCAGCAAAATGATTAAATGTTCTCTATACTCACAGACTAAATTAATATAAATGAACGTAATGGCAAATAAGTATTTGCGTTCTTGTTTTGTGAACTTGTTTTGCTGTTTTTATTTTCTTAATGAAATGATTTGTACGTAATGCTGAATAAGTATCTATGTTCTGGTTTAATGAATTGGGTTTGCTTTTTTTATATAGTGAAGTTATTAAATGTTCTTTATACTCACTTACTAAATTAATGCGAATTAAATGATTTATACGTAATGGGAAATAAGTATTTATGTTCTTGTTACGTGAATTTGTTTTGCTGTTTTTATGTTGTAAAATTATCAAATGCTCTTCATACTCACCGGCTAAATTAATGCAAATGAAATGAATTGTACGTAATGGCAAATAAGTATTTATGTTCTTGTTTATGAACTTGTTTTGTTGTGTTATGTAGTAAAATTATTAAATGTTCTTCGACTAAATTAATGAGAATAAAATGAATTGTACGTAAATAAGTATTTATGCCATTGTTTTGTGAAATTGATTTGCTGTTTTTTATGTAGTAAAATTATTAAATGTTCTTCATACTCACGGGCTTTGTGAAATGATTAAGAATGAAATGGTTTGTATGTAATGGTAAATAAGTATATATGTTCTTGTTTTGCGAATTGTTTACTTTTTTTTATTAAAGGTTCTTTATACTCACTAACTAAATCAATGCGAATGAAATGTAATGGTAAATAAGTACAGTATTTATATTCTTGTTTTGTAAACATGTTTTGCTGTTTTTATTTCGTAAATTATTAAATGTTTTTAATACTCACTCGCTGAATGAAATGATTTGTACGTAATAATAAATAAGGATTTATGTTCTTGTTTTGTGAACTTGTTTTGCCGCTTTTATGTAGTAAAATTATTAAATGTTCTTTATACTCACGCGCTGAATGAAAAGATTAATGCGAATAAAATGATTTGTACGTAATGGTAAATAAGTATTTATGTTTTATTTGTGGACTTATTTTACTGTTTTTTTTTTGTAGTAAAAGTATTAAATGTTCTTTATACTCACGCGCTGAATGAAATGATTAATGAAATGAAATTATTTGTACGTAATGGTAAATAAGTATTTATGATCTTATATTGTGAACTTGTTTTACTGTTTTTATGTAGCAAAATTATTAAACTCCTTTATACTCACAAGCTGAATGAAATGATTTGTATGTAATGGTAAATAAATATTTATGCTCTTTTTTTATAAAATTGGTTTGCTGTTTTTATGTAATAAAATTATTAAATGTTCTTTATACTCACTCACTGAATGAAATGATTTGTACGTAATGATAAATAAGTTTTATGTTCTTGTTTTGTGAACTTATTTGCTGTTATATGTGGTAAAATTAATTTTCTTTATACTCACAAACTAAATTAATGCGAATGAAATTATATGGAGTATTGGTAAATAAGTATTTATTTTCTTGTTTTGTGAACTTGTTTAGCTGTTTTAAATTATTAGATGTTCTTTATACTCACGTGCTGAATGTAATGATTAATGTAATGGTAAGTATTTATGTTCTTGTTTTATAAATTTGGTTGCTGTTTTTATGTAGTAAAATTATTAAATGTTCTTTATACTCACTAACTTAATCAATGAATGAAATGATTTGTATGTGATGATTAATAATTATTTATATTCTTGTTTTGCGAACGTAATTTGCTTTTTTTATTTCGTAAATTGTTAAATGTTCTTTATACTCACTCGCTGAATTAAATGATTAGTGCGAATGAAATGATTTGTTCGTAATGATAAATAAGTATTTTTGTCTTGTTTTGTGAACTTGTTTTACTATTATATGTATTAAATTAATGTTCTTTATACTCACAGACTAAATTAATGCGATTGAAATTATTTGTACAAAATGGTAAATAAGTCTTGTTTCGTGAACTTGTTTTGCTGTTTTTATGTTGTAAAATTATTATTATACTCACGTGCTGAATGAAATAATTATTGAATAAAATGATTTGTACGTAATGGTAAATAAGTATTTATGCAGTAAAATTATTAAATGCTCTTTATACTCACTCACTGAATGTACGTAATGGTAAATAAGTATTTCTGTTCTTGTTTTGTGAACTTGTTTTGCTGTTATATAACTAACATTATGTTCTTTATACTCACATACTAAATTAATGGATTAAAATTATTTTACGTAATGGTAAATAAGTAGTTATGTTCTTGTTTCGTGAACTTGTTTTGCTGTTTTTATGTTCTAAATTATTAAATGCTCTTTATACTTACGTGCTGAATGAATGATTTGTACGTAATGGTATATTAAGTATTTATGTTCTTGTTTTATGAACTTGTTTTGCTGTTTTTTATATAGTAAAATTATCAAATATTGTACTTACTCACTGAATGAAATGATTTGTGCGTAATGGTAAATAATAAGTATTTATTTTCTTGTTTTGTGAACTTATTTTGCTGTTATATGTAGTAAAATTAATGGTTTTTATACTCACAGGCTAAATTAATGCGAATGAAATTATTTGTACGTAATGGTAAATAAGTATTTATGTTCTTGTTTCGTGAACTTGTTTTACTGTTTTTATGTTATAAAAATTATTAAATGTTCCTTATACTCACGTGCTGAATGAAATGATTAATGGAATGAATGATTTGTACGTAGTGGTAAGTATTTATGTTCTTGCTTTATGAACTTTGTTTTTCTTTTTATGTAGTAAAATTACTAAATGTTCTTTATACTCACTAACTTAATCAATGCGAATGAAATGATTTTAAGTAATGGTAAATAAGTATTTATATTCTTGGTTTACGAACGTGCTTTGCTGTATTTTATTTCGTAAATTATTAAATATACTTTATACTTACGGGCTAAAATGACACAAACATAATTAATATTTATGAGCTTAAATTACTGATAAATCGATCAATAACTGCCCTTTATGCTTACTCCCTGATAAATTAAAACTGTGTAAGAAATCTTATTTTAATTGAATTACAAACAGTATAAAAAAAATTAAAATAATTCACTTTGTAATCCATTTATAAAATTTATCATAACTTTTTTCCACACCAATTCCATATCTGTAACAAATGGCAGTTTTCCAAATTCCCATGAAATTACCTACCTCAGCAGACTTCAGATAATAGGTAAACGCTTTATCCTTATCGATTTTGACCCCAATTCCTAAGTAATAACAATAGCCAACTTGATACTTTCCGTTAGAATCATTCATGTCTGCCGATTTTTGATAACATGTAAATGCCTTGTTTTCATCCTTTTCAATTCCAATTCCATATTCATAACAATATCCAAGCCAATACATTCCGCCTGGATCATTCATATCTGCCAATTTTTGACAATTAGTGAAATTTAGTTGACTGAAATCATCGATTACATGAGTAATTTCATCTGATGAACTAATATTTTTTGCTAATCGCAAATCTTCATTTGACATTTGGTATGAGACAAGAAATCTAAAAAACAATTACAGACAAAATATTGTTGGATTTTGTAATACAAGTCCATTATATATATATATATCCAACTGGTGTTACTATCCGCACCAAATCCTTATGATTATCATTTCCCTTATTTTTAACCCCTGTTATAATCACTATTTCCCCAGCGTTGTTGTGATTTGATCACTCTTTTTACCGTTACATTATCATTATGAGACTTCACCAATGTCGACAATTATTACCTTATATTTACGCTCAACATGGATAAAAAAATAAAAGTCTCTTTTTGATATTTATTCGTTTGTAGTAAAAATTCTGAAAAAAAAACCGAATTTAGAATTTCGAAAATAAAATAAAAAAAAAAAGAAAACGATGGATCAACAAAGATTTGTAAAACCGTAATAATTTAGTGGCAATCAGCGATCTACAAATTTCAAACAACGATAGTGTAAACCGCTTTACAGCCAAGAATATTTTACGGTATTGTTAACCTTGCTTGACAATCAAATAATTAATGAAAAATAATATATTTTATTAAAGGTGTTGTCTATACTGCAAGAGGTTCTATTTTGAGTCCCATTACGATTGCGGTACGGTTTAAGTGATAAAAAAAATCTATATACGTATCAGGTATTATACCAGGAACGTAGTGAAACGGAGTGTATACCAGAAACGAATGCAATGAGTGTATACCAGGAACGGAGTGATATTGAAAATTGCAATGAGTGTATACCAGGAACGGAGTGATATTGAAAATTTCACGAAGTGTATGGTTATAAGGCATTTGAAACGGCGTGCATCCGCAAAATCTCAACTAATTGGACAATGCGTTAAACGCAGTAAAAACGCACTTAAACATCACGCAATGCATCACATAGTACTATATTTATCCGTTGTATGAGAATTGTTCAACCAAACATCGCTTTAACAGGTATTTGTCTCGATTGAAGTGCATGACGATCATTATAAAAAAATGTCTTTTTTTATTATTGTCTTTCGGAATTGCGCTAACTAAATATGTTATGAACGCATTACATGTCAAGAATGGCCATACCGTAGATAGATGCAAATGGTAAATCCTGGTTACTTATCCGGCATGTAATTGATTTATTAATTGATTCATTAGGGGTCTGGTTTTAAAATTAGTGTGACACGTGATGAATTTTGCGATGACCATCATAATTATAGCAAGTGGTAGTGAAATCCGCTTTGCAGATCGCATTTTGTTCTGTCTTTTAACGCCCTTAAACGACTCTTAAATTGTGCACCTGTTGGTCGATTACATAATATGAACAAATTATTTTGAGCGTAAAAAAAGTCAATCAAATGTTTCACGAATTTGAAGCGTTTTGCATAATGCTCTTAATTAAATAAAGTTCAAGAACAATGCAAGAACAGATGCAAGTGCAAGAACATTGGTTCCGCAATAGATAAAAAAACATGACATTAATAAAAAACAGTGAATACATTAGCAAATATTAAGAAAAAATTACATTCCACTAAAGATTCAGATTGATTTCTAGATTTTACCATTTTTTGATCACAATTTTTGCCGTCCAGATTATCTGTCAATCTACCAACCAATAAAGTCATGGTTATATCCAAAAATGTGATCAGTGTGCTAGAACTATATAGCAATATGATCAATTATTATGTTTAACGCTTTTGATTGGTTATACAACCGTGATCAAAATGTTGAGACTAAAATATCGATGAGCAAGTTATGATCAATAATATCATCACAATATCATCACAATACAAACTCATTAATAATTGTTTAATCATGATCGTACGTACGTACCAAATTTCAACCTTACCATATGCTCTACGGAGGCATTGTAACAAATTATTTACCTTCGTATGTACGTACGTAAAAAAAAAAAAGGTACAACAGTAAAAAATTCACATGATTCAAAAATTTGAACAAGTTTTATATTACCACATTTTTACAAAATGTAATGTTAGTTTTCATTTGAATTACATATTAATTGACAATTTCAATAATTTCCAGGGCTAATGAGCTCTATTCATAAATGCAAAATAAAACATTACCACATACAAATCTTTTTGATGCATGTTAAAAATTTATTATTATTAATAAAAAAAAAAAGCATAAGCATAGTAAAAAAAACTTTCTCCAGGTTTTTGTTTTGATTATTTTGTCTTGACTATGCTTAGTTATGTTATTTCCCTAAGTTATTTTCAATTGGCTTGATTGTTGAAGTTTTTTAATTATACTAACTGCTAATATAAATAATTTTAAAATATGAGTTATCCAATATTTAAACTTTGATTATGTGATTCACTTGGATTTTTAAATGCATTAAATATTAGACCATGCAAAGTTGATTTTTTATTTTGCATTACCCACCATACCATTTTTTCAATTTTTTCAATTTTTTTTTTAGTTCCCAATTGTGCCAATTGTTTGATTTTTGACACCTATTTTTTTCTGCTATTTTCATCTGGTGTCACCTGATGGAGACCTTAATTTCCTGTAATTGTCTAATAGGACTAACAGAAAAAATATGACTACCAGCCCAATTTTTGATTCTTTGCTGTGCAAAATAAAAAATTAACCTTATATAACCTTAAAGTATGTGAACATTATTCTATTTGCTGTATATTAATAAAAAAAATCTATCCATCCATCCTGAATTTTGAAATCCATATAATGCAAAATGAAAAATCAACTTTGCATTAATTATATTTATTTTGATCTGTTAAAGAACCTATGAATTAATATAATTAATATAACATATAATATATACAATATATTTGTAGTATAATAAATTTTAAATAATTCTGAGTTCTAAATTTTTTCAGAATGCACTAATAAATTGATAAATTTTAGTAATTAAAATAAAACAGGATTTAACTAATTTTTACAGAGCTATTTCCAAATTTCTGGGTCAGATGCATCAGATCTAGAATGGTGTTTAACCTTAGTTGTTAGCAAGTTCTATAGCAAAATTATCAGCTGGGCATTTTTTTACCTAATGAATGGATATGATTTATTAGTAAAGTTTTTTAGGATCTTGGGTCAAAATTGTTCAATTCAGGTCCAACTAACCATGATTCTGATACGCTCCAATTAGTGTTCCTATGAACCTGAACTGAACTGAACTTAGGTCAAGTTCAGGTTCAGGTTCAGGTTCAGTATTGAACCTGAACCTGAACATTTTTTAAACCATGTTCAGGTTCAGGTTCAGTATTGAACTTTTAGAGCTAGTTCAGGTTCAGTTCAGGTTCAGTACATAAGTTCATGAACATGTTCAGGTTCAGTCTAGTGTTCATAAGAACTAGTAATTCTAGGTTTGAGTCCGGGCTTGGTCTGGTCCAAACCAGACTCAAATTCTAAATTTTATTATTAAAACTTTATACTATACTCAAACTCAATTATAAGTTTGGTCGAATTTTGCAACTAGTTTGAATCTGAATAAAAATATATGTATTTTTTGATACTGAACAAGTTTACTTAGAGAAAGAAGTATAAATCAGTTAGTAAAATTTAGAGAATCATAGCATTTTGTATAATTTTATTAATAAAATTATACAAATTTCTATGATTCTCTAAATTTTACTAATTGATCATAACTTCTTGCACTAAGTAAACTTGTTAAGCACCAAAAAATACATCAAATCGGCATATTTTATTTTACTTTTCTTAAAATTTGAAGAAAAGATGCTTAATTTTGGAAATTTTTATCAAAAATTCAAAATTAAGCATCTTTAACGCAAATTTTAAGGAAAATAAAATAAAATATACCGATATGATGTATTTTTTGGTGCTAAACAAGTTTACTTAGATCAAGAAGTTATGATCAATTAGTAAAATTTAGAGAATCATAGAAATTTGTATAATTTTATTAATAAAATTATACAAATTTCTATGATTTTCTAAATTTTACTAATTGATCCTAACTTTGTGATTTAGGTAAACATGTGCATATATTATGAACCTGAACATGTTCATGAACCTTGAACTGAACCTGAACTGAACTTTTTTTAAGTTCAGGTTCAGGTTCATGTTCAATAATTTTAAGTTCAGGTTCAGTTCAGTATTGAACTTTTAGAGCAGGTTCAGGTTCTTCAGGTTCATTAAACCTGAACCTGAACCTCTATTGAACTGAACTGAACTTCGGAACCCTAGCTCCATTGAATTCTGTTTTGAAATTTTGGAGACCTCTTTATGAGTTAGATAAAATCTAAGTTGCAAAACAGTAAATCTGCTTTGTAGATTGGTTAGAAATCTGCAAATTTTACCCTAAATGTGATTATTATAGCAAATTTAGCATAATTATTAACATTGCAGTAAATTTTCAGTAATAAAAATTTAGTTTTTGATAATATAATTTTTGGCCAGTATATTGTTTTGGTATAATCTTATACTGGCCAAAATTTTATTATTGAAAAATACATTTTTATTACAAAAAATAATTATCAATGACCATCACAAATTCATAACATAATCCAAATAAGCTGAAATAACTCTATTAGTTCATCATTTCAAAACATGACTGTGACTTTTTATAATTGACCTAAATTAAGAACGCCAAATTACTATTTGATTTTTGTAATTATTAATAATTATTATGTATTAGCCACGTGATACATCTATTAAAATGATTACTAAATCCAATTAAACAAAATAATTATTGCATCAAACCTATCTCCTCACCTTAAACCTATCTCCTATTTTTAAAGTTGATCAGTTTATGGTGTATATATATATATTTATTAAAATTTTTAAGTAATTAAATAGTTAGTCATGGTCAAATTATTTGACTTATTTTAACACATCTGTCAAATATCTGTCATAATTTTTGGGGTAGTATAAAAAGTTGCAGTAATAATTAGACTTTCTATATAAATGCCTAAAATATAATTTCAAATTTTGATTAAATTAAGCTTAATTCTGGCCATTATTCAAACAATGCTCCTAGGTATTTATACAGTTTATTAACTATTCTTATTGCTCAAAATAAGAGTAAGGCTTTATTTTTAATAATATGCTAAAAATAAATGTAAAAATAATTGAATTATTTTTATGAATGATCAGTTGTAAATATGGTCAATTGGTACAGGTTTATTAAGATAAAATTTGTGGTTTGTTTAATTTTTTTAAAACGGATAATAATAATAGATTATAATGCTAATAATAAAATTAATTGAAAACGTGAATAAGACAAACAAAGAATAAATAAAGCAAAGAATCCTGGTATTAAATTTACTAATGCAGTATACACTAGTGGTTAATGTTGTATTAGTATTGGAATTATCATAATTTATCATAAGTTTCTGTAAAAAAATCCTGTTGCAGAACTTACTTACTATTCAGTTGTGATTAAGATTAAGTTAGTTGCATTAAAATTATCATAATTTCTATTATAGTTTATTGTAAAGAATTTAGTTACAAAATTTAGTATTTGTTTAAGGTTGTGTTGGTTGCATTAAAATTATAATGCTTTACTATCTGCTATAAAGAATTCTGTTTCAAAATGTATTCACTAATGAGTTACATACAGTAGTAGAGGGTATATGATTTTCTAAAATATACTACTATAAAATTCTGTTGATAAAGCTTACTTTTTAATTTGACACACACAGCAGTTAAAATTGAGTTAGTATTAGAATTATTATGATTTCTACTATAAAAAATTCTGTTACAATGTTACTCACTCTTTTGATGACCACAGTATAGTTAAATTAGTTATAGTTAAATTAGTTATAGTTAAATTTTCACAGATTTTACCAATTTACAGTAAAGAAATCAGTTACAATTTATTCACAAATGCAATACATACAATTTGTTAAGAAGTTATTATAATGATCTCTACATAAAAAATTTAGTTACAGAATTTACTTGCTATTATAGTGATTAGAGTATGTGGTTGAGTTAGGTGCATTCAAATTAATGTATCTCTGCCAAGAGTTGCTGTAAAAAATTCAATTATAGAACTTATCAATAATGAATACACATAGTTGAGTTTAGTGATGCCTGGCGAAACTATTTTTGCAATGATGAAAGGTTTCATCATGGTTTCATCTGGTGAAACCTCTGGCGATTGATGAAACCTCTGACGATTTATGAAACCTCTAACGATTGACAAAACCACTGACGATTGACGAAATTATGACAATTGACAAAAAAAAGCCGTGCCAAAATTTTTTAGATAAAATTTTTTTTGAATTCTATGAATCTGTAGAATTTAATTAAAAAATAATTAATCGAATTTGGCTTAGTGGTTTTTAAGATACATCATTCGAAGTCTGAAAAATTATGATGTAGCCTTTATTTTGATAGACGTTTTGAATTTTTTAAAACTTTGAGCAATGGTATCTCGATAACTACAAAGTAAATTTTAATGAGCTTTTTTTTTATTTGATTCGTAAAATGCAAATAAAAAAAAAAAAAGACCATCAAATTTGGCTTGGTAGTTGTCTGCGTCATAATTTTTTTTAGACTTTGAGCAACGATATCTTGATAACCATCAAATCAATTTTGTTAACTTTTTTTATTAAAATTCTATGAATCTGTAAAATTTAAATAAAAAAGTTTATTGAATTTGGTATAGTAAATGTTGAGATATCATCTATTTATTACCAGTGTTGCTATATCTCAAACGCAGCCTTTATTTTGATTTGAATTTTTTAAAAGTTTGAGAAATAGTATCTTGACAACTATCAAGCTAACTTTGATATAATTTTTTTATTTAAATTCTACGAATTTGTAGAATTCAAATAAAAAAAATTTATTAAAATTGATTTAGTATGGTGCTCCAAGTCACTTCTCATCAAATTCTGATTGCTTTTTTAAAATCTTATAACTATAAAATCTAAAAATTTATTTAATAATTAACCAATAAAAATAAATCTTTATCTTTAGCTCTATCAAACTTATCAGAAAAAATTATATGATATTAAAATTTAAAAAATTTATACAATTTATTATGTGAGCTATAAAATTGGCACCCTTGTTGTTACATATAAATTTATATCAAAATTGGCATCACATATATTCGATCTATATAAAATTGGTGTGAAAACGATAAATTAGTTCTTGACTAGTTTTAGATCTTTGTAAGACCAAACTAATAGCATTAGCATCAATTAAATCAGTCTGAATATCTTTATCCTATAATAATTTTTGCCCTTTACAACATATGTATGTATGTACTTTGTTTAGTGTTATCATTAAATTTTTTAAAATGATACATAACAATTATTATAATTGGCATAATCGATTATAATTGATTAATTTAATTGATTATAATTGTTTGAGGGGTTATTAATCGATTACTATCTCCAACCGATTATAATCGATTATCGATATATATCGATTTTAATTGGCAATAATCTCAATAGTTTAAAAATTTGCAAATTTTAGCTAAATTTTAAAACTAGTTTTCTCGATAACTAAAGATTAGAATTAGCTCAAATTTTTACTGTAAATAGTATTAGTATCAGACAATAATATAATGAAATTTCGTCAAATTCGAACTAGTAGTTCTTGAGTAATTGCTTGCATATGGTAGTCAATATTTTTAAAAAAATTGACTATAGTATACAAGCAATTACTCAAGAACTACTGGGTCAAATTTGCTGAAATTTTAGTATGATATAGTCTGATATAGATACTATTTACAGTAATAATTTGAACTAATTCTAATTGTTAGTTATCGAGAAAATCAGTTTTAAAATTAAGCTAAAATTTGCGAATTTTGATTACAAATTTTTATATCTAGCCAAATTTAAATTTGGCGCATCTTGGATATATCTAGGCAAATTTGGCATACCTTGAATATATCTAGCCAAATTTGGTGCATTTGATGAGAAGTGACTTGGAGCACCATAGCTGCCAAAATATCGTAACTCAAAGTTTAAAAATTTTGGAGAAATGAAAAATTGGTTTAATTAATAAACTAATTTTAATCCTTTAATACATCTTTATTTAAATATTTTAATCATTTATAGTATTAATTGCATTATATTTTGTTCTGGGCTGAAAATTTTATTATTGAACTTCATATTTTTTTCGCAATTTTACTGTGCCATGAATATTTTCAAAACAATCGTTACAACAATCGGTATTTTTTTTTTACAATCACATGTTCTACTATTTTTCAAAACAGAGGTAATAAAATTTTGCATTGTTTATTGTTTTTACATTTGTTTGTTATACAAAATCCTGTTATTCTATTGGTTTTGATGTAAACTTTTGAGATCGGAAGTGATCTTCAGCCCAGAAATTGCTTAGGTTTTATCAATCGTCATAGGTTTCATCAATCGTCATAGGTTTCATCAATCGCTATAGGTTTCATCAATCGTCAATTCGTCATTTGGAAGTCACTTGACGAAATGGTTTCGTTAAGTATCAGTGACGAGGGTTTCGTCAATCGTTAGGCATCATTAGTTGAGTTAATATAATTTCAATTATAAGTTACTATAAAAAACTCTATTAAAAATTTACTTGTTGTTTCATTACTAAAATATGTAATTAAGATTGAGTTAGTTAGAATATTTTTAATTTCTACTATAAAATTCTGATATGAAACTTACACACAAATAGTGGTTGAATCAATAATGGAATTATCATAATTTCTATTGTAAGTTATAGCAAAAGTTTAATCACAGAACTTACTAGTTGTTATTATAGAATATGGTTAATATTGAGTTAGATTGCAATTTTTGGGTCGCATTATCAGAGTAAAACACTTTTAAAAAATTTTTAAGAGTATTTAAGCTTTAGAAGTTCATAAAACCTGAAGCATTAATAACATGAAAAGCTATCAATGAAATTATTATTGCAAAATTAGATGATTTGACCAGATCACATATTCAATTTGTTATTTTGATTGTATAGTTCTTGTTGTATCTTGTTTAATGCAGGTATTTTCTGATCAAATTTTTGATGATATATAATTGTAAAAATATGAGTTACTATAATAAGCAAGGATGTTTCAAGGATATTTAAGAGCTATTAGTTAGTAGAGAAAGTTATTTTTCTTTTTACCTTGTAGAAAAGGCTAGCTCTATCATCTCACTTTACTTACTCTTTGCTTGATAGCTTATTTATGTTGGCAATTGGGCATTATAGCTATAATAGTAGTGCAAGTTTTATGTTTGATGATTAGGTATTTGGCTGTGATAGCTTTATGTTAGTGTCTGAACATCTTTATGTTAGTGTCAGAACATCTTTATGTTAGTGTTTGAACATTTTTATGTTAGTGTCTGAACATCTTTATGTTAGTGTCTGAACATCATGGCTATGATAGCAGCACAAAATCTCATGTTAAGATTAAGTTTCATAGCTGTAATAACAGTGCTAGACCTTATGTTGGTGATTAGGCTCTGCATTTATAATAGTAGTGCAAGGCTCATATTTGTGCAAGGATCCCATACTAGAGAATAAACTCTGTAGTTACAATAATAGCGCAAGACTTATATTCAATGATTAGGTTCTACAGCTATGATAGCAATACAAAAATGATCATTAGCCAAGAACCTTATAAGTTGATTAGGCACTATAGCTATAATACTAGGCTTAAATATTAGGTTTTGTAGCTGCAATAGCAGTGCAAGAACACTATATAGCAATTAGGTTCTGTGGTTACAGTAATAATGCAAAAACTTCATTTTAGATTAAGTGAAGCAGTGCAAGAACCTATTATTTGTTATTTCTATAATGTTTAATTAAGTTTGTGGCTACAACAGTATTGCAAGGGCCTCATATTTGTAATTAGTAGTACAAAAACTTTATAACTTAATTAGGCACTATGGCTACAATAGCAGTGCAAGGAACTCATATTTATGATTAGGCTTTCAGTTGTAATAGTATTGCAAGAATCTCATATTGTATTTACAGTACAAGGGCCTCATATTGACAATTAGGTCAATAGCATTTTGCTGATAATTAGGCAAGAACCTCAAGTTAATAACTAGTTACTGTAGCTGCAACAGCAGTGCAAAGATCTCATATGTAATTAGTCTCTGCAAGGACTTTATATTGATGATCAGGCAATAGCAGTGCAGTTATTAGGCAAAACCCTTATTATTTTGATTAGGCTTTGTAGCTGCAATAACAGTGCAAGTGTTTTGTGTTTATTAGTATGAGGATCTTATGTTGCAATTAGGCTCCACAGTAGCAATAGTATTGCAAGGACCTTATGTTGTAAATTAGGCTCTGCAGCTAAGAAGATAGTACAAGGATCTCATATTTAATAATTAGGCTCCGTGGCTGCAATAGCAGTACAAGGACCTCATATAGTGATTAGGCTCTTTGGCTACAATTAGAGTATAAGAACCTCAGATTGATAATTAGGCTCTACAGCTGCAATAGCTACAAAAGCAATGCAAAGATCTCATATTGTAATTAGGCTCTGCAGCTGCAATAGTAGTGCAAGGATCTCATGTTTTGATTAGGCTACACAGCTGCAATAGCAGTGCAAGGACCTTTTGTTGTGATTTGGCTTCATAGCTACAATAACAGTGTAAGGACCTTATGCTATGATTAGGATCCATAGCTACAATAGCAGTGCAAAAACCTTAGCTTGTATTAGGCTCTGTGGCTGCAATAGCAGTGCAAGAACCTCAAGTTGTAATTAATCTCCATAGCTGCAATAGCAGTGCAAGGACCTAATATTTGATTAGGTCCCATGAATAGCAGTGCAAGGATCTATAGGTAAGTAACAATACTCATACCACAATATAACACTAATAACGGGATCTTATTATAGCTATGTGAATTCTTCTTGGTGACATTCACATGCAAAGATGCAATTGATTATAAGGCAAATAGTTAGTTTTTAATTAGAATATTCCTTGAAATTTGGATATTTTGATATAATGATATAGTTGATATAGTGCTTGTAATTAATAGCAAATAGTACTCCTATATGTTCTTCTTCGTCCAAATATAGTCATATGATTGAGTAATAGTAATGCATATTATTGGCAGAATGTAATCGTGATCAGTTACATAGCAAATTATAGTAATAGTACATTTCAATTTTTTTCAAATACTCAAAAAAAAGTGTAAAAAAATTCTAATAATGTTGATTTTTTTCATTTTTTCATTATTTTTTATTTATTTATTATTTATTTATTATTTTTTTATTTATTTAAACAGGCGCACGTTAGGGCATATCTAAGCCATAAGCTACAATCAGCAAAACATATTTTTTATTTTATTTAGTTTAGTTTTGTAGACATGGAGAATTTACAATATAATATCTACTTTTTTTATTTTTATTTATTTATACAAGAAAAAAAATTTTACACATTATGTTACATAATTGAACCAATGCAAAAAAAGGACAAATTCTTTGTTACATTTTTTGTTGCTGCCTTTGTCGATCACTGATTATCAATTATACTAGCAAAAATCATAAGAAAAAAACCCAAAATTCTAAAAAATCTTGGAAAGTATAAGCATAAACATGAAGTAAACCATACATACAAGCACAAAAGGAAAGTTCTTTAATGGAATTAAGTTACTTTTAACTAAGTCAAATACTTTTTTTTTCTCACATCTAATATAGTTTCAAATCATATAATATCATATAATATTATATCATATCATATGATATATAATATATAATAAAAATAGTGGGTGTAAAAATTGCCGTTTATTGATTAAGAGGAAATTTAGACTTCTGATTATATGCACAAAAGTGATACAAAATACAAAAATAGTAAAAAAAGAATATACTATACTACAAGACAAATTAATACCTGTGAATCCTTTTATTGCTCAATCAGCTGACTTTATACAAAAAAACTAAATAACTTTATTTACAAATCTGAAAAACATATAGGATAAGGTCTGCTGCCCTTATTGGCTCTAATATACATAATCACATTTTCCACCATAGCAACATGCATTCATCACAACAGCAAACGAAATGGACACCTATGATGCCTTCATAAAGAGGAAAACCCATCGAATCTTCTCATAGCTAAAAAGAGAATTGGTAACGTGTTCCTGCTAGTATAAGCGAGGTTCATTCTTATGGTCCTTGCACTGCCACTTGCAGTCATGGAGCCAATACAACAACTGGTCCTTGCACTGTAAAGCCAAATACAACAACAGGTTCTTGCACTGCCACTTGTAGCCGCGGATCCAACTACCTCTGACCCTTGCACTGCCACTTGCAGCCATGGAGCCAGGTACACAACAGGTCCTTGCACTGCCACTTGCAGCCGTGGAGCCAACTACCTCTGGTCCTTGCACTGCCACTTGTAGCTGTAGAGCCAGATATACATACTACAGGTCCTTGCATTGCTAATACAGCTATGGAGCTCTCATTATCAATCTAACAATAATCATGTAAATATCAAAATCATATGCAAATCTAAAATTACTTGTAAAAACAAGTTACGAAATCTCACGACAATAATCAAAGAATAACTATAAAAGGATACATAACAAAACCTGTACATGATCAGTCATAAAGTAATCTGATCTTACAATAATGATTGCCCTGTCACTTCGTTGGCAGGCTTTTTATTATTCTGTTCCTTGCACTACCACTTGCAGCCATGGAGCCAAATACAACAACTAGTTCTTGCACTGCCGCTTACAGCCGTGGAGCCAAATACAACAACTGGTCCTTGCACTGCCATTTGTAGCCGTGGAGTTAAATACAACCTCTGGTCCTTGCACTGCCACTTGCAGCCGTGGAGCCAGGTACAAACAGTTCATTGTGCAGAACCAAACAAAACATCAGGTCTTTGTACTCCTAACGCAGCTGTGGAGTCTGGCATAACAAAAACATTAGGTCCTTGTACTGCTAACGCAGCCGTGGAGCCTGGCATATCAAAACATCAGGTTCTTGCACTGCTAATGCAGCCATGGAGCCTGGCATATCAAAAACATCAAGTCCTTGCACTGCTAACGCAGCCGTGGAGCCTGGCATATCAAAAATATCAGGTCCTTGTACTGCTAACGCAGCCGTAGAGCCTGGTATAACAATCGTTTCATTTGCTTAACTTCAGGTGGGTAGGGAGGGTGATAGAGCCAGCCTCTACAAGGCGAGCGATAGCAAAGAAAAAGATACCTCTTCTTTCTCGAGACAATCAGCCTTAAATATTCTTCACATTGTGCCTTACCTCTAATAATAAATATAACAATGTAAATTTCTAAAAATCATATGCTAATCCAAAATTACCTGTAAATACAAGTTGCAACATATAATGACAATAGTCAAAAAATAACTATAAAAGTATACATGAAAAACCTGTAATATGCCTGATCATAAAGTCATCTGATTTCGCAATAATGATCACTCCATCACTTCGTTGACAGGCTTTTCATTATAATTGCTCAATCAGCTGACTTTATACAAAAAAATTGAATGACTTTATTTACAAATCTGAAAAACATATGGGATAGAAGAAGATCGCTAGCTAGCAAAACCCATTTTTCTAGAAAACTGCAACTTTGCTATTCCAACAGATCTCTATAACATAACTGCTTTGCTGTCACAACCTCCTATAGTCCGTATCTGCATCAATATAAGCCTACTTTCTCCTGTTCCTTTTAGCTTCAATTCCTTCTTCTGAACTACACCCAAATCTTTCTGTTCCATCAGCGTCACCCATATCAACAAATTTTTTTTTCTTGTTCCATAAGCATCGCCCAAATTGGTATTTTTTATAATATTTGAATGTCTTTTTCATCCTTCTTAACTCCAATGCTTTTTAGTTATCAAAACCAAGGAAAGTATCAGTATTATACCCTTCTTTACAAAGCCAATTTTTAACTCTATTTCTATTCCAATCAGTCAAATGAACCCAAAGGAGTAATAACGATTATTCTTCAGCATTTAATGTCAAAAGATATATTTCTATAACCCTTAAATCGACATGTTTTGTTGGTTCACTCCTAATCTTGGTACAATAACTCTTCTTTACCAAGGTCAGTTTCATCCAACTCCCAGTATGCATCGTGCGATTTGTAGATATACTCAACATTATGAACCCTTAAATCGACATGTTTTGTTGGTTCACTCCTAATCTTGGTACAATAACTCTTCTTTACCAAGGTCAGTTTCATCCAACTCCCAGTATGCATCGTGCGATTCATAGATATACTCAACATTATGTATGAAAATACAACTTGCTCTATACAGTTTTTTAAATGTATTAAAGTTTCTTTATAAAATTTTTTTTTAAAACAAATTGAAATGTATATGGTGGAAATGATAGAGCCAGCCTCTACAAGGTGAGCAATAGCGAAGAAAAAGATACCTCTTCTTTCTCAAGACAATCAGCCTTAAATATTCTTCTCATTGTCCCTTACCCTAACAATAAACATAACAATGTGAATTTCTGAAAATCATATGCTAATCCAAAATTACCTGTAAATACTAGTTGCAACCAGTGTTGGAAATCTGTTTTGAAATTTATGTTCTCATGAGAACATGTTTATTGAATTTAATATTCTCAAAAATTTTTTTATGTTCTCAATTAGAAACAAATTTTTTTTCTTTTACTCTCTCTTTCTCTTTCTTTTTCTTTCTTTCTTTCTCTTTCTTTCTTCTCTCTCTTTCTTTCTCTCTCTCTCTCTTTTTCACTCTCTCTCACTCTTTCTCACTCTTTCTCACTCTTTCTTACTCCTATTTTCTTTCTTTCATTCTCTTTCTCACAATTATACTTTTATACTTTTAGTTATTTTTTAATTTTTATTTTTAATTAATAAATTTAAAACTATTAATAAAAAATATAATTTATTTTAACAAACGATATAAAAAATGCTGAGTTAATCATAATAATAAGATTATAAATTTATATGTATATTTTTAAAAAAAATTAATATTTGAGATTTTTTATATATTGTTGAAGATGTTATTGGCTTGGCTCAGCTTATATCTGATATATTAAGTTTTTAAATAAGCTATTAACATTTCTCAAATGTTTAAATAAATAAGTTAATATAATATACTATTCTTTTTTACTATAGTGAATTTATAGATTCAAAAATTTCTCACTATAAAATTTTAAGATATAATACTAAAGAAAGTTTAAAATCATAATAACTAAAGATTTGTTAAGTAATTTTCTTATAAAAATTATCATCATAGTGAGTTTAGCTCTCTAAAATTTATGATATTATATATATATATAATAAGAGCTATATTGCACCAAACTAGAATTGAATAAACCAATAAACTTTACTATCTAAAATTTTTTATGATTCAAAAACAACTAAATTGTTCTCTATTTCAACTAATTAACAATTAAATATTTATAAGCTTAATTATTTTAAACTGCTATATTAATAAAAATGATTTTTTATTATTTTATATATTATATAGAGAACATATTTTTCAAACTTAATGTTCTCAAAAAAAATTTAATAGAGAACATCTTAAATTTTGTAAATGTTCTCAGATTGAAAGTGATGTTCTCATGAGAACATGAGAACATAAGATTTCCAACACTGGTTGCAACATATAACGACAATTGTCAAAGAATAACCATAAAAGGATATATGAAAAACCTGTAATATGCCTGATTATAAAGTCTTCTAATTTCGCAATAATGATCGCCCTGTCACTTCGTTGACAGGCTATTCAGTTAATAGTCATCGCAACAAGTTTTTTTATATTTGTTGTATATTAGGGTGATCATTCACAATTAATATGGTTTGCAAATAAGTTGCATGCATACAGGATTTCTTTATATATGTTAGTTGATCGTGATGACTTAGTAGGTGTTCGCACGTGATATCTGTAAATGTAGTTAAGAAAAAAAAATTTTAAAAAACAATTTTGCCTGACCAGTTTGTTTCTGGCATATCCTTGATTAGTTATCTTTTCGATTTGTTGACTTCTATTGGCTGACAAAAAAAAAGATCTGTAACAGACCACTAGGGTGAGTATGAAGTTTAATTCTTTTCACTTTAATAATGGGTTTCAAGAGAATGTATGTATAATTAACTGTAATCATTTGTTTGTTTAATAAATACAAGGGTGAGTACGAAGTTTAATTTTATTCACTTTAACAATTGTGTTTAGTAGAATATATGATTAACTATAATCATTTAATCATTCAATAAATACCAGAATGAATATGAAGTTTAATTCTGTTCATTTTAACGATCGTGTTTCAAACAATATATAATTAACTCTAATTATTTAATTACCAAGGTGAATATTATGTTTAATTCAGTTTACTCTAATGATTGTGTTTCAAGAAAATCATCTATCATTTAATAAATCATCAGGGTGAGTATGAAGTTTAATTCTGTTCACTTTAATGATTTGTTTCAAGGTGATGTATGATTAACCATTATTCATTTAATCATTGTTAAAGTGGTAGGAATAGGGTCTATAGCTAGAAACCACTAACAATACCTCTATTCAGCTAAACCAATATCCTCAAGAGAATTGGCAAGCAAAAGAGTTGGTTGATTTGGTCTGGGTCTCGAGGTTCTTTAGGGCTTGCTGTGGTATGGTCAAAAAGCAAAGCTAAGTTTTCTTGGATGTCTTATAAAAGTCTTTGGTTGATGGTTTTAAGTCCACTCTATTTATATATCTTTTCTTCTTTGTTCCTAGAATGTAAGGGCATAAGGGCGAGAAGGTTCTATTTCAATCATTACATAATCATGGGATTAGTCTAATATAGGTAATATAAATTCGATGTAGAAAATTATTAGTTTATAGCACTAACTACTTTGGGCAGCTCTTTGGGCTCAAAGTCTATATCGAGGATACTAGAGCCAACACTTCTACTCTGATTTTGAACATTAGAACTAGACCATGTTTAACTTTACTAAAACTCATACTGAGTTGAACTACAGTCACAGAACAATTCAGAAAAATTTTTTAAAATTTTACTATGTAGACCATTTCCCCCTCCCTGGAGGGGATAGGAGAGTAATGTAAAACACAGAATTCAGTTAGTCTCATTTAATTCTATTGAGTCATCTCTAACTCACTATGACTACAACACCTTTAGGAACTGTATTGTGACTATTAGTGGGCAAAGTTACCATATGAAAATCGGGTGGCAATCAATTAATCGACAATCATTTCACCGACATAACATTTCACTGACAATTATTCACTGACACGTTCATTTTACCGACAGTTTATTTCACCGAAGCTCATTTCACCGACAAAGTAATTCTGGTCATTGTCATTAGGGTCAGGGTAGAATTAGGTAGAATTAGAGCTAAAGTTAGAGTGCTTTTTGAAAAAAGCTTGTCGGTGAAATGAACTTCGGTGAAACAAACTGTCGGTAAAATGAACTTGTCGGTGAGTATTTGTTGGTAGAATGTTATGTCGGTAAAGTGATTATTGGCGAAATAATACGAACCCGTGAAAATCTATTGTTTATTGAAGAAGAGAATAAACCAATAGTAGCAGCAAAATTCCATAGCCAAAAACTGGAAAGTAACTCTGGCTTGTGCAGTTACAATGCGCTTATACAAGAAATTGTTGTGGCACATTCCTATTCTATTTGGAGCTATGCTGAATCTAACAAACAATGACTAATACTAGGAGAAATAATACTATCGTAATGATATAAACAGTGGAAAAATATCCTAAATAAACAATTAAAAAAAAGCTTGGAATGGAGCCCTTCACAATGTAATTTGTATATCACTGCATACCCATACAATTGTCTGATTATGTAATTGTAAAAGATCATAAAAGATCGTAAAATGCGTTTTTTGGGCAAAAACTTAATTTTCTTTGGCCATATCTATGCTTACTAAAATTATTGCAAAATCATGCAACTAAATATTATCAGGTAATTGTTCAGATGATTGAAGTGATTGTATGGGTGTGTAGTAGAGATGTGCGAATGCAAGTTTTTTTGGCTTTGCATCACATAATGCAGCATTATGTCACATGATGCATTATGCAATTCTGTACAATATACTATGGCCTATATGCAGTGAACAGACTTTGTATTATTACTGAGAGGTTATCGGATTTGAGAACATAAAATATTTGATTATATGGTGGAAACAGACCTGGTAGACCAATTTTTTATTGGATTTCACAAGTTATAAATTTGATAGGAACAAGTGTCTATAAAGCAATTGTTGAAGAAATGAATAAATCAAAATTACATAATAACTTCTATGTGCATTTTTAAATTTTAGTCAACTTGCATCACATTATATAGCATTATGTAGCATGCAACATCGCCTACATAATGCGTACAGCACATCTCTAGTGTGTAGTGATCTACAAATTGGATCAAATATAGATCAAATTACAGTGTGAATAAGAAGTTTAATTCTTTTTACTTTAACAATTGTGTTTCAGAATAATGTATAATTAATCATAATTATTTAATTCTTTAATAAATTACTATGCATTAATTAAATTTACTACTTTTAACCATGTGCTGGAGACATGGGCTAATATGCTAGTCTATACTACAAGAAAGGCTAGGAGATAAAATATTTTCAGATGCTGAATAACCCTTTTATTAGATGGCAGTACTGAATAATCTATAGTAATAATAGTGAAATTTCTGGAACAGGTTTTTTGATTTTTTATCTGTTAGTTATATCATATATGCATATTACGTTCACATGTGCAGCAAATAAAAACATCATGCATGTGTTATATGTATGTATGTTAAATTCTGCACTTAAACATTATAATGCATCTCATAGTACTATAATTATCGATTGTATGAGAATTATTTAACCAAGCATCTCTTTAACAGGTTTTTCTCTTAGTTAAAGTGCATGACAATCACTATAAAAAATGTCTTTTTATTATTGTCTTTTTAAGGGGAGCGCCATTTATTAGGTGATTAGGGTCTACTAAGTAACTACCCCCCTACCCCCCACCTGATAATAAATACTGCAATTTGATTGGCTAAAATTTTTTAAAATTTTAAAAAATTTTAAAATTTAATATTAAATAAAATTCGAACCAATGATCCATTTTGGATGATTTTACTACCAAAATGTTCGTCTTAATGAGAATTCCAACAAGCCTAAAATTGCCAAAATCCAATCACTGGATCCCAAGATCGTTATAAATTTGTATTGCTTTAATTATATTAGTTTTATATATATTAAAAATTATTTTAAAGTTCTTAAAACTTTAACATTGAATAACTTGTGAACCAGTAATCCGTTTTAAATGATTTTACTACCAAAATGCTCGTCTCAGTGAGACGATTCTATTGAACCTAAAATCGTTAAATTTTGATCACGGAATCCCAAGATCGTTATAGATTTGTGTTATTTTTATAACGATCTTGGGATCCTGTGATCAGAATTTAACAATTTTAGATTCATTAGAATCGTCTCACTGAGACGAGCATTTTGGTAGTAAAATCATCTAAAACGGACCACTGGTTCACAAGTTATTCAATGTTAAAGTTTATAAGAACTTTAATAATAATTTTTAATATATAAGGTAGATATGCCTAATTTGGCGCACTAACGATATTTTACGAACTGTCAATTAGAATCACGTGATTTTGGTACCATTCGATTCGTCTCATCGAGACAAATCGAGTGGTACCAAAATCATATGATTCTGACTGATAGTTCACAAGATATTATCATTTAACCAAAATAACCTACATATATAATCATTGAAAATTAGCACAAAATCATGAATAAATTTTGATAGACCGGTCCGTTTTTGATGATTTTACCACCAAAATGTTCGCCTCGAAGAGACGGTTCCAATAAGTCCAAAATCGTTAAAATCCAATCACGGGATCACAAGGTCGTTAAGAATTTTGTATCACTTTGAATAAAAATTAATAAGTTTAACTAATCTAATTTTCATCAAAAATAATAAGAAAATCTTTAACGATCTTGTGATCCTGTGATTGGATTTTAACGATTTTGGGCTCGTTGGAATCGTCTCTTCAAGGCGGTCAGTTTGGTGGTAAAATCGTCAAAAACGAACCAGTCTGTCAGAAGTTATCTACGATTTTATGTTAATTTCAAATTTGCTTTACACAGATTATTTTGGTTAAATGATGATATCTTGTGAACTATCGATCAAAATCATATGATTTTAATGCCATCCGACTCGTCTCATCGTGACGAATCGAATGGTACCAAAATTATGTAATTCCGATCAATAGTTCACAAGATATCATTAGAGATCTTTAGTGCGCCAAATTAGGCACTGCGCCAAAATTGAATTGCGTTTTTTGAATAAACTTTAAAACGTGATATCTTATGATCAGGTGATCAGATTCAGGTGATTTTGGTACCATTCGATTCGTCTCGATGAGAAGAATCGAATGGTAACAAAATCATCCGATTATGATCAATAGGTCACGTGATATTTATCGTAGAACTTAACTGCGCCAAATCAGGCATATCTACCTTACAAAACTAATATAATTAAAGCAATACAAATTTATAACGACCTTGGGATCCAGTAATTGGATTTTGATGATTTTAAGCTTGTTGGAATTGTCTCATTGAGACGAACAGTTTGGTAGTAAAATCTTTCAAGACGAATCATGAGTTCAAATTTTATTTAATATTAAAAGTTTAAAAATTTTTTAAAATTTTAAAAATTTAAAAAATTTTAGCCAATCAAAAGTATCTACTATTAGGACCTGATTATTTTCTGACCCCCACCCACCTAAAAAATCAGGTGATAAATGGCGCTCCCCTAACCAAATATGTTATGATCTTTTTTTTATTACCTTGCAACTCAAGTTTCATCCTAATGCGATAATCACAGCAGACGAATTAATACCCATAAATCCTGTAATAGTCATTACAACAAGTTTTTTTATATATGTTGATCATTTACAATTAATATGGTCTGCAAATAAGTTGTATGCATACAGGATTTTTTTATATATATTAGTTGATCATAATGACTCAGTAGGTGTTCACCGTAATATAGTTAAAAAAAATTATAAAAAACAATTTTGTCTGACCAGTTTTTTCTGGCATATCCCTGATTAGTTATCTTTCTGATCTGTTGACTTCTATTAGCTAACAAAAAAAAAGATCTGTAACAGACCACTAGAGCAAGTATGAAATTTAATTCTTTTCATTTTAACTATGGATTTCAAGAGAATGCATGTATAATTAACTGTAATCATTTGTTTGTTTAATAAATACCAGGGTGAGTATGAAGTTTAATTTTATTCACTTTAATAATTGTGTTTAGTAGAATGTATGATTAACTATAATCATTTAATTGTTCAATAAATTACCAGAATGAATATAAAGTTTAATTCTGTTCACTTTGATGATTGTGTTTCAAACAAAGTATAATTAACCCTAATCATTTAAGCATTCAATAAAATTACCAAGGTGAATATTATGTTTAATTCAGTTCAATCTAACAATTGTGTTTCAAGAAAATCATCTAATCATTCAATAAATCATTAGGGTAAGTATGATGTTTAATTTTGTTCACTTTGATGATTTTGTTTCAAGATGATTTATGATTAAGAGTAGGGTAAACGTAGATCAATTTTCATATGATCTACATGGTACTATAAGATTTTATATAGAAATTAAACACATGCCCCTAATAAAACTTTTTAGAACTGTGACCAATTTTAACAAAAATTTGGTATCACGTAGAATGATCCCTTATTTTCATAATCATGAAATTCTAGAACTCATAATTTTTGAAAAAATTCATCTTCATATATTGATAAAAAAACTTAGGTAGACCTAAATTTACTTAGGTAGCACAAGAAATTGCCAATTCTGATTGGTCAGATCACGTTGTTTACAATCCTGATTGGTAAATCGCATGATTTTATATGATTACAATGTGATTACTATTAGAAATGATCTATGTTCACCCTACCCTTAACCATTATTTATTTAATCGTTGTAAAAGTGGTGGGAATAGGGTCTATAGCTAAAAACCACTAACAACACCTCTATCCAACTAAACCAATATCCTTTAATTGCGCAAGATGCCTAAACCTTGAATTGGCAAGCAGAAAGAGGCATGGTTAATTTGGTCTAGGTCTCGAAGTTCTTTAGCAACTTGTTGTAGCGTGGTCAAAGCTAACTTTTCTTGGATTTCTTATAAAAGTTTTTGGTTGATGGTTTTAAGTCCACTCTATTTATATATTTCTTCTTTTTTGTTCCTAGGATATAAGGGCGCAAGTGCGAGAAGGTTCCAGTTTAATCATCAGGATTAGGCTAATACAGGTGATATGAATTTAATGCATTGTAGAGAATTATCAGTTTATAGCACTAACTACTTTGGACTCAAAGTTTATATCGAGGATACTAGAGCTAACACTTCTACTCTGATTTCGAAGGTTAGAACTAGACCGTGTTTAACTTTACTAAAACTCACACTGAGTTGAACTACACTGAGTTAATTCTTTATTGAAGCGAAAAGGGGGTATTATATACTTTTTCCCCTCTTAATAAATACGTGAATTTTAGACTATTTCTACTAAGGAAAGACCAACTGGATTCTGTGTTTTACATTACCTTCTCTCCCTCTTAATAAAAAAATTTAGATAAATAAACATAGTGCACAGTAGATTTTGGAAAATTTTTATACAATCACAGAACAATTCAGAAAATTTTTTTAAAATTTTACTATGTGGACCACCCACCCCCCCCTTGGAAGGGAGAGGGGAGTAATGTAAAACACAAAATTCAGTTAGTCTCACCTAATTCTATTGAGTCATCTCTAACTCACTATGACTACAACACCTTTAGGAACTGTATTGTGACTATTAGTGGGCAAAGTTACCATGTGAAAATCTATTGTTTATCGAAGAAGAGAATAAACCAATAGTAGCAGCGAAATGCCACGGCCAAAAACTGGAAAGTGACTCTGGCGTGTGCAGTCACGATGCGCTCATACAGGAAATTGTTGCAGCACATTCCTATTCTATTTGGGGCTATGCCGAATCTAACAAACAATGACTAATGCTAGGAGAAATAATACCATCGTAACGATATAAACAGTGGAAAAATATCCTAAATAAACAATTAAAAAAAGCTTGGGACGGAGCCCTTCACAACGTATGTGATCAAATTTGTAGATCACTGCATACAGTCCGATTGCGTGATTGTAAAAAATCGTAAAAGATTGTAAAATGCGTTTTTTGGCAAAAATTCAATTTTCATGCTCACTAAAATTATTGCAAAATCACGCAACTTGACAACAATCAGTATTTTGTTCAAGTGATTGAAATGATTGTATGGGTGTGCAATGATCTATAAATTTGATCAAATTACCAGCGTGGTAAGAAGTTTAATTCTTTTCACTTTAACAATTGTGTTTCGGAACAATGTATGAATAATCATAATCATTTAATTCTTTATTAAATTACCATGCGTTAACTAAATTGACTACTGTTTTAATCCCTTAACACGTGCCGAAGGCACGGGCTAATATGCTAGTAAACATAAATAGTAAGGAAGATTACTCTGCATAAGCAGTCAAAATTGAATAGCTTTAACAACCAAATCGATATATTAATCTAGAATATCACTTTTGAAAGAATATAAACCCAATTTTTTTCAAGAAAAGTTCAAAATAAAGATACAAATATAAATAAAAGAAATAGAAAAATATAACGCATTTAGGCTAATGCATACTATGCAATAAATTATGGATGTTTGTTAGTATACTGATATATTTTGTTGATGTAACTACAAAAAAAAAAAAAAAGTAAACTATACTTACACTTTAAAGTTATTTTACATCCAAATTGGCCGTTAATTAACAAAATCATCCATTTGTATGGACCGTATCGGTACGCTATAATCTATATTTAAATTTTTTTTTTTTTTAATTTCAGTACATTCAGACTCAGTTTTTTTTTTTTTTTTAAAATACATGTTACTCTGGTTATATCGACATCCTCCAAAAATAAGGAATTGACTGATATCCAGATGTCGGTTTAACCAGAGGTATTTTCATATTAAATAAATAGGTTAAAAATTTAAAATATATTGATATAGCAGATGTCATTATATACAGATATCGATATAACTAGAGTGACGAATATAAATGTTATGTTACCTAAATTTACATCATTCACTGGTGTAGGAAGATTTTGATAATTTTGTTTGTGAGTCTGGTAAGTGAGTTCTGATGATTTATGCTGACTATGAGATGATGATTTATTAATTTTCTCAATTTGCTCATGTAATTCTTTGTTGTCAGTTAAGTATTGTCGATATTGTTTTAACTTATCCACTAAATATTTGGCATCCGGTCGATTCTGAGGATCAGCATCTAAACAATAATTCATTAAAACCATAAGTAGCGGAGGAATTTCAAATATGATTTTAGGTCTATGCCCTTCACAAATTTTAATTGCTAGGGCAGAATCATATGGAATATTGTGGTATGGAGGATATCCATTAAAAATTTCTGACATGATCATTCCATAGGAATAAATATCTGATTTTTGAGTGTATCCTTTGCTTCCTTTATTTAGGACCTCTGGAGCAATATAAGGAAGAACACCATAGATACGACGAGTGCTTGAATCTTGAGACACTGGACTGCATGAACCAAAATCAGTAATGTAAGGACTAGTAATATTTTCATTAACTATATTTCCAGAATGGAGATCTTTATGTATTAGTCCGGCTTTATGAATTGAATGAAGTCCTTCAGCTATATAAAGTAGGTTTTCTATTTTATTCATCCATGTTAAATGATAGAATTTTCTGTCTAATAAACTTCGGAGACTTCCTTGCTTTGCATATTGCATAACTATCATATATTCGTCGTCATCTTTTGAGTCCTTAGTAATTCCATAAATGGCTATTGCTGATTTACCTCCATATTTGTGTTGATATGCAATCTAAAATAAATTTATATTAGAATAAATAATGCAACCTCAAAATTACTGTAAAATCCTTACTTCTTTTAAAAAGTCTCCTTTTATATTTTTAGAATCATGAAGGCTTTTTAAACAAACAGTTATTTGTGGTACTCTCTTCCACTTGTTATTTTCTTCATCAAATCCAAAGATATATCCATCTTCCCATACTGCCTTGAAAACAGTGCTAAAGCCACCTTCAGTGAGATATTTAATATTTGCAAAACTTTTAAAAGGGATCCATTCAATAACTTCTCCAAAATTTCTTGCTTCAGATTGTATTTGTTTAATGAATTTATCAATGTCAGGATCATTGCTCGTCCAGTTACTAAAAAAATATATATTACTTAACGATATTATTAAAGTTTTGATTTTAAAGTGGTTATATGTACCTGCTATATCGACTAGTGTTGATAAATGGGTAATTAAATTTATATATTTTGATTTTATAAAGATTTATATTTAAATGTAATCATAAACTTACATTCTAAATGTATATGTGATTTAAAGTTACATAGTTGTTTTGAATTTAAAAGGAAATATTAATTCTCGAAATATCAGTTATTTTAATACTAACCCCCTAATAGAATATATGTTATTTAAAGTTGTAATTTTTGCTTAAAAGAATTAATTTAAAATGCTTGACTTTAAATACTTGCTTGCTAATAATTGATATATGAGTGGTATGGCGTTGTGTTTGTTTAGAAGAGAATTTAGAATTTAAAAATTTTAATGAATCTAAACACATACGGCCTAACAAGATAGACGAACGTGTATTAATGTTTAGAATTCTTGTTTGTTTTTGAATTAAAAGAAATTATTTAATATTTAATACTCACAGTCTGTTGTTTTTGTTTACGGATGTGAATTGTCTAGAGTTATGACGTTATTTTAAAGATATCACAATTCTAATACTCACTGGCTAATAAAATTACATTATCATGTGAATTATTATTTCTGAATTAGAGAATTGAAACTTAAACCGTTTTTATTCAAATACTCACATCCTAGTAATTTTAGATTCGTATATTTTGTAAGATCATGTTATTCAAGTATAATAGTACTGTATGAATTTTGACTTCAAATAATTGACGTTAAAAACTCACTCCCTAATTATATTATGTGAATTGTTCAAAATTATATGTTTTGTAATTGACGGATTTCGATTTTAGAATATTAGATTAAATGCTCACCGACTTATAATTTCACATAACCATAAACGGACAGTTTAGAATAACTTTCTCGTCGTGTCAACCAAATTTGTTTTAAATAATTGACTTGAAATTATACTTGCCGTCCAAATTCAAATTTATGAATCTAATTCCAAATTCCAAATTCCAAATCCCAACATAGTATATTAAAATTTGGGATTTGATATAGGGATTAGGATGAATTGTTTGGGCGGCAAGTATTTCTATATACTCACCGACTATCAATTTTGAGTACATAAGTTATCTATTTTAAATTATCCTAGAAATGTTTCTGTCTTTATAATAAATACTCACAGACTAGTGATTTTACATTTATATGCGATTATTAGGGTTATTATTATAAATTGATCAAAAATTTATAAATCTAAATTACTCACTGCCTAATAAAATGAAGTAATGAATGCAAGTTCATGTATTATTTCGTGTTATTTTCTTTAAAGTATATTAATAATTTCAAATACTCACAGACTGATAAATTTATGCGTGATAAATAATATGGAATTTTGGAATTGTAGATTTTCAAAATGTTATAACACTTAATACTCACAGCCTAATAATATGAAATGATAATTTTATAATATGCCTTTTTGAAAAAAGTATATTTGACAGAAAATACTAGTACTTACAGGCTAGTAATTGTATATATATTTTAGAGTTATGTTATTTGTTTTGAGTCAAATAATTTATATAAATACTCACGAACTAACAAGATGGTAATAATTATGTCAATTATTTATAATCATTTAGTTGTTTCTTGGACTGATGGAATTTGAATTTAAAAAAAAAATTTATAAACACTCACGGCCTGATAATACGAGTGAATTTAAAATTGTAATATTTAGTGCCGTTATAAAGTGATATTTTATTTTATGACCTTAAGTACTTACAAACTGATAGCATTTAAATGGTTTAGTTCTATATAATTAAAAGTGAATTTTAAGAAATCTATTGCTCTAAATACTCACTGACTAATTTAATGCATATAAATATGAAAAATTTAATACGATTAATTTGAATTAAAAAAGGTTTAATTCTATATAATTAAAAGTGAATTTTAAGAAGTCTATTGTTCTAAATACTCACTGACTAATATAATGTGAAAAAATTTAATACGGTTAATTTGAATTAAAAAGAATCTTATCTCAAAAAGCGTTATACTTACGACCGAATAAAATGTTGTCTACATGATTGTTGCAGTATTCATGATTATTACTTGTATTTTAAGCGAAATTAATTTTATACAGTAGATACTTGACTTACAAACTGGTAATTATATATCATAAAGTGGTTTTTTTAGAGTTATTTAATTTTAATTATGCTCATAACTTTGACTATAAATACTTACATTCTTGTAGTTTTGTAGATTAATTAGAGCTGTTTTGTGGTTTGTAAAACTTTTATGTAACTCAATGCTTACTTACTTCCTAATAAAATATTTGCATACATATATGGGTTAGATTTGTGAAATTTGGGCTAAATAAAATGGCTAATTTTATATTCTTACTTTCTAATAATATGTTATGAATTTGTATATGGAATTTTTAGTATTGTATCTCTTCAATTTGAAGGAATTTGATTGATTATAAATACTCACGAGCTGCCAATATTAACGTATGCGATTTTTTGATGATGTGTCATTTGTTATAGGATAAAGGATTTGTTTAAATAATTACAAAAGTACTCACAAACTGGCATTTATATTTAGATTGTTAGGTTGGTTTTTAAAGTATCAATATTATTTAAACATGAACATCTAGTTCTTAACACTTACTCCCTAGTAATATGGAATTATATTTGTGTGAATTTCAGAAATTGTTAATGAGAATTTTTGATTAATTAATATGAATCTAAACACTCACGAACTAAGATTTGTAGAATTTTGTAAAATTGTGTCATTTTTCTGAATTGGTAATCGAATTTTATTTAAAAATTGACTGTTTCATATACTTACGAACTGGTCATTTAAAGTAATTTTTTAAAATTAATGAAAATTTTATCTTTATGATGCTTATTTTTAAATACTCACTCTCTAATAGCATAATGCGCATATCTAAATAAATTATTCAGATCATTTTGTTAGTTTTTGAATCAAGATAACAACAATTTTGATTTAATAAGAATTTAAATTTTTGTAATTCTAACACTCACAGACTAGTGATTTTTTTAATTATTTAGGATTGCGTTATTTCTTTGATTAAAGATTATTATATTATAAAAGGCTTAAATACTAACTTTCTGATATCATGGTGTATGTGTTATTTAGAATTGCATTAAATTATTTTTGAATTTATGAGAATTTAATATAGCATTATTTACAAATACTTACTCTCTAATAATATGTGTATAATAATTTTAAGAATGTTATTTTGAAAAATAATTATAATTCTAAACACTTACCTAGTAAATTTCGTACAATTAATCGTTAATTATTTTTTTATTTATTTTTAATTGATTCTAAAAAAATACACTTACTCTCTGATAATATTTGATTATTTTTAATGTTAGATTAACTGTTTTGAATATTTATTTAAAAAAAATTGTCATAAATACTCACGATCTTGTAATATAGTTTGTATAAGCACATATGAATTGTTTATAGAAAATTTGATTGAAAAATTTATAATTCTAAATACTTACAGACTGTATATATATACACATGGATGTTTGTCGTTTTAATTAACTTTAATTTTACACAAAATAGCCGTTTCCTAAATACTTACAGGCTAATAATTTTGTATATACTATGTTACTTTGAAACTAATAAGAATTTTATTCTATAACTTCAGATACTCACTTTCTTATAATATATATGTAATAAGTTGTTTAGAATTATTTATCTAAAATGTTTATGGTCATAAATACTCACAGACTATTATTATGCAGATATTTTTTGGTTAGAATGAGAATATAATCTAAAATGTTAATCAAAATTACTCACATCCTAATATTTTGCATTGATTTTTTTTTAGAATAAAATATTTGTATTAAGAATGATTTAAATTCGAAGATGCTTATTGCTCCAAAATACTTACTCACTAATAAATTATGCAGGTTAATTAGAATCACATCATTCTTTTATTATGCTTGAAAGGGTCAATTTCATAAAATCTTAATAGTTCTAAACACTTACTCCCTGATAATATATGCATATCATATTTTTGAATTCATAAATTTGATTTTAAAAATACTTTAAATCACTTTAAACATTTACCCTCTAATATGTATATTATTATTACTTTTGAATTAGCAGAGATTTTTACACAATTATTAAAATTCTAAACTCTAAATACTCACAGACTGATGCAGTAATTTTAGGCATAATAGTTCGGAATTATTTTTAATTATCAATGTTCTAATTTCAGAATTTTAATACTCACACTCTAATAATTTGTTTTTAACAATTGTGTCATTTTGTTTTTAGTACAGTAGTAATTTTTAATATAAATTTAAATACAAACCGACTATCATTTTGGATTAATTAGGAAAATGTTTTTTCTTTGAATTGAAATTGAATTTAAAGCGTTTATGAATACTTACAACCTAGTAATTTTGTTTTGAAGTTGTTGTTTAGAATGTTATTTATTTTTGACTAAATAATTTTATATACTTACATGCTAATAATTTGGTATAGGTTTATTTTATTTATTTTATTTTATTGAATAATAAAGACTTCGATCTAAAATATAAACAATACTAAATTCTAAATACTCACTCGCTAAATAACACAAAAATAAATTTTTTAGAAATATGTTATAAGAATCAGGATGAAAATGTAAATAATAAAAAATTGACTTACCGACTGTAATTTTTAGATTATGGTTTGTTATTTGTTAATTTGGCTTTAAAAAATCTACGCTCAAGAATACTTACTTCCTAGTTACATTTGACATGGATTATTTATAGCTACTCAATGTTATTTGAATTTGTAAATGCTTCCTCCAAATACTCACTCTCTAATAATCGTGTGCTAATTAAAATGAAAATTTGACTTTGAAAAATTTACATGACTAAATACTCACGAGCTAGTTATTTGTTGGTATATAATTTAGCTTAAAGTTGTGACATTATTTTTGAATCAAAGAACTTCCTTTAACCATGTAATACTCACAAGCTGATAGTTGTTTATTTTTTTATAAACATGAAAGTTATTTTTTTATGAACATGAAAGCTATTTGAGATGAAGTTTTGATAATATAGAGTACAATCGGCCAATCAAATGCAAGATCTCTATGTCACTTAGGTAAATGTCTCGCGTGTTCTAGGAATTCAGCTATACCATCTTAATACGCCTCATTCTTGCTGTTTTAATCTTGCGTTCACAATTTGATTGGTCGATTGAACCGTCCTAGCGTCACCAACCTAAAAAAATTTGCTGGCTAATAAGATTTTAAGATCAGGGTCAGGTGTTACGCAGAAAAAAAAACGCACAAATCGTTCATAAGATTTTACTTAAGAAATTACCTTTAGTGCACTGATAAAAAGCTTCGTACGAAATTTTAGTATTAATAAAACTCTTTCTAATCCGATTTGCAATTGATTGTTCGAGTGATGATCACTACGATTATGATTGCGGCGAAAGTAAAATCCGTTGAGATTGAGTTCTGATCAATTATTTTAGGTTGGTCACGGCTTATTCTCAAAAGGTCGTTTGATTCCTTAAATGCAATAGAAGAATTTGTATTCACCACAATTAATTGCAGGAAAATGCTTCTGTTACGCGTAAGAGCGTAAATGATCTTTTGAGAATAAGCTGCAACCGATTCCTAAGTAATTTATCAGAGCTCAATCTCTAAATGTGATAGAAGTACTTACCTTCACCACAATCACAATCGACTATGGAGTAAAGGCCATCGCTTGAATGATCAATAGTTCAAAGATTTTGCAAATTAGATAACTTTTAAATACTCACTAACTGATAATAAACAAATTATTTAGAAAATTTATTTTGGTAATTTTGAGTAAAAGTGTATATTATACTTAATACTTACTAACTAGTATTTTTTATGTGTATGCATGTTATTTGTCTTAACAAGATGCTAAAGGTTATAAGTTTAAATACTTACGGACTGGATATGTAAATGTTTATTATTTAAGTTTATTCATTTTAAAATTGAGACTTAAATTAAATACTTACTCTCTGATATATTTGTACGTTTAATTATCAGAAATCTTTAATTTTAAAGCATTCACAATTCTGAATACTTACGCTCTACTAATGCCATATGAATTATGTTTTTTTTTCAATTAAAGAATTTTAAATTAAAAAATATCCAGATATTTACCGTCTATTAATTTCATGTGTAAATATAGATTGATTAGAAATTTAATTAGAGTTTAGTTTTTAAAACTATCTAAATACTTACTCTAATAATACAATATGAGTTACGTTTTTTTCAATTAATGAATTTTAAATTAAAAAAGTCTAGATATTTACCGTCTATTAATTTCATGTGTAAATGTAGATTGGTTAAAAATATAAATTAAACTAGAATTTAGTTTTTTAAACTATCCAAATACTCACTCACTAATAGTAAAGATTATTTAGAATTATAATTACTATACTTATGTTTATGACTTTGAGCACTTACCATCTAATAATATATGCATATATATATGTGAATTTTTATTAGATATTTTTTTAATGCATCCATTATGATCCATTATAAAAAATTATTTAACTCTGAATACCAACCGACTAATGAATTTGTATGAATGTTGATTTGTTGGTTTTTTTTTTTTGATTAAAAAAACTTTTGATTTAAATAATACTAAGCACACCAATGGCATTTTACGCTAAATATATTGTTAAAGTCATTTTATGCTTAAGAGCATGGAACATTTTTACTTAGCCATAATTACCAAATGCCTAACATTACACCACTAGGTATGTCTTAGTAAACTCATTAAATTTGATTATAAAAATACTCACTCGCTAATAATATACATGCGAATAGTTATTTTTTGAATAAAAGGAATGTTTAACTAAGAAATTTTAATACTCACTATCTAAAAATTTCTTGCATAAGTTTAAAGTTGTATGATTAAGAAATTCATTTATCATATATAGGCAGTAAATACTCACATACTATATTGATTATAAAATGTGTCATTTTTTTTTGAATTATGGAAACTTCCAAGTTAAAAAAACTGAACACTCACAACCTATTATTACAATTCTTGTTAATAAGTGTAGAAACTTTGTTTTGAATAAAATTTAAGTAAAAGATATTATAATTCAAATACTCACTCACTACTAATATAAGAATGTAGGTATGTGATTGTTTAGATTTGTTTACTTAAAATTAAATATTTGCGATATAAATACTTACGAACTAA
The DNA here is from genome assembly GCA_003550325.1 of Gigaspora rosea. Classification (NCBI taxonomy): domain Eukaryota; kingdom Fungi; phylum Glomeromycota; class Glomeromycetes; order Diversisporales; family Gigasporaceae; genus Gigaspora; species Gigaspora rosea. The sequence continues at coordinate 141,484 of QKWP01000643.1, forward strand.
TGATATGGTGTGTATAAGCATGCAGATAGATTGGAGTTAAATTATTAAAGAGAATTCATAGTTATAACTCACCGCCTATTGAATTGTATTATTAATATTTTTTGATTTTAAAAATGTTTATAACTTTATATACTCACGGTCTGTAGAATGCAATTGTTCATAATTATTTTATTTTGCTTCTTAACTAAATTTTGATTTGATTCAAATACTTACAGGCTAGTAGTTTTGCAGATGACATTACGTATTTACTTTTAATTATAATTTAGAAATATATATAACTCTAAATACTAACAGTCTTGCGGTTTTGTGAAATGGTCAGAGTTGTTTTATTATTTTCAAGATCCGATCTAAAAATTTTCATGATTCTAGGTACTTACCTTCTAATAATATATATATGATTAGGGTTGTAAAATTTGACTTAAAAATTATGATTTTAAATACTTACTTCCTAATTATATAGTGTATAATTGTATCCGCACGTGCTTTTGATTAGAACTATTACTGCATTTGGTGGAAGTTTGATTTTGCTCAAATACTTACAGCCTAATTGCAGTTTTTGTTTTGCACGTTGTTTAGAGTCACTTTTTAGATTTTGACTTAAAAAATATTTGGCCTTAAGTACTCACGAACTAAAAATAAGGAGTGTTTGTTTGGAGATATTTTAATTAAAATAACAGAATCCTTAATTTAGAATATAAGCTTGTTATTCTAATACTTACTCTCTAAAAATGTTTATTACGGTATATTTAAGTTGTTAGTTACTTCTGAATTAAAGAGAATTTAACTGTAAAACTCACCCTCTAGAAAGTGATACATTGATTATTTAGAATACATTGTTGAATTTATGAAATTTAACGATATTAGGCACTAAATACTTACAGACTTTAATATGTGATGTTATCAAAATCGTTTGAATTTAAACGTAATGGTAAAGAAGTATTTATGTTTTTGTTTTGTGATCTTGTTTTGCTGTTTTTATTACCATTGATTAATAAATGTTCTTTATACTCACTCACTGAATAAATGATTAATGAGAATGAAATGAATTTAAACGTAATGGTAATAATATGAATTTGAGACATGTTTCTTTGAATTAATGGGAAATTGGCTTTAATGAAGATTACTTACCGACTTATGATTTATATTATTATTTCGAATTAATAAAAAGACGATTAATCTTAAGAAACCATTTAACTTAAATACTCACATGCTAATATTTTTATTACACAAATGTTAATTGCAAATGAAAACTTTGTTAAATATTTATGATTCTAAATAGGGATTGGAACCGCCTAAAATTTTTCTTAATCGTTTAATCGTTTAATCGTTTAGCCGTTTAATTTGGCCGGCATTAAAATAATTCGGGCCTACGACCAACATAATTCTGCCCGGAACTATAGAGCAATTTTTAAACGGTTAAACGGTTCCAATCCCTAATTCTAAATACTCACTTGCTAAAATGGTTGCATACGTTTTTGAATCATTCTGATTAAGAATTGTTAATTTTAATAATTCAATAAATACTTACCCCCTAATAATATGCAAATATTCTAAGTTATAAGAAACTGTTCTAATATTGATTTTAAACACTTGTCTCCTAAAAATATGATGCGTTATATGCGAATTATTTAAAATTGTTTTTGAATCAGAATTTTCATTTAAAATTCTTGACTTACAAGCTGGCCATCATATATATAAATTGTTTAATTTATTAAATAGTTAAGATGAAAATTTTGCTTTAATGAAATTAAAACACAAAAATTCACATGCTGGTAATATGTAAATTGATTACTTAGAGTTGTGTTGTTTGCTCGTTATAAGAGAGAACGACAATACTTACGAACTAATAGTTTGTATATGCGTGTATTTTATTTTATGTTAATGAGAAAAAAAGGGTTGATTTAAATAGTTTATGACTTTAATACTCACAAGCTGTAATTGTAATTATAAATAATAATCATTTAGGATGTGAATCTTCTTAAAATACATGTTTTAAATACTCACTTCCTATTAATGTAGTATTTATATGTACATATAAGGATGGCACATAGTTAACTTAAAAAAAATATTTTTCAATAGTTTACTTTAATACTCACTCCTTAAAACTATAATATTCATGGATGTGTGAATTATTAGTGTATGTCTTTTTGAGGGTTTTGGAAATTAAAAAATATTAATCTACTCACACACTAAGAATATAATATTAATACGGATATGGTGGTTTTTTTTTTTAAAAAAAAAAAAAAACTAATTCAAAAGGATTCTAAATACTCACTCTCTAATATGCATAAGGTTGATTAGGATTATTGCTTAAAGTGATTGTGATTTGACAGCAAATACTCACATTCTAATAATAATAAATATGAACATTTAGTTATATATTTGAATAATTCTGATTAAAGTTGGCTTTGAATACTCACGAGCTAATAATTTGATATATATTATTTAGAAATTTTATGACTTGCTTTGAACTTAGCGAAATATAACCTCAATACTCACGATCTAATAATACAGTTTAATGAAATATGTGTTTTTTAGGGCAAGATGAATTTTAATTGTATAATCCTCCCGAACACTATATCAAGATCACGGGGATTAATGAATAATACCCTGATCCATACGTGAATACGCGAAAACTTCGTTTCCGCCAATTCCCAATGGATCAAGACATTATTATTACAAATACTGATAGAAACAGATACTTACAAACTAATAAAATGGTATATCTGATATTTAGGATTGTTACACGATGAATTAATTGAAGACTGATTTTGAATACTCACGGCCTAATAATATATGTAATTAATGTTTGTTTATCAATTTTAGAGAATGTTATTATTCTAAATACCAACCTTCTAATAATATCATTACAATTTATGCTTATTGTTTGAATATGTATTATTTATTTCGAATCAAATAATTTTAATTTTAAAATGTACTCACATTCTAATATGCAACGTGTTATATATATGTTATGCGTTGTGTTGTGCTTTGAATAAATGATAATTTTGATCTAGAAACATTATTGAATACTCACGAACTAGTAATATACGCATATATGTATTTTTGTTTGATTAAAGATTATTAATTAAAAAAATTTGAATTTATATTATTAATTGTTCTAATTTCTCACCGGCTAGCATTTTGTACACGCATTGATTTAGAATCGAATTATTTTAAAAAATTCAATTTTAAAGCGTTCATAACTTACTTCCTAATAATATAATACATGATTTAATGTGTAAGTTTTTTTTTTTTAGTAAAATTTGATCTTAAATGCTTATAATTCAAATTTATATAATCACGAGCTAATTATATAGTTTAAATATGCATTTATGTTAAACCAAATTTCAACTTTATAATAAAATGTTTAATTATAAATACTCACGCTCTAATAATATAGATGCGTATACGTTTACATATAACTATTTTTTATACATTTCTTTAAGCCAAAGTGAACTTTAGTTTTTAAGAAGTCAATACTAAATACTTACAGGCTTATGGTTGTATGACATTATTATTTCTCAAACAAAAGCGAAATTAATTTGAATGATTATTTTAAATACTTACAAACTTGTAATTTTTATACATATGTACAAGATTATTAAAGATGATAGGCTTGAAGTGAATATTAACTTAAGATATTCATGACTTACAGGCTGGTAATTTTGTGTAGAAATGTTTAATGCAGTGCTCACCATTTTTGAATTAACTGAAATTTTAAATTTAAAAACGTTTATAATTCCAAATACTTGCCCGCTATTATCATAATATGATAAAATTTATTATAAATCGATGTAATTTTAAAATGGTTATGAACATAAATACTCACTGTCTAATAAAATAGGTATGCAAATTATTAAAAACTGTTTGAATAGAGAAAATTTCGGTTTAAAACTTTTTTAATCTCAATACTCACGTGCTAATGAAAATATATGTCGGATTTGTTATTTAAGTCAATAAGAACTTTGATTTAAATTGTTTAATTACTTACAGGCTGAACATGTTATATAATTAATTGGAGCCAATTATCACTTTTGAATTAAGAGAATTCCGATTTCAAAAAGCTTAATGCTCACCCCCTTTTAATATTCTTGGTGATTATTTACTAATATTTCGAATTAAAGAATATTGATTTAAAATATTTGATTTAAATACTTACAGACTGATGATATTATAGATGATTTAGGTATTGAAAATGATTATTTTTTTAAATTAAATTAGTTCAACTTCAAAAATAAATACTCACCTCCTAGAAATATGCATATCATTTTCTTTAATTTAAGATATTTAATTTAAAGATATTCTACTTTTAACACTTACATCCTGATAAAATATATATATGTTTTTAATCATTCATAATTAGTGGATGTTTTTAACTATATGAACCTTGGTTTTACTCACAGACTAATAATTATATAAGCAAATATAAATTGACTATAGTATTTCTATTCGGCTTAAAATGCTTATATTATAAATACTTACTCTCTAATAGAATATGTAATTATGGTCAGTTATGAATAACAAGAAGTTTACATCTTTATAACTTTAAATACTCACTCCCTATTATATATAATATATTATTTTAAAGAAGGATTTTGCAAAAATGATTAAGGCTTTAAGTACTTACTGCCTAATAATATATATAGATCATTTAGATAGATTAATGTACTTGTGAATTTAGAAAAGGTTTGAATTGAGAATTTTATATTAATTTCTTACAAGCTAGTATATGTACAGATAGTTTAATGCTGCGTTTACATTAAGTGATAAGAATCTATTCAAAAATGTTTCTTACACTCTATTGAGTTTATATGCAAATTTAATTGTTTGTATATTGCAATTTATTTTTGAATTAAGAATAATTTTTGATGATAAAATAATGTTTAATTTGATACTCACTTTCTGATAATATGATATGTATGTGTATCTTGACTGTTTAATATTATATTATTTGTTTAAAAAATTCTCAACTGTATATAATAAATACTAACAATCTGGTAATTTATATATTATTTATATTTTTAAATTATAAATATTTATAGGTTAAAAACTCACGGCTAATAAAATAATGTATATATGAGTTGATTATATAAAAAATTTAAATATTTGTAGTCATACTTACTTTCTAATAAATCAATTATTATAAATCGTAGGTTTAATTTTGCTTGAATTAAAGAAGCTTTGAATTTAAACTATTTATAATTCTAAAATACCCACTCTCTAATATCATATCAGAGTAAATTCTTTTTAAGTCATATTATTTGTTTTGATTGCAAAATTTTTAATTTTAAATGTATAACTCACGACTAATAATTTATAAACTTGCTTAAAATTGTAGTCATATGCTTAAGAGAATTTAATTTCAAATTTAATAACTCTAAATACTTACTATCTAATTCTGCGGTATTAATATAATACATATTGTTAAAAATACTTATGACTTTATGTTTAAGTATTGTTTAAATTTGAAGTAACTGAATTGTAATTTTAAAATTATTTGATGCTTAAATTCAGGATACTTACTCACTAGTAATATTGTTTATAAGAGATTGTTAAGTGATATGTTATATACTTCAAATTAGAGATTTTTAAAGAAACTTATAGTCCCAAAGAAAATACTTACAAACTAATAATGTAATTTGTATATATTATGTTTTTAAATCGAAAATTTTTTTTAAAATGCTCATAATTTTAAATACTTACTTCCTAATAATATGTATATATTTTTAGAATTTATAAGAATTTTATATCATATATTTGTAAGTTATTTTACTTTTGCTTCAATATTTAGTCCTGAAATATTTATAAACGCTTACGATCTAATGTTAAAGATTGATATTGTTTTGAATTTGAATTAAAAGGTTGTTATAATTTTAAAAAGAACTCAAATACTCACAGACTAGTTATTGAATATGTGCATTCAAATTGTTCACTTAATTAGTATGAATTCTGATTTAAAACGAGTCTATCATACAAAAATACTTACTCTCTAATAATGCAATTTGTATATATGTAAACGATTTTATCTTATAATTCATAACAGCAAAATATTTATGGTCAAATACTCACCTACAATATTGGCAATTTTATGTAAATGTAGATTTTTATATTTGTTATTTGCTTTTGAATTAAAATAATCTGATTTAAAAAATTTCTAACCTATAATACTCACTCACTAATGATGTCCATGATTTGTTATTTTGCAATCAATTATATAAATAAAAACTAATTTCAAAATATTAATGGTCAAAATGCTTACTTCCTAATAATATATATATAGATATTTGATAGGTTCAAATTGAATTTAATGATAAAAGTACTCATAACTCTAAGTCTTACTCCCTAATAATGTATTGTTATGTTACTTGTTCAGTATTTTTTTTGTTTTTGAATTAATGCGAAATTGTAGTTTAGAAAAAGTTAAATACCATCTAATAATACCAAATGTTAAATCATTTCTAATTTTATTTATAATTTTTATGATTCTAATGCTTACTTCCTAAACACATGTTTTGCATATGTTAGATTATTTTAAATGTGTGTTAAATATTCGAATCAAAAAGATTGTGATTTAGCTCTGAATATTTACCGACTAGGAGTTTAATTATTATTAAGAGTTGTTTTGACTTCAAAATAAAGGATTTGAATTTTTGAAGTGTAATTCTAAATACTCACATACTAGTGAACATTAGTAAACATGCATATATGTGTTGATTATAATTCTTGAATTAACAAAGGTTTTTGGTTTAAAGTACTTACAATCTTACAATAATATGCATAAATGACGGATGATTAGAGTTTATTCATTTTTGGTTTAAAATGCATATTAGTCTAAATACTTACGCGCTAATACATTTGCAATTGGTTTATAGTTATATTATTTCTTTAGACCAATTTAAAATATATATGATCTAAACACCCACGTGCTAGTAATGAATTATGTGCTTAGAATTTGCAGTATTGATTAAAGAAATTTTAATTCCGCAAATGCTTGACTTTAAAATACTTACATGCTAGCAATTTGACATAAAATATTTATATTAATAAAAGTTTTTATTTAAAAAGTGAAAAAATGTCTGTCATTATGCAACAGTCAACGGAATGGATCGATCAATTAGATCGTAAATTATGTGCTGCAGAAAAATGTTGCGAAACATGAGATCATGATCTTTTCCGACCCTATTTACTATTTAATCGTTTGTAGTTTTTTTTACATAGCGCTAACAATCTAGTGCTAGAGTAAAAAGAAACTCATTTACATAAACGATTATATATTTAGTAGGTAGAGACATTTTTTAGCCATCACTTTGCAATTTTCTGCAAGCATTCGATTCTGTCTGATAAACAAATATCGATTCTAATCCGAACAAAATATTAGTAAACTTTGACATATTACTTGTTACCTTACATTAATGATCTTTTTGGTTCCGATGACTGACACTGCCAAATATTTTTTTTTTTGAAAAAAAAGAAACTTTGTTGAAATACTCACAGACTGATAATATCATAAGTATGGATTATTCATTTTTAAATCATGAGAAATTTGATTTTAAAATTGGATAGACAACTCCAAATTGATTCTTTGATTAACACAACATAAAATAGTTCATAAAGGGAGGCATAAAAAAAAAACCCAAAAAATACAGCAATCTAATATAAAAAGCTAATACTGCAATTTGATTGACTAATTCGATGTTTTTTTTTTCATTAAAAAAATATATATGCTAAACAAAGAATCAAATTGGTCCAATCTTATTTGAAATACATACTCCCTAGTAACAATAATAGCTTATTTAGATTGTAACTGACTTTAAAAATGCGTATGATTCTAATACTTACAAACTGGAAATTTATAGTATGAAGATGAGATATGTTGTTAACTTCTAAGATTTAAAATTCTTTATGACCCTAGATACTCACGAACTAATATAATTTATGTGTAAATTTCTTTTATTAAAAAGAAAAGAAAAATACTAATGACTTTGAATACTTACGAACTGATAATTTTGTCGATTTTCAGATTATATTATTTTTTGCTTTCAAATTATAGAACTTTAAAATGCAGAGTTAAATACATACTCCCTAATTATATGTCATGGATGCATTTAATATTTAGTGCTCATTGTTTTATTTCATGATTCTTACTTAAAATACTTACAGCCTAATAATAATGTGTATTGATTAAAGAAGCTATACATCATTTGTTTTTAATTGAAAAGAATTGATTATGAGATAATATATTTACCGGCTAGCAATTACGCATATGTTGTTTTTAGATTTAATAACATTGTGTTATTACGTTATTGTTCAATAATAGCTTGATTTTAACAAATGTTCACGGCTCTAAATACCCACTCCCTAATAATGATATAATAATTATTTAGAGTTATGTTACTTTTTGGTTTGTGATAAAAATATTATAACTAAATACTCACAATCTGAGAATGGCGTATACATATATTACTGTGTTAAAAAATTTGATTAAAAAAATTCCATGTTTTTTACCACTCACCGACTATTAATTTTTGAGATTGTATATGTTAAATTTATTCCTTTAAATTGTAAATTTTTGATTTAATTTTAAATACTTACAAACTGCAATTTTGTATATGAGTAAAAGCATGTGGTTGTTATAAATTATTTGGGATAGAGAGGTTTTCATTAAAATTGTCAACATCAAATACTCACGCTCTATTGGTATGTAAATATATATGCGCTTATTTGTGTATTTTTTTTTTAATATTGATAATTATGATTTTAAATACTTACTCCCTAACAGAATAGTGCGCACAAATATGTGAAATATTTGGATAAAACAGCAAAAATTTCAATTTAAAATTAAGTACTCACAAGCTAGTAGTTTTGTAGATATTTAGATTTACTGTTTATTTTAAAATAATTTTGCTAGATTATAAATACTCACGTACTAATAATAATAATGCATAGTATGTTAATTATTTGAACATTAATCTCAAAAGGGTAATAACTTTAAGTACTCACGAGCTAAAAATATAGTAAATGCAAGTAATTAATTATTTTTTTGAATTAAAGGATTTTTGATTTCAAAATTTTCTAACATTAAATCCTTACTCCCTAAAATTAGAATATATGTTACGTATTTAGAATTGTCAATTTAAAAAATTTTAATATTGAAATATATGACATACTTAAATACTCACCAACTGTTAATTTGGTATAAACACATGGACTGTTTAGTATTATGCCGTCTATTTTAAATTAAGGAACCTTAGAGATTTTTTGACTCAAAACACTCACAAACTGAAAATTGTAAAATTATAACAGTTATTAGTAGTTCTTATAATTTTAAAAATTTGAAAGTCTTTAAAAATTAACTTTTAAGTGCTCATATCATACGTTTTGTCTATTAATTCGCAGGCTTTTATTGCCCAAACATCATCTGGATTAATTTTTAATAATTCCTTTAAATCATCGAAAGATTCATAATATCTTGTCTTTATTTGATTGATTTCGCCTCGATATCTTCGTGCAATTATATTCTTTGGATCACTTTCAAGCACTTTAGTCAAATCTACAAGTGCGTTTTCATATTCACCTATAATAAAATAAACTTTTCCTCGATACGTTAATGCAAGTAAATTGTTTTGCTCATTTTCAAGTACTTTAGTTAAATCTTTAAGTGCTTCTCCGTACATTTTCTTAATTAAATAAGCTTTTCCGCGATACGTTAGAGCAAATTCATTATTTGGTTGATGGTCTAATAAATAAACCAAACCATTATTATATAAAACATCAAAGCAGTTTTTTCCATATAATTCTTCACCAACGTCATCATTATTCATTGCTATTAATAAAAAATATTATTATTGAATAAATAAATAAATACAAGAAAAATCAAATGCATATAATAAATAAGTTTACCAGAATATTTGAACTTTCGATCACCAATACCAAAATTTACTTCTATAGAACCACCTTGTGATCTAAGTCCAATATAAGGATACCAATTCTCCTCCAAATTTTCTGAATCTTTAGATAGATAACATGCAATTCCTTGAAAAATGATTGCATGTCAAAAGTCAATCTAATTGCCTTAAAATGTTTAGGAACTCATAAAAGAGATAATTACCTAAATTTACTCCGTTTTTAGTATAAAACATGATTCCTTTTTTAAAATTTAAATAACATCCGATGGTATCATTAGTTGTATACGACGACCCATAAGGGCTGCTTTGTTTAGAATAAAAAAAGTAGCCATCATTATGATAACCCCATGAATTTATATCTTGCCCTAAGGTATTATAATTGAGATATAATCAATAGTTATTTAAATAAAGAAAATTGAAGACTCAAATATGATTACCGGGCATGAGGCATAAATTATCTGCAATTGTATTTAAATATTTTGAGTTTCTGCAAAACCCTACACCAATAATTCTTTTAAAATAATAAAATTAATAAAAAGATTAAAGGAGGAATTACTAAATTTATAGCATAAGAAAACTAAGCTTACCCATCATCTTCCTCATTTATGATTTCAACCTCAAAGTAATAGAACCCATTTTGTAAAGGAATTTTATCCCTTGCTATAGCTAGAGCGACACTTTTATTATCATTAGGTCCTTTTTAATTTAAAAAATTATATTTACAATCAATTTAGATAATTTTAATATAAAAAATTACGAAATTCAAACTGCCTGAAATAAATCAATAATTTCACCTTTGTAGTTCACTCTGGGTCCACATATTTCTAAGAACTTAGATAATGACCATTAGAATAAACAGCTCAAAATTTTGAGACACTCTCACAATGCTGTACCGATCATACACACTTCCTGCATGTGATGTGCGTGCAAATCATAAAAATTGGGACTAAATTATCCTTTCGGATTAGAAGTCCTGCGGTTATTAAGAATTTCGATGAGGAAGATAAGGAAGTGACTTTGGATGTCAATTCAACACAATCGGCACCAAATGTAACGGTTAAATGGGAGAGCGGTACGAATTAAAGACAATTGGATAATCCAGCTCTAACCATATACGAAGAATTCGAGTCTTAATAAACCGAGACGAAGTTACAAGTCAATTCAGTCCGTTGAATCGAGTCTCACAAGACTTATTAAAGTTAAAGTCGAATTCAAGCAATAAGAAAACTCAGATAAGAATATGAAACTTTTTATGATTTATATTTAAAGAGGGCATGGAACTTGTGATTTGACTTTATTCAATTTCAGGTGTTTATATATATTTAAAATCTTTAGAGCGTTATGCTGAATTTCCAGCGATACCGGGTGAGTTTTCACACTGACACAAAGAAGTCTGGTCTTCCGGGTCGACACAAATCCAACCAATCCAAATCAACAAGAATCCGGACAACCGTATCGAAGGAGGCGTGTTAGATTCGGCGAGTGGATATTCAAGGCTTCAGTCGTCAATACTTCGAGGTAACTCTCTTACCAACTAATACAACCACAACTATCTCAGTACGTCGAGACAGTTGGAAAACAACAATAACCACGGAGTTCCTCAGTTCGTCGAGAAACAACCGGACAGCGTAACGCTACAATCACGTGTACAATCAATACAGGAGATGACCGTACTACTATGCCACTTAGTAGTAGATCGTTAGTTATTTAGTGAGTGTGGGGGTAACAGGAAAGTAGTTTATCAATAACCAAACAACTGATAATGTTTCTTTGGGCGCAAGGCCTTTATTATATACATTTAATTAATTATGCAGAACTATAGATCGTATCGCTACTTTATCTCTTAAAGCTACTAAGGCTTCTATCACTATTTTATCACCTAGATCACTGATATCACTAATAGTACCGATATCTCTCTTATTCACTAAATCATTGATAAGACTTTTAAGACCTTTCGTTCTTTTAGGTCTTATAGTACCGGTAAGCCCAACTTTGGCACTGATCAACATAACCGAAAAATGATACTACGCCACCTCGATCACCACGTGCTTCCGGATACATTCTACGACTCACAACACATATTACGTATTAATAAAGCGTTACGCTGGAATCTTAGTGTGGCGCCCAAGATTTAGCGTTACGCTAAAAAATTAGCGTTACGCGACTAGCCACTATTGTTTTATTCTTGAACCAAATCATGATAAGAAATTATGATCGGTCAAGTCTCTAATCAGGCTTTTTTATGCATGTTGCATACCAATTACTTATTATGGCCACAATTGCATTCCTAAAAACATAAATTACGACAAGCATGTCTTTCTAATTTAGAACAATGATATCGCGTTCTTCAGCAATCCAGAACTGGTCCGCTTATAAGTAATCTTTTACAGACATTAATGAATCCTTTTTTAGATTTTGTCTTCAGGAGTAAATTAAACGAACTTCTGGATCATCAAAATCAAACCACGAATTTAAATCATCAACTCCGTTCTTGAGTCTTTTTTCTCAGTGAAAGTACATAGTCTGTGTGCTATCATGGATAACGAAAAGTCAAACATTGAATCAAGTAAGGAAATTAAATAATCATTATTAATTTATACGTCCTGAATTCTACTTACACTTTATCTTTGTCTATTAGACATCGGAGACCTCGTCCCTAAATCTAACGGCACTAACCGTACTCCAGAAGATTATGAAAGGTCAACAACCGTAAATTTTCGACAAGCAACGATTATGCAGAAAGACAAAAAGGTAAAAATATCATAAACATTTAATTCAATATAACACGAATAACAAAAGATATTTTCGAATTTTAATTCTCTTTTATGTTAAATGATTTTTGCAGATAAATCCTCTGACGTTGACACAGAGCTAGACCGTGAAACAGTCGATACCCAAATAAATAGTCAACGTGATAATTGTTATGATTTATGTGAATCAATCCCAGGCCTTTATCGTTTATTAGACCTATGCAAAGATAAAGGATCGAATGGTCTTGGTATATACAATTCAAGCAATTGCAGCATTAAATATTTTGATTTCATATTAATTTATATATTTTTAGTTGTTAAGGTATTAATATCACAGCAATATTTGAAGAAACTCTGTAACGAAATGGTACCAAATAGCTTCAGGTCGATCTCAAAAATTCGATTCGAACGTTTGAATTCCCAACATATCCGTCTCATTGGATGTTATGGTAGAAATGATCTCATTGCAAAACTACTTTTGCATAAAAGTATTATTGATCAAACCACGTATGTACTTTCAACTTATAGTAACGATAATGATATGTTTTACAAAGTTAGTAATTAGTTTATTGTACAAAAAAATATAGTTACGAATTACTTTTGATACCTTATGAAGCTAATGCATTAAGACATTTGTCAACTTTAAGACCTGGCATTTATCTTCAGAGATTACCTTCTATTTCTGGAGATAATAATTCAGTTTCACAACAATTCTTGGTCATACACTGGAGTGAAAATGGTTGTTATGAAGATTCTGCATCATCTTATCGAAAAAAGAACATGACCAATTTGCATAGGTAAATTTTTTGTTTAAATAACAAGAATTTAATTTATGGTAAAAAATTTTATTTCATATTTTCGTATTTATAGATACCTTACAAAAATTACAACACATCAATTATGCCTTATGAGTGGTATTTTGAGTGATTCCTTTTAAACACGTGTGTAATTATCTGTATTTATTAACTATCATTTTGTTAACAGATAGTGATATAGAGAATTCTGATTGGAATTTGCTTGGAAAAGATTTTGATGACGACGATGATGATGAAAATGAAAACAATGAAAGAGCATTTCTTTATGATTTTGAAGTCAAAAAGAGTCAGGAACAAAAAGAAGACTTTGAACTTTATAAGGGATTTGATGTAAGTTGATTACTATATAAAGGTTTCATAAAGTTAAGCGGAAACAAATAATCATTATTTTCAATAATAAAGATACCTCTTTTAATGCCAAGTTTACAAAACTCCACCGATAAACGTCTTGATGGATCACCCTTACATCCGTTAATTGTTGAGTCTGTATCAAACCAGACACTACTTATTCGAAAGATGAAGGCTGCTACAACAACTACGGACAAAAATAGCAGAATTACTTTAGATTCCTTACCAAGATTTCAAGAATTTTTCAAAAAACATCTTGAAATTCAAAAATGCGCTCTTTCAATTAATCGTAATCATATGACAATCCAAGAATTGCAAGTACTTGTTGAAGATGGCATGAATATCATAGATCTTTTTTTGCCATATCACGAAGAATTGAAAAAACTTGAAGATGCAAAGAATGAATTAGTTAATAAAACTATAGCAAACATTCAGATGGACATGGGTATTTTCGAACAAATCGCGTATCAAATTTTGGACCAATTTTATAGGTATATATTCTAATAACATGTATATTAAAACTTTCGAATAAATATTTATTGCATTTGTACTTAATGTAGTAATTTTGAAAACTCAATAAGTGATTATGGTAGTCAAAATTTTGAAACAAAGCTTGATGAAGAAAGTAAGTATGCAATTAATATATTTTAGACCATTATTAGTTGTATTAAAAAAAGGCTTTGAATTTTAGCATATAATCGAATCGATCAAGCATACCCTGGCATGATTCAAGGACTCAGAGATGAAATTACCTACATTCCTATTCCTAGTTGGAATCGCCTTAAAACTCGATTTCTCTTTGCAAAATATTGTGCCGAAAATATTAATCAATCTTCTCAAGTAGTGAATTGACTTGGCAAAAAAATTATTGATCGATGATTGACCCGAAAAAATTTTTTTAATCGATCAAAAATCAAGGATACATGCTTGATCGAGTATGATCGATCAAGCATGTAATTTTGAGCTCGAGTGAATATAATCGATCAATAATTAAGTCAATCATTGATCAATTATATTATATTTACCAGTTAAAAATATTATATTAAAAATAATAAGGTCATGCAACCTTATAAAATTACATCTCTTCTTGTAACACGATGCGCCCGATATTAATAATCACAACATTTTCATCAAAAATTTTCGGCCATATGAAATATTAGCGTTAGACATTTAGATCAGAAATTAAATAATATCCCGAGTGAAATCATATTAAAAAATTTTTAATCGATCAATATAATACTTATTTGATCGATCAGCATCATCAATCATTGATTGACCTATTGTTGCTCGAGCCTATCAATTGGTGCTCGATTATTGATCTAATCGATCAATGATCGAGCATAATATAATCGAGTCAATTCACTATTCCCAAGATTCAAATACTCAAGCAACTATTTCTGCATCAAAAGTGTTTCTTGATGAAGAAAAGAATTTTTCTGAATTGATTAGAAAGTATACAACTAAAGCAATTGATAGTGGCTGGACATTCTTTGGTTTCTTTAAACGGTTAAATAATTCAGATACTTCAGAGGTCATGAATAAAATAAAAAGTGAAGCAGAAAAAATTCCTGATAATGAATTTGTCAACCAAATTTTTGAATTAAAAGATGAAATTATCGCTGCCAAGTTTTTAAAAGAATATGAAGAATGGAGAAAACATAAATTTGTTCAAATTGTAAGACATATTATTCAAACCTTCAAAAAAAATGTTGAAAAAATTCAAATAGCAAAAGTTGAACAAGATCATGATAGAAAAGTAAAAGATGTTGAAATGCGTCATTACGAAGTAATCTGTAAGAAAGTTGAGGCAAAATATCCAAAAGGCAATCGCTTAGTAATTTTAAATCTGACAATAGGTATAATTTTATTTATTTATAATTTCAAATTAAGTCTATGCAAAGATAATTGATTCTCAACCAACAGCTAATCTTTGTAAAATTTGTGAGGATTACTCATAAAAACTTTGGAAAAAATCTTAAAAAATTTGAAGATAATTATTAATTAACTTTAATGGCATTATTTTACGATTTTATAAATTAGATGCTCGTTATAATAAGAAAAAATACAACATGCTTTATGAAGTTGAAAGATCTCTTCCCGAAAAACTATGCTTTACTATTTATGATATTCATCTTAGTCAATCCGATACTCACGAAATGGATAAGAACGAGTTTTTTGTTCCACAGCCAATAATATCCAACAATGGCATCTCTTTTAATATTGATCCAGAGACTTACGAATTCAAGTAAAAAATCATAGTATTTCTTGATTATTTTAGTCAAAATAGCTCTTAATTTTTGTAATTTTTAGGAAAATTGCCCAATTAGGAAAGAAGTTTTTACTTTTTCTTTGGAACAAAATAAATGACAAGTTGGAAATCTATCTTGATACTATTACACATCTTCAAAGATCTTTAGATTCGCAATCTGCGCTAAAGAAACTAACACTTGGAAGAAGGTTCATAATAGCCATTAATGAACCTAACGGCTTGATTGCAATTTATGATAATGAAAAAGGAATGGCATGTATTTGTGTTATTTAATATAAACTTCGTCAAGTAATAGTTTTTTATTTTGATATGTATGCATTTTTAAAGCTTAATACATACAGATCTGATGAAGAACAAAATAATATTCATTTGCAATATCGAAACATTCAAATTAAACAATGGTATAATCTAGATATTCCCAAGATAACTCATTTCTTTTTTATCAAAAATACTGAAGATGTTTGTTTTGTGGAAGAAAATGGACGAGCCCGAATATATAGTCTGATAAATGATAATTTCAGGGCAGGAGCTGCTCAGCTTCCAACTAATTGTAGCCGAATAATGAGTACACCAGATGGAACTTGCTTTGTAGCATTTGTGAAAGAGAAGCTTGTTGTTGAAACATCTGAAAGCAACGTTAAAGTAATCGAGACAATTCCTGAAAATGTGTGCACAGAAATACCAACAATTACTAGTTCTCAAGATTCTCAAGAAAATATGGATGTTTCAAGAGAGTCTGAAGTACAAGATAATTCTACATTATCTGCAATAAACAGTACGCAAGTTTTAAATAGAGATATTGTTCGTGGATATGTATATTTTTTAGAGAAATTTAACAAAGATGCAAACAAATTAATCGAAGTTCCATTTACTAATCCAACTATTGAGCTTTTCCAATTTACTTCGTTTTTAAATAAACAACTTCATCTTATATCAATTGACTTGCACAATAACACTTTCCAATCTTTGATGGGTAAAGTTACACATGCAAAAACTAAATATCAATTTGAACGACAGACAACAGAAAAATCTTTGGGCAAAGTAAAAATAGAAAGTTATGATACATTTACAGTCTTTGGTCAAAATACAAAGTTCACCAATGATCTTCATATTGGTGACTTTTTAGTCATTGGCAATGAAAAACGACAAATTATAAAGGTTATCAACGATAATGAATTGAAGATTACTGATCGACAGTTATTTAAATCACTTAATTTTGGCAATTGGTATCAATTTAAAATTGATCCAAGAACAAAAATCAACGGATTACTCGATGTATATTCCATGGTTTTCACAAAATATTCGGTTACAAACCCGTTTGGTCAAATGGATGAACCATTAAAATTAACAATAATCATGGATTTGAACAATAATAACCTCGAAATTGATAATTATAAGACAAAATTTCAAATATATATTCGTAAGCTATTCAAAAAATTTAGGAAAGAAACAAAAAAGCCTATGGGTCACCTTAAGAAATTTATCGCCAATTGTAGTACCTTTGAAAATTTTGATAGTCTTGCAAATGAATATACAGAATACAATCTTGGAGAGTAAGTAATTGTTATATAATGTTATTTATGTTTTTTTTTTTTTTACAAAATACTTTAAAATTAATGCTGACTTCTTTATTTCATCTAATTAATTTTGCTGACTTCTTTGTTATATCAAATTAATTTAGTTGGATTATTCAACTTTTTTGTCTCATTCCTATACAAATTGCTGTTGCACATGACAATGAATTTATACCAATAAGAGACGGGTTCTTCGAGGAAGCTGAACAAAGTGCGTCAGATGATGGGTTTGGATTAATTGGGAACTTATCAAAATCAATTTCATTTGGATGGTATGAATCCATATTCGAATATTATGCTAATCTAAAAGTAAAAGTCATTTCATCTATGGGAGAGCAATCCTGTGGTATGTCATTTATTCCGAAAGATAATCTGTGGTGATTCGAATTTTATATCAAATGTCAAAATTTATAACCTTATCTGTTATAATATAAATAAAATATTTTAATATATGGCTTCTAAATTTATTACTTCGTCAAATAAAGGCAAAAGCTATTTGCTAAATCATTGTATCGGTTCGACTTTCGATGGATCCGCTATGGTTAATTTTCTTTATTAAAGCTTGTATATAACTATATTTGTATACTAATATAATTATTAAACACACATTAGCGTTGCACTGAAGGTGTATGGATGTCATTAGGTAAGTTCTTACATTTAGTTAACTTTCGTATTAAATGTGGCATTTATGCAGAAATATGTGATCATATTTAAATCTATACTATCTCTAAATCTAACCTAAAAAAAAAAAAAAAAGAGCTAAATGATCCAAAAATTTTAAATTTCATATTAAAATAGCCAAAATTTCGACATAAGCTGCCACATAATTTTTAATTTACATTATTAAATGTTTATCACTATCATTTTTATTTATAAAACAGTAAAAATCAATGAAATTCTCTATGTGGCGCTTGATTTTGAAGGTAAAAATAATTATCTTCGATTTGGAATCAAATGACTATATAAATAAAATAAGAACATGTTTTATAGGATTGGTAAGCATTGAAAGATCAGCTCAGGAGGAAACATTTTTACAACTTTTGAACGCAGCACTTTCAAATCTTGTACTTTTTAAAAGTCATTTTGTAGTTAGCCGAGATATTTCTTCCATGTTTCAGCGTTTTCAAGACGGGACAAATTATTTTGGTGATGACCCTGATATATTTCAAGTAGGTGTGGAATATAATATTAAAAATGTATATTTTTGATACATTTTATTTTATCCTTTTTTTTTTTTCTTGGTAAGGCGCGATTTTGTATAGTTATTAAAGACGTTGCAATGGTTGATAGAATAGGAATTGTTGAAGAATTTCAATTAAAATTTGCAAAAATTGTCGACAAGGTATTTTATTATTCCTATTATTTATGCAATTAGTGTGCCTAATTTTAATTCTTTGAATGTCTTAGGAGGAGGAAGATAACTTTATAACAAAATTATATCGTAACAAGATGTCGATAGTTGCATGGCCAATATTTACTGACTCAGCATTTTACACCTCAATCAAAGAGTTTAAAATTAAACTGGATGAACAAGAGTCCCAATATAAAAATGCTCGTATGTTCTTAGAAAAAACGAAGGTATAGTATAGTTAATAAAATTAAAAAAGACGATTTATAAAAAAAATAAATTTATATTAATCATCTCTATTATAATATTAATATAGATCATAATGTCAAAACTAAAGCAAGTATTGCAGTATATAATTTTATTGTTTATGAAAATTACTATCTCGCTTACTAATGATTAATTAGAGCGACTGATTGGGGAAGTGTTCAAGCCACATTGATAACTATTCGGACATTAGAACTGAAAAAATATCTTAATAATGCTATATCATTCGGATATGAACAAAAGGATGATGACCCATTTTATGAAGAGAATAAAGCTATAAACCATCTCACAGTAAATATATGATTTCGTTAACATGCTCTAAATATTATCTTTAATGCGTAACCTTAAGCTAATTGTTATTTTTTCAGAACCGAGATGATGGGACTTTAATTCCCGATAATGATGTTTTAATCTCCGAAATTTTCGACCACATTAAAAATTCAACCAAGATAGCGCATGATACTGAAATTACATTATTTGAAGAGAATGGAAATTTCATCAAAATTTCATCTGGTAAGTAGCTATAAAGGCAGATTTGTTAGTGTTTACACTCTGAAGTATCGACAGTCATAAAGCACAGCAGTCTACTATCAAAATGATTTAGTCCTCAGCCTGACCCAAGACAGGCTTTCCATTGCACGATTCACGGATAGTGATTAAATAAATATATTGTTCATCTCTATTTTAATGTAGGATAATGTAAAACGCAATCAAATTATCTTGCCTAAAATATATATCAAACTTTCATCTGCGCATATTATGTTACAGCATTAGCAAGCACTATAAAGTTGGTTATTATTAATATTTTATCACTAACGTGCATTTACATAAAATTTGTCATTAGATTTAAGAAAATTTTTCGAAGATAACGTTTATCCTCGTGGTTCAATTCCAGATTCTGAATGGGTGAATTATTTGGATAGGTTTTTCAAGTTTATTGTCGATCGTCGAATAAAGAGAGTAAATGAATGGTTTGAAAAGAATCTTGCAAGATTCTCTAAAGAGCATAATGAGATCGTGATTACTAACTATGCTCTTGAACGTGAAATCAATCGGCTCAATTTATTCTGGAGTATTTGTCGTCTTAGTTGTGATCAATGTGGATTATCATGTCTTAAAGCTAGTCGTCATGATGATAACCCAGATGATGCGAGTCACAACTGTCAGACCGATCACATGTGCCATCATAAATGTGAATTCACAGAAGCTCATCCTGATGGAAATATACCATTTTGCGAACACTTTGCCGCACATCAAGGAAGACATAGATGTTCACTTTCTCACGCATGTGGCGCACCTTGTATTCATGCTGGCAAAAAGAATTGTCAGAAAGGTTTATGTGCAAAAGATATTGGACATGAAAATACAAAAGGAAATGAGATTCACAAGTGCGATTCATTAATGCATTATTGTGGAGAACAATGTTCATTAAATGCCATAACTCCAAAAGGAAAATATGAATGTCAGAACGAATGCATTGTAAATATTTTATATTAACAAAGCTTGAATCATATTAGTTCAATATTAATATTATTTAACTTCAAATATATAGATGCCATGTGAAGTAGAGCATGACATCCACAAATGTCAAAAGGACGTATGCCCAATTGAATGCCCGATGAAAAATTGCCAACGACGTTGTGATAATAAAAATCATTTTCATGCTCTTGAAAAAAATGTGACTCATTTCTGTGGGTAAATAAAGATGTTTCAAGTTTTGCATCCCTCTTCCTCATACATATCTAGAAATTAAAGATTAGATCATAAACCAAATTGGAGGACTAAAAATGTGTATTTTTTTCCAATTCATATCACTCTTATTTACTATTCAACTTTTTTTTATTAGAGAAGAGCATGATTGTCAAGAAAAATGTGAGGAAGATGGCATATGTAGAATTGTGACAGAACCAACAGCAATTATTCAAGAAGAAGCTGAATACGTAAACAAGTATGTAATGTACGATGGTATCCATATGGCCACATTAAATATCTAATTTGCCTTAACATTCGAATTTCTTCATGCCAATAGGTTTGGAAGTTCTATGTTTACAAAGGTAATAATGTTAACATAAATAACGAATCTCTCTAAATGCACTTTTCTATAAGCGTTCTTAGAAACTGTGACTCATATAAAGTGCATTTAAGGAGGTTTATTTATATTTATCATAGGCGTTCTTATGCTATAATTACTAAATTATTGTTGCATCTTGTTTAGTATTTGCAAACTTATCAAAGATTACCTTGTTGCGTTAAAATTCCACCTTATATGTTCGAGCATACAGGGCAAAAACATGTTCATGAAATAAAGAAGCCTCATATATGTAATTCAGAATGTCCAAACGATGACAAACATATTGTTGAACAAGAAAATAAGCAAAATTTTCATTTTTGTGATGTTAAATGCCCATATTGCGCATATTACGTAAGCAGACTCTGCGGCTAGTTCGTTTTAAATAATAATCACAATAATGTATTTATCTAATGAATTCTAGTGCACGATGCCTTATGGCCATGAAAAAATGAATAATAGTGAACATTGTAATTATTTACAGTATGGGTTAATATTCTCCACTTACTGGTACTAAATAATTTTATTTTTTTACTAGCAACTGCTCATGGGAATATGTACTTAACAACATTTACGTGTGAGGATGATGACTTCGAATTTGAAGGTAGAGTACTGTATTGTATATAAATATATGAAATATTTTGGCAACCATGAGGTCAAGCAATATTTAAATTTGCAACTCGAACTACAAAAACTTCTTATTAGGCCATCGATTAAATGTTGGTGATAGAGGTGATTTCGTTTTGTGCAACAAAGTAAGTTAAATAACATATCAAAGTAAAAGCACTAGAATGAAATGAATATAAGTAAATTTCGTGTTTTCTACACGCATAAGGTGCTAACTCGATGCGCAATCATAGAACGATAATTACAAGCATATTAATTACTCATATTTAATTGAACTTGAAAATTTAGTTATGTGAAAATGTTGGTCGTCATCGTCATATAGATTATTGCAAAGATCCAGATACTTGTGAACTTGGTGGGGCTAAAAAGGAAGGCTTACTTGAGCACATTACAGGTAAATTTTATTTAAATAATTTTTGTAATTATAGCACTTATTATTACTTATGACTCATGTATAATTTTTACAACCATAGCAAAAATTGGCCCTTATCCGACTAGAAAAAAGGATTATATATCTCACCGTGTTTTTTGGGAGCGATCTGGATTTAAAGGTATTTACTTTAAGTGAATTAAATATTTAACGCAATTAAGATACTGTACAATGTAAGTTTATGTAAATTTCAGATCCTTATTCTGCAAATGATCGAGAAGAATTCAAGAAATGTGATCATGAATGCATAGATGAAAAGCACCACATTAAAGTTGATGGAAAAAATCCAGATAAATCTTATTGTACACAAAAAATTTTTCATTCTAGTTTGGATCATAATTCACAAATCATTCCAGATGGTACAGGTTATATTTCGGCTGATGGACATCATGTAGGCTTATCATTCATTTTATTCATTTAGAATCCGTTCTAATAAACTCTGATTTACGTTTTTTAATTAAACTAATAAAATGTTATCTATGTTTTAGTTTTCATGTGAAAATCCAACAATAAATATCGGAAATTTTCACATTGTATTTGTGATAGATAAGAGTGGTTCAATGAATGATAAAGATTGCAGACCACTTTGTAATAACATTAAGCTATTAGGTTTGAGACACAATCATAATAACAGACTAGGGGCTGTTATGGAAGCAGTATTTACATTTATCGAAACTAGAAACAAATCACGAAAAGCAACACAAGTAGGACAAATGGCAATTGATCGAGATACGGTATCTCTCATTCTTTTTGATGATTATGCCAAAGTTGCCTTTGAGAACAGAAACTTAGCAAACTCGAAAGAGATATTACAAGAGATGATGAAATATTCAGCAGGAGGCGGTACTAATTTTGCAAAGGGGATTAAAAGCGCCTCAAATTTAATCAAGACGTACCACGATCCTTTAAAGTAAGTTGATAGCTCTTATTTCGTTCAATTTTTTAGTATGCGAGTTTAATTAATATATTTGTACCTTTACAGAATCAATTTAATAATTTTTCTATCGGATGGTTATGGTTCTGTTCCTGAGAATGAGTTACGCGATCTTTGTCAGCTAGAAAAAGATCTAGGGCAAGTTAAATTAATAATAAACTTTGGTTCTTCTGAATTACATCTTGATTTTAATAAATAATTAAATTATTATAGAACTTGTTTGTATTTATACACAACTAAGTTTACTGGAAATTCTAATGATTATCCTCGTATGTATTCGTTTTTACACTCTCAAAATACACCAACTGTGAATTCATTAGAAAAAATGGTTATGATAGCAAATGAATATCTTACAAAGTGTTCTGATAAGGATTCCTTAAAATGTGAATATGTTCTCGCTGTTGATGAAATCAAATTAATTGATCATTTCACGCACGTTGCTGAAAGTCTTCGAAAACATAAGCCAACATTGTTGAAAAGATGAGACAAATAAATACAAATTAAATGGTTAATTGGCTTTCCTATGTTTTCCTCTTGTTCTTGAAATATTTTATATACTGTTATGTAGAATTTTATTTGTTCAATTATCATTTGTTGCTGTTTATATCATTATTTATTTCATATATACTGCCTATATACGTATTATATAGTTATTAGCATTTTTTTCATAGTTATTTTCATATCTTTATTATACTTTTTGACGTTAATATTTTAAAAGCAGTTTATTCACATAGCACATAACGGTTATCATAATCCTAAAATAGTACAGTACATAAAACATTCTAAATTATTGTTATGATGATTATTATTATGATTATTATTTTCATTTTTTTTTAGTTAAAATATATAAAAAAAAATGTCCAGCTCTACAAAATAAAAGTATAACCCACGTGCATTCGTTTATTATTTGGGGAATAATCATTTGAAATATGAAAATTAGAAAAACAGGTCAAGAAAATAATATGGTACGTAAGTAAAGTATAGGCATTATACATTACAACCACATTTGTGATATCTCGTGACCTAGTTATCGAAATTGGATGCTTTTCCAACATTCAATTCGTTTTATCGAGAAGAGTCGAATGGTAGTCAAATCATCCAATTTCGATCATTGGATCATGAGATATCATAAAATAACAAAATTTTAATTTATAGATTCTAATCTTAGCAGATTGTTTTACTAAATAAATCATCACATTAAGAAAACTTTTCGCAGTGACAAATTCTACTTACTCTAAAATTTTATAAAAATCGGAAAATTTTTTGTTAAGCTCGTCAACGAAGTGACGGATTATTGCGAGATCGGGGGTTAAAGACTGATTAAAGCCAGTCCATCACGAGATCTTCCGTTTCGCACAACCAATCAAAATCGCAAGTTTTTGTTTACAAGGATCATCCCGACGAAGCAAAAAAAGTAAAATGCAAAAATATAAGTAACGAGAGTCTAAACTAGTGCTGCAAGCGGCTTAGCCGGCCCAGCCGCGGCTTGGCGCAGTAAAAATTTTGTAAACAAGCTTTTGTGGCGAATTTATTGCATAAACTTTGCTTTTTATCATCAAAAACTAAATAATAAATGAAAATTACCCCCAAGAACACTCCGAAAAATTTATTCTAAATTCCGCGCAAAAAATGCACGGCAAAAAAATAGTAAAGCCAAAATTACGCAAAATTCTACTAATGTAACTATCGATACTCATCAAGTGAAAAATGTTTTTGAGCCATTTTATTGTGGAGCAAACCTAATTTTTAAAAAAAAATAAAAATAAAAATTCGGCCAAAATTAAGAATTTTGTAGATCGTCGGCCTACATTACATAAATTCTGGTAGTGTTCCGCATGAACCGGAACGGGCCGGTATTTTTAAAGATCCGGGTCCGGGCGGGATCCAAGTTATGGATCCGGATCCGGATCTTTTGTGGACATCTGGTAAAAAATTGACCAATCGAATATTTAATGATAAGTTTTGGTTTGGCAGTGATTACTAAGACCACAAACCTATCGAATCAACAAATATCTGGCCAGTTAATGTTTTTACTGAATAACCCCAAAACCAGTGTTGGCATTGGACAATGATCAATAAAATTTTATTGGAATTGGACATATGGGGTGCCTCATATTAAAAGGGCCCATTTTGCAATTTTTTTGAAAAATGAGTTTTTATTAGATTCATGTAAATTTCGACATGGTTGACATTTTTCAATTATAAATGAAGGTCGATTTGCATAATAAAAAATGGAGGTAATGTAAAAAAAAAAATTACACGAGTCTGCCCAAGGACAAGCACATCACGAGATTACCCTATAGTCGCCTGTTATATTTAACCAATCAAAATCGTGAAATTTGCTTAATCCCGGATCAGTCCGAAAATCAAAACAAACGATTAAACTCAATTATCTCAAAATAAGCTAACCCCATATGACTAATTGGAATGGACATATGTGTCATGGGGTTAATTAAATAATTGGGCACTTAAAATTTGCTTAGAGTTAAAAATGTACAAAAACACTTAATTATGTATCAATTTTGTTTCCTTTATTTCAACACCTGACTACACCTTCTTACTATGACTTCGAACCCTTATACATACAAGGTACAACTATGTTATAACAAGGCACAGGTTTGTTATTATTCAAGTAAAATCAAAGTTTGAATTTGATCTTATCCATGATCTTTGTCCCTTAGGTCAACCCTCTTTGTTTATAAATATCACCAAGTTCAACATCTTCTTTAAATTCATCAAGCTTTATCCTTTTGATTTAATCTCTTATCACTGGATTCTTCAATTTAGCTCTATCCATTTCTTTATGATAACATTACCCATGTTCACCCACTTTCATTACTCTGTAAAGACCAATCCAGTGATAATCAAGTTTCTAAAAGCAGGTTTTTAGAGTTGAATTATAGACCAAGACCAGATCTTCAACCTTTACTGCTTCTTTTTTCTGAGTCCAACAATTGTAGAATTGCTTCTAGTATTTCTTTATTTCATTCTAATCAGTTCATATTTTTTCTAAGTCCCTTAATTTGCAATACTCAATACTCTAATAATTGGTTGGTCATCTATTTACTGTAAGAAACAAAGGTATAGTAACTTTCTATTACTAGTTTGATTCGCATTATTGCATCTTTTCCATAAACCAATTGAAAGGTAAATAATCCAAATCACCAACAGTTGTATTTACTACCCAAATAACACTGCATAGTATAGGATCCCAATATATATATAGATAGAACAGGTATTGGTTTGCTTATTTTTGGTTTTTTATACAAATCTTTATATTTATAGTAATTTTTTGCTTATTTTTGAGGTTTTGCAGATCTTTTTATTTTTAGTAATTTTATAATAAACCTAGACCTATCTATATATATTTATTTCAGTATCCTGTACACATTATACTAGCAATTTTGCTATTTTGCACAAAGCTTACAAATTATTCTAGTGAATTTCATAGTACATATTTAGTATACCTCTTTGTCTTAGGGTAGTAACTGGCCACAAAGTGCTAATCCACATTTAACTGCAATGAAAGTTTCTCACAATCTTATTTTTAAATTTAGTTTCTCTATTTGAAATCAATACTATAAAACAACTATAGTATAAAATTATTTTTCTTTTAAATAAATTAAACTATGTTCTTAGCATTCTTATAGAACCCCGAAATATACATAGATAGGTCAGATATGAGTTTGCTTATTTTTGAGGTTTTTTATGCAGATCTTTTCTATTTATAGTATTTTTTGCTTATTTTTGAAGTTTTTCTGCAGATATTTCCTTTTTTAGCAACCCGATAATTAACCTGACCTATTTATGTATATTTCAGAGTCCTATTCTTATACATTAGAGCTTTTCCTTTAATATAGCAGGTTAGATTCTTATACTAAAACTATATGTCCATGTTTTGCTATAGTTCAGGATAAGGGTCCAATACAATTAATTAGATTCTTTCAAAAATCCAACTAGTTAATTGGTTCTGTACCAATTTTAATACACATTATTAACATTCTATTCAACTAAATACAACTGCTTTGATATCATTATACAGGTTATTTTTTTAAATATATTTTAATTTCGATAAATCTATGCGTCGCCACTTGCGATATGCTTATATATCGCCTTTCTATCTGATTGGTTAGATGATCTTCATTACATAATAAATATATCGCATAAATAAATAAACCAGGTTTTTGGTTAGTTGGGGTTAGGGTTGGGTTAGGTTAGATAGAGTTAGGGATGAGATTAGTTTTTATACTAAAATTTTACAAGAAATTTTTTTTGTTAGAGAGCAAAGAATAGTTTCATATGTGAAATTTTAAGTTATAGGCATAAAACGACCGTTTGTTTTGATCATCCTGATTGTGCTATGTTATTGTCATATCTGATCTTGAAATTTTTATTGGTCAATCATTAAGAGGCGATATATAAGCACAACGCAGAAGTGTGACGCATATTTAACTCCTTTTAATTTTACTATATTTGCAGTTCTATTTATACCTCTATGATTACCTTTACTTCCCAAGCTTTCATAGTTTGCCTTAATAATTTGGTACTTCAAGATTACACATTTGAAGAGGCACCTTTTTACAATCTGAAATACAAATGATCACTATTAGATGTATCTTCTTAATTTTCTTTTTAATTGAGTTTTTCAATTCAAGTATTACAAATAATACTTTATTAAAACAAATTATTGACATGTTGATATTTGAAATCAACTCTGTATAATAGATTCTTTACAAAATTATTATTAGCATATTTATTTTGTACTAGAGAATTAGGATAATGTAATATTCTATTAGCATTAGTGTGTTCTTTTTAAACTTGTATTGAATCTAAAATTCAAATCATTAAAGCAACAAAACCTATCATATCAACCTTTATTTGAGTTCAGTCTTACTAAATAAAGGAAGTACAGTAAATCATCTAATTAGAGTTTATATAGGTTTGACCCCCTAGTGATAAAACCATTAGCTAATCAAATTTTATCTTTTATAATATTTAAAAAAACAAAAATATTTTTGACCTCATAATCAACAATAGTCACTATATAGTAAAGTTCAATTTTACTATATGAATTAATTATAGTCATTTAAGTAAACTTATTTAAGAGATCAAAATACACTTACTTAAAATTTTTTATCAGTATTGGAAAACTTTTTATTATTTGCTTTGAATTTAAACTTTTGATAAAAAAATTAAAAATTTTAAAAAAATATATTTGATGAATGTAAAAATTAAAAGTTAATAATAAAAACTTCTTTAATTTTAATAAATTTTGAAATATGCATATTATGGTATTCTAAACAAGTTTACTTAATCAATAATTATCAATTTACATAGTAAAATTTAGACTTTACTTATTTGCAATTAACCAAAAATTGATTTTATCTAAAAATAATTATTTCACTAGAAGTACTAATCTGATTTAAATAAAATTTTAATATGATATAGATTAATATTATATCTATTTACAATAAAAATTTTACATTATTTGGATAAATAGTTATTGAGAAATTCAAATCTGGGTATTATTATTTGGCAATTTCTATTTGGACACTAGGTGTATTAATACTTAGTTACACAAAACAAATATAAATGCCAATTAAAATATTGAATTAAAGCACTTTGTAGATCATATACAGATCATTTTTTGTACAACAAAAATAAAGCAAAAAACAAAAAATTAATAATATTATGAAATTTTATCTATAAATCACCTTTGGGCTCTAATAAAAAAATTCCTCATGAAATTTTGGTATAAAAGATTATTCCAGGCCTTAACCCTAACCCTAATATTAGTAAAAATTTTATTAATTTCATTGTTTATTTGATAAAAATTATTTTATTTACATGTTATACAAATACCTATGTTTAATATACTAGGTGTTAAATTAGTTTTTTTTATAATTTTTATTATAATAAATACTTTAAATTATAGGCTATTTTACTATATATATAGGATATAATAAAGTGGGAACCCCTAAAAAATTATATAATTTACTATACTTTTCTAACTATTCTAGGCCTAATAATTAACACAGATGTCAAAAACTGTACCACTAATATACCTCTTATTTATAGTGCAATAAAAAATAACCAAATACTTCTTTTCAGTTAGATATAATGCAATTCATACTTGTTCATCTTTTTTGAATCAAATGACACTAGTCTTAATCTCCTTTTATTATCTTCTTGTTCAAGTACTATGTCTATGAAATGATTGCAGATGTTTGTATACATGTGATATTGCTTTTAGTTGTCCTTTGTAGCTTGCCAATTGGGTGCTTTTAGAACAACATCTTTAGCTAGTTTTTATTTTAATAAGTTGAATTTGTTCTTTTGTTTATTTTTTCATTTAAATTTTTTATATCTTTTTTAGTTAGATCAGTTAGCAGCTTTGCAAACTTGCTGAAGTTTTCAATAAATCTCTTGTAGTAGCTAACTGTCCTATAGAATAATCTCATCTTTTTAATATTAGGCTTTACTTTTATTCACTGTTTTTCTACTACATATTTGTACATCTTCAATTTGTTATACAAGATGAAATATTTTTGGTAGCAAATCTTAACTTAGCCCTTTTAAATACTTTAGCAAATTCTGTATCAGTCTCTAAATGATAGTCCATAGTTCTATCAGTCCAAATTCCAATATTGTCTTAATAGGCAGCTACTATATTCACTCATTTTTCTTTATTTAACATAGGTTCATTAACCTTTTAAAGGTTTTACTCATATTCTTTTAGCCCATGCACATTACTGTATAATGCATACAAAACTTCTAGAGATATTACTACAGCAACTTTGTTATAATTACTTTCTTTGATGCCTATTTGCTAATACATTTTATATGTATCAACAAATAAATACTAGTTATGACTAGCAGCTTGTTCAAGAATATCTTGTATAATAAATAGTAGATAACTGTTTTTGATTATATATTTATTGAGAGGTTTCATATTTCTAACTGCTCTTAGTTTATTTATTTCTCTATACGTTTTTTATACCAGAAAACAATAATAGGCATATTCATCTAACCCTTAATATTTTATAATTATCCAATAGAGCTATTAGAAAAAATCTAACTACTAACCATATTTTTGATTTTACACTATATTAAATAAAACATTAACTTAGCACAGCCTTGGATATAAACATGATTTTACTAATTTACAGTACATTAAAAAAAAATAGCACATTAATTAGTATTTTGAAACATTAGATAAATTTAATATTGTATAGTTTAATAACTATAATTTTTTTTAACATTTGGCAGTTATGCCACAACTTTATTTTAATATATTATGCAATAACAAATTACAACTACTATATATATCTGAAATAAGCTACTATCTAAAATAAGCTACCCTTCTGATTTTTTTAAAAATCTTAAAATTTTTTTAGTAGTTGCTACATATAAAAGACCAAATTTTACTAAGTAAATCTCATAAGTGCCATTAAGTAAACTTGTTCAAAACATCAAAATACATTTATATTAAAAATTTGGTATCATTTGAACAACTTTTTATAAGTACATTTTTTCATTTTTTCAAAAACCTAAATATTTTAAAAATAAGTTTTTTTGTATAATTTTTTAGTCAAAAAAATAGCTTATTTTCAAACACATATGGTATATATTTATCAACTATTTCTAAAGTGTGACCCACTCAGTTATCTCTAAAAACAATTATGCATGATCTGTTATAGCAAAATTTTCACCTTTATATATTTCTAGTCTTTAATAAAAGTCTTGGCCTATATCTTACTAGCCAGAATTTGCTAACTGTTATAACTAATTTATACTTTATTACTATTTTAATAACTCTTTGGTTATTCAACTTTCTATTTCTTTTATTGTATTTCTCCAAACAAGATCCCAAATAACTTTATTTTTTTTCTGTTATTTGGCTCTATATTTCAAACACCTCCTTTTTATCTTTATTATTCTTTATTTGGCCTTTCTCCTTTTTATTACTAACTTTTTTTTTAATTTTTTTAGCCAATGAAGATTTTTATCTTTTGCTCCCAGTTTGCATTTTTGTACCTATACTTAATCTTGAAATACTATGAACCAACTGTCTATAATACTAACAAAACTTAGTTTGCTATTTAGCCTAATATATCTAGTGCTTGCAAGCTTCTTTTCATTTCTTTTTCTACAATTCTTCTTGCTAGTTTAAGACATTAGTTATCATTTTGTATATTACTTCCTTTGATTACATCAGCAACATTTGCAAAAAAAATAGACTGATATATATCGATTACTAACCAAATAATTATATATCGATACTAATCACCCTTGCCGATTACTAACAATCATGATAATGATCGATATATAGCGAATTCGTTAATCATCGATAATGCTAGTTATTGATACTAATCACCCCTGCTGATTACTAACGATCATGATAATAATCAATATATAGCGAATGCTAGTTATCGCTTATAACCAATTTGATTACTAGCGATATATGATAACATTCGATTCTAATCATACCTATTGATTACGATACTACAGCGAATTTTATTGCTAGTTATCATGATAGTATTAGATAAATAGTGAATTTACTACTAGTGATATTCGATATTATTAAATCTACAGCGATTCAATTTCATATTTGTATACTTTATGAAGCGCAGTCAATTCAATTTTATTAAAAAATTGCAAATACAAATGAAAAAGAAAATACTATAAAGAAAAAATAAACAAAAGGCTAAACTATTATTGATTAATTTCAAATAATTCGTCTAGTTCTTCTATAGACATTATTGATGAACTTCTTCGGTATACAGGTACAGACCCAGGCTCAGGCTCACGCTTAGCTTCAGGTAAGGAATGTTTCGACCTTTCAGTCGCAGGACATCCTGCAAGTTCACTGTCCATGATTTCTTCTGCCGAATTATGATTAGGACCACTATTGTCGAAATCATTCTAATAAAATATAATGAATGTTAATAATAAATATGATTATTGGCATAAAACAATATGTAACAAACACTTACTAGGTATTGACTCATTCGATGCTTTATTAATTTATCCTTGCACAGAACAGACTTAGACTGGGGTTTTAATAAAATGTTGCACACAGCCAATGTGAAAGCACAGTGATGGTTGGTCAAAGTCGGGACAGCAACTGTGCTGAAGGCAGATCTTGCAATGATAGAGACCCAAAAAACCCCCTCACTATTCTGCTCAAAAAGAGCACGATAGCAATCGTTAACTTGCGAACTTTCCTTTCACCGAATTATTTCAGCAGCACTAGCAGTGCTTTTGAGGGGAGGCAATCTTTTGCGACCGAATACCTTCCAAATTGAGGAATGTACGTTTTGCAACACCGCACCACGATGGTTCTTAATTTTTTGTAAAAGCTAATAAAATATATAAATAAATAAATTTGTTATTAGTGAAGGAATAAGCAAAAAAAAAAGAAAAACAATTAAACCAGTAAAAAAATAGCAAAAGAAAAAAAAACAAACCAATTAAACGATTGAAATTAAAATAAAATAAATATATTGAATAAAACGATATAAAACGATTATATACGTGAAGGAATAAGCAAAAAAAAAAGAAAAACAGTTAAACCAGTAAAAAAATAGCAAAAGAAAAAAAACAAAACAATTAAACAATTGAAATTAAAATAAAATAAATATATTGAATAAAACGATATAAAACAATTATATACTTGGCTATACCACCCTCCGTGAAAACGGTTGGTGAATTCATTTTCACTTAGAGTCGACATGTATTCGGCGAAGTTTTCAGTAAGGTAGCCCTTAAGGGCTTCCTTTAATGTATTTTGTGTGGGATAGACGTAGAGCAGGAAAAGATATTTCACAACGCCTGTATATACGTCCTGCAAAGATTTTATAATAGGTTTAAAAACAAGTTTTATTCCATATACTATATTATACACACAAAGACTTACGCCCAACACCTTTGCAGAAAGGTCCTTTTCTTGTTCACTCCTTTAGCGTTTCATTTCAACTTTTAGCTCTCGGAGCTCATTGTTCGTTTTTTGGTTCAAAAGGTACAGCTGCATGTTTTGTTGAAACAGCTTGGCGTCGACTTGTTTACGATACTCAACGTAACTGCTGAATTCTTATCATTTTGAAAAAAAATTTTTCAAAAAAAAAAAAAAACTTCCCAACTAAGGGCCAATCTAGAGATTTAAGATCAAAAAAAACAAACTTATATACTATTATGATCGCGTGTTTGATTGGGTATGGGTGATCATTGATCGCGTGTTTGATACTGATTGGGTGTGGTGATCATTGATCATGAGATCGTGATCTATAATATGACCTGGATCGAGAACTGGATCGAGATCTTTCATTTTCTGTATAACGCGGCAGCAGTGATAAGGACCTATTGCGATCGCTAATACGCGATGCTCGACGTTCAGTAGTACGTTGATGGGATAGGTTTTGGTTAGATCGACATTCAGTAGTATGTAATGTTGATTGACGAGGGGAGTTTTGATATAGTGGGTTTGGTGTGGATTGACGAGATGGGTTTGGTATGGATTGATGAGATGGTGTGGTTTGACGAGATGGGTTTGTGGTGAATTGACGAGGTGGATTTTGTTTTGATTGATTTTGTTTGCCTTTACCTTTATTACCTTTACTACTTATATTTTCAAATATATTCTGTACACTTGCAATGCTTTTAGCTGATGAGTCAGAATCATAATCATCAACGATATTAAATGATTGTCGAGGTATATTCAATATATATTGATTGTTATCGATGAGGACAGCCGAATATGGAGGAGGTAAGTTATTGTTCAAAGTATTGTTAGGCAATAAGTTGGTATTTGAAGTGGTGTTATCAGAAAGTGGGTTGTTATTAAAGTTGGGAGTATTATCATGAGTGTTGTTGTTTGTAGTGTTGTTATGAGGAGCAGAAGTGTTGTCAATAAGAGCAGGAGTGTTGTTAATAGAAGTGTTACTATTAGAAGCCATTTTGAAAATCTAAAAAATATCTTTACCTTTACAATTGCCAAATCGCTTATATATATATAACCAAGAAAAGTATGACGATATTAATCGATATATAGTATATATTAAAAAAAAAATAAAAGTGCAATTATTTTATTAGATGTTTGGTCACTTACATATGATGACAAATTTTTTTTTAATCAACTTACATATAACAACAAATTTTTTTTCTTGATCAACTTACGTATAACGACAATTTTTTTTCTTTGATCAACTTACATTTGACAAAATTTTTCTGATCAAATTACATATAATGACAAATTTTTTTCTTTGATCAACTTACGTATAACAACAAATTTTTTATTTTTTGACAACTTAAAGTAAAAAGGAGTAATTTGACGAATTTGGATATCGCGTAATCTAATGATTGGGATCGAATAATTTTTATGCCATTCGATTTGTCTCAATGAGACGAATCAAATGGTACAAGAATAGGGTGATAAATCAACTAAGTAATCAAAACTATATCAGTTATATTGATCATTTTACTATGATCAGATTTTTATCAGTAAAATTAAAAAATGATCGATCAAATTATTTTAAGTCTTTTAATTATAAAAAAAAGCGTAAAATTCTAAAGTTTTCACACAAATATTGTACTTATTTATCTAATTTCTTTCAATTGAAAACACTGCGGCAGAACTATTTCAAAGTAACTATGTTGGTTTTTTTGCAAAGTTCTAATTAAATTTTGACTTGCATATTTAAGATAAACTTTTGGCGGATAGTGGAGCTAACAGACAAAAACAATTTAAAACTGGCAAGAGCGGAGAAGATACTTACTCGAATCGACGAAATTTAAAACTTTCCGCAAGACGAATACCTAAAACTTACATTTTAATAGAGAAATTAGAAAATAGCCTTATTTTTAGATACTTTATAAACAACCTGTGAAAGTTTCAAGGTAGTTCCATATCTCAATAATGAGTTGAAATATTTAGAACCATCATTTAATAGTAATGTAATAGAACATTTTAAAACGTTAGTCGTAATAGTTGTATTGTATATCGAATATGCATAAAATATATGTATATAGTATAATTATCATTATGTAACATAAAAATCTGCAATATATAAAATTCTACAATTTTCTAACATAGGTTTGATTACTTAATTGATTTATCACCCTAGTACAAGAACCACTCGATTCTAATCACTGGATCACAAGATTATTTGCCAGGTTTACACTTTGTCAAAATTCCTCTCAAGGATCTTTTTTGTGTAGCATATAATAGATGATATATCGTGACTCAGTGATCAGAATCTATACCATTCGATTCGTATCATCGAGATGAATTGAATGGTACAAAAATCATCTGATTCTGATCGTTGGATCACATGAGATATCATCAATTCGTCAAAATACCCCTATCTCTCTAAATTTAAACTTTTTGATATGATATATAATGTCACTTTAAAAAAAAAGTTATATTACTAATTTTATATAAAATAATTCTAAAATTTTATTGGCCAGAGCTGACTAACATTGCATAAACGTGCATTCAAGTTTACTCGTGTGTCCTCGCTACGCTTCGGACAATTAAAATAAATAAGTTTTTATATTAGTTATTTTAACTTCGTCAAATTACCTCTTTCTACTTTACGTATAGTGACAATTTATTATAAGTAATTAGATAATAAAAATAAAGATTGAATACACTCATTTTTAATTGGTATATAGTAAAAAAAACTCATTTATTTGACAATTTATTATATAAAATTAGATAAAAATAAAGATTGAGTACACTGGTTTGTAATCGTTATATAGTAAAAAAAATCTCATCTCATTTATTCGACAATTTATTATATCTGAGAATAATAAAATTAATATATTGTAAGAGCGAAAGTATACGTATCTCATTTGTTGTTTGGTTATTGTAGTAATAAAATTAATAAATTAATATAATTGATGATATCAATCGTTAAAAAAAAGAACGAAGTATACTTATCTCATTTGTTGTTTCGATCATTTTGCGTGGCATGCCAATTTACTATCATTACAAGTGTAATAATAACATGCTGAGTTTTATTTAATTATTGATAATTTTTGCTGAGATTTATAATATTGAATTAATTACATAATATAACGTTAGTTTCTTGCTTATAAACTACGTAATACCTGTTTGTTTTGATCGAAGAAAAGAATAGCTTAAATCGATAAATATCGATTAAAAATCATTTAAATCATTTGAACTTTATTTTTAAATTTACCTTCTATATTGCTTTGATGGGCATCAGGAAATTTGTGAGGGGATATATAGCGATTATAATTGAGTTAATCGATTAGTATCAATAAATTTTAATCGATTCAAAACACTATCAATTATATTCGATTATAGGTAAAAATATCAATTAATACTGATATAAATCATTAATCGATTAATATCGGTTATTAAAATTCGTAAATTATAATCAAACTTTTACAACAGTTTCTCGATAACTAGTAATTAAAATTAGCTAAAATTTTTACTGAAGATACTGTATTATCGATATTCCTCTATAATATATTTAAATTTTATCTGAGTAATCGCTTCTATATGATAGTCAATTTTTAAAAATTGACTATCGTATAGATGCGATTACTCGGGAACTACTTGATCAATTTGGATAAAATTTATATATATTATAGAGGAATATCGATAAGCATTGGGAACTTTTGAATCCGATATATTCTGGTGTAGATCAGTGTAGATGTTACATGAGTATTTATATGGTATAGTATTGTAAAAATCGAAATTTTTGCATATAAGTAAACTAACCAACAATACATATCAATACCGTATTTAACTAAGTAGATAGCTTCATAGAGAGCGCCCCTACAGGAAACTTAAGTTGCATCGTCTTGCATCGCGCAGTACAAGGTAGATTCATATGAGTAAAAATATTGTATGCTGGGTTAAAGTAGAAGTTTAACGATATTTTACTATATGTTTTTTTAAAAATTTGAAAGTACTGAAGTACCGGTAGTCTTGAGTTTCAGTTAAGCCGCTTATAAAGTTAAGTTATTTATTTTTTTTTGTTTTTTTGTTGTTCTGTTTGTTATGTTAGTTGTGCTGAAAGATTTGAAAGTTGAATTTGAGACAAGTCTAATCTATTCTTTTTTTTATTTTTTGTTAACTATTTTTGTTTGTTTCTGTAACTTGTTTTTTATTTATATTTGCTTTAGACATTTGATATTGAGTTGCAACAGGCTGGGATTTAGGACCGTGCCATGTATATAAATAGCAACGGATATTATAATATGGTTTTACAATATGCTAATAGAGAAACTTCACGCGAATCTCTAAAAACAAAGTTTACGGATTACAATAGAACAAACTACGTATTGTTACGCTTGGACTTTTATTCTTGCATGATGATAATATTATTTATAGCGATCTTGTAAGTGCTATAAAATTTATATTTGTTAATTTACTAATATATTGATTATTATTGATTAAATATCTTTAAATTATTAGGAAATAAGTATGAGAAAATTATTAGTCTACTGTCCAGGACTGTTCAAACTTCTGAATTTTGATAGGATAATGCCTATGACAACATGTATTGAGGCTAAGTTTGCCTGCCGTAATTGGTTTACTGAGCTGGACCTTTTATTTTGACGTTGTAATTTTGCTATAATACTGTAATATATATATATTAAGGCTTTACAAAAATAAAACCAGGGTTTGACCGTTTTAAATTATTTTTGAAATTTCGACACTGCTAGCTTGCTGATATGAATGCCACAAAGTGTCTATACTATCTAATGTAGAATTTCACTAAAAATTTCGACAATTAAGAAAATTAATTTCGCCATTAAGGAAAATTAATTTCGACAGACTAAATGTCAAAATAATTTTTAATTAAGAGGAGTAATTTAGACACCTATGTATAGGTTTGGCCTGACGAGTTTATTGCCTTGTCAATAAAGAACTATCTCCATAAATATCAACAAAACATACAATGCAAATATTAATGTGATTATTAATAAGTATTATTATCAGTAGTTTATTAGTCTCATAATCTGCAACACGAATTTGACCTGGGTCATTTCACGATCGATGAAAATTGAGAAAAGCACATGCCAATCATAAATTCAGAAAGAAATGACGCGCACCTGATTTCGTTTCATCATATAATATTAAATACAAAGTAAATGAATATCAAATCCTGTATGCTCATATAAGTACAATACATAGCGCATTAACATGCGAAATCATACGCCCAATTATACCATTTCAGATGGCACTTAACCATACACTTCGTTATGCCATAACAAGTCATTTAATAAAAAAAAGCTATATATGATGTGAATTTTTACAGGTATGCTGGGATAGGTAGAATAGTCGTGACAGACAAAATTCATGATAAGGTAATTTCTGATTTTATGAATACAATATTAACATACAAACTTTATGCAATTATATATATCAGTATATTACTGCATATTAAGTCTATTGATTGTTAGTTGGATCAGAATCATGTGATTATGGATGGCCAGGCCACTGCCAGGCCTAGTTTAAAATTATTATAGATTTAATTTAATTTATGAATAATATAAATATTATTCTAAATTTATATTTTATTAATAATTTATATATATATATTTTGATTTTATAATAAAGTTATTAAATATATAATTATAAGTTAATATATCATAATTGATTGGATTTTATAATATATATAAATAGATTTATTAAAAATTTTTAAATAAAAATTATAAATATAAATAACTATAATTAATTTATTATATAGTTATCCATTGATCAATAGTATTAATAGCTATTTGAAGTTGATTATCAAAATTTTCTTCTGTTTCAGTATTATTTTCATCATCTAATTCATTATCATCATCATCATTATTATCTGTATTTTCATATTCAAAAATATTTTCATCACCAACTTTTTTTAATCCTTTTGTAAATGCTTTAACTTGCTTATAAACTCCTTTTTTATAATATTCTAAACAATGTTTACAAGCTGATTTATAACACTCATCATGATAAGAATGTCCACAAATATATACTTTACCAGTTGAAAATCTAATTGGAATTGAACAATGATCACAAGCATCTAATGTTGGTAAATGAGCTGTATAATAACCTGTTGGCAAACATTTAAGCTCAAGAGTTTCATTTAATGTTGCCATAAAAAATTTATTTTCTACTTTTTTGTTTTTACTAGTAATTATTTGACTTTTTCCAATATTTTGAAAAATTTTTTGAAAATGTTCTAATAAAAATAAGCTACTTTTTTTTGTCATATAATCTAATTGTTTTGGCTTATATGGATATACTTTTTTAGTACGAAAAGTATCGAATAGTTGATTATTATGCATATCTAATACATAAGATTGCTCAATAATATTATTTGCTGTATAGCTATTATTAATATTTGCTCGTAATCGACTATGAAAATTTTCTACAAAATAATCATTAAAATTAACCAAAGATTCTGGTATAATATCTGCTAATGGATGATTAATTTGTTGCCAATAAAGATAATCTGATATAAAAGCTAATGGTGCTTTATTATAATTTTTTCTTTTCCATCTTAATGCAAATGTCCATAATCGAAATAAAGTATCAAAATATTGTTTAAAATGTCCAGATCTAAAAAAAATTGCATAAATATCCAAAGTTGCAGGTACTAAATTATCCAAAAGATCTATTATCATTCTATATTCTATATCTTTACAATTATTTCCAAATTTTAATAAATTTTTTTGTGATATTTTTTTCCAACCATTATGAATTAGTTCAAGTAATAGATTAATTCTCCAATGCTTGGGCTTTTTTGCAAATTTTTTTTTATCACCAAATAAATAGTGAAAAAATTTGTCAAAAAATAAATAATGAACAAGAATTACTTGTTCACGAAAATTTAATGAAACATGAAGAGAACCAATAATTGGAATAAAATTTTTAAAATTTTCAGCAAGGTGTATCAATATCTTTATAATAATGTGTTAAAATTTTTCTAATAAAATATTGTCCTGGCCAATCTGCAATTATTGGTATAACATTATTTTGAAGATATTGTTGTAATGATTCTATCAAAGTAATCATTTTTAATGCATCTAAATAATCTTTTGTTGAATGTAACTTTTGTTCTTGTACACCAATTATTTTAAGATTTTTCATTGATTTTTCTTCTTTACGTTTACTTATAGCATCATCATATATATGTATTGTAAGTAATTCAATTTGATTTTGATCTTCAAATTGAATTTGATCATTATCCAATTAAATTTTTGTAAATTATAGCTTAGATCAAAAGTACCTTTGATTTCAGAGTATAAATATTGTATAATAAGCAATTCTTCAACATTTTTTGGATTAAAAAATGAATTATTATTTATAATTGCTAAAGCTGGAGGTGTATTAATAACTGGTTTTGCTACACATGTTGCCATATTATTTACAGAACTAAGTGTTGTTGTATTGGGTTTATGAATTCCATGAATATCATGAAAATCATCAATATTAAAACAATAAAAAGTATTTGCCTAAATGATAATTTAATATTTAATTAATAAAATTAAAAATTTAAAATTAAAAAATTAAAATATATAGCTTATATTTAAATTTAAATATTCATTTATTCTTATTGAATAGGTTTTTGCAATATCTTTTTTATATTTTTGAATTGTTTTTGTATGAACACTAAGACCAGCATTTGATAAAGTATTAATTCCAGAATTAGACATTCCTGATTATTGTAAATAAAGGCCAAGACCTAATTTAAAATTTTTTAACAAATTTATTTCTTATTCCAACTGAGAGATAACAATATCCAACTGTTTGTTTTTTTGCTTTTTCTTTATTTTTATCAAGTCTTCTTTTTGGAATTAGTGCATTAATCATTTCATCAAAAAATCCCTTAATTTTGGCTCATTTAATTCAATCATTTGCTGAAATTGTTCAGGATCTAATAAATATTCATTATTCTCTTTTTGATATTTTAATAATACAGTTGTTAATAATTCCATTTGCTGAGAAAATGAATAATTTTGAGCTTTAAAAAATAAATTATTATTAAAATAATTAAAATTAAAAATTAAAACAATTAAATATAATATATTAATTATCTGAATTATTTAAAGTAGTTGCTATTAAATTATTATTTTGATTAATTAAAAATTCAATTTTTAAATCTTTTTGAACAATTAATTTAATTAATTGATCAAAATTTTCTAAATCAATTAAAACCATATTATTGGTTATATCAACTTTAATATCTACAAATTGTTGATTAATTTCATTTAAATTATTTTTAATTAAATCTTCTTTTTGAGCTTTAATTCTATAAGATTTACTGAATTTTTAATTTCAGATTCATTAGTTTCAATTAAATTACTAATCTCCATTAAATCTGAAGTAGTAGAGTCATTAATTTCAAATAAATTATTAATATTCATTAAATTTGCTGAAGTATTAAATCTATTAGATTCATTTAAATCATTAATTTCCATTAAATTTGAATTGTCTAATTCTGTATTTCCATCTATTGTAGATATTTGATGTTGATGAGAATCTACAATTTTCATATAACACTCAAAACATAATTTATCAAATCCTACTTTAGATCTTTATAATATTCTTTATCAGGACAATTATCAATTTTAATTTTAAGATTGTCTGTAATATTTCTGAAATAAATCATACATTTAAAACAAAATGAACAATTTCGTTGAATATTTTGTTGAGACATTTTTTAAAAAGCTTGTAAATATATTTAAAAATTTGTAAATATGTATTTAAAAAAAATAAAATTTTTTTAAAAAAATTTAAATATTATTTATTTATATATTTATTTTTATATTATAAATTATAAATTTTAATTTATATAATGTTATAAAATATCATTTCAAAATTTCATTGTATAATAAATATTTCATTGTTATAATAATAAATTTTTAATTATATATATATATAATGGTAATAAATTTGGTTAGAAAATTCTCTGTATACATTAAACATCTATACAAATAATTTTATCAGCATCTAAAATGACAAAAAAAATCAATATACAATATTGCACGAAATTGATGTACACAAAGAATTCCTCATATACAAAATAAATAACTTCTATTCAATTAGTATTAATAGCAATTACTAATGAAAATTGATAATGATAAAAATATTTAATCTTACATTGTATCTAATGATAAGGAATTGATCTGAGATACATACGTACATACTAGAGGTGCAGGCGAATTGCCCCAATTATGTCCCAATTATGTTACAGCTTAAGCCATAACTAGCTAAAGTTTATGTCGTAACTAGTTACGGCAATTAATGGGACGATTCGCCTGCACCTCTAGTACATACATATTTACGTACAAGGTTGCATTCTGGATGATGGGTTAGACAACTCCATTTCAACTAAATAAATTTAACGAACATATAAAAAAAAATGGAATTATTTAGTAATTTTAACGAACATATAAAAAAAAGGTAATTAACAGTTTTATATATTTTATTTAATAAAAAAAATTTATTTTTATTAGATTTGTATATTTGACCCTATACAATGAATCTCTCTATAATGAACTCTGACTTAAAATTTTCAAATTATATAATAAATAGCTCACTATAAAAACGCTGTGGGCTTTAATGAACTTTTCAATTCGGTATAGAAAGGTTGATTATAATTTTTTTGATAATAAAAAACATTATATAAAGAACTAAGAAAATTTTTTCTTACGAAAATACAAAGTATCTAGAAGTTATATTTAAACAATAAAGAACTTTTAATATTTTCAGTTAATCGTAGTACTTGTGCATAATCCTGATAAAAATATATTTGAAGGCATTCTAAAACTTTCACGGATTTATTAGGATTAAAGTGCATATGTAACTGATCTTTGGAGAGATGCTAGGTTCAAAGTCTTGATTGTCACTATGCTAAAAGAACCAAAAATAAAAAAAAAAGAAATTAGTACAAATACAAAAAAAAGAAAAAAATGACAACAAAAAGCTGGTACTTTATACCAGTTTCTTACTAAGTAAAAACGCTACTGGTGCTAAAAAGGTCAACAGAATTGATAAATATTGATTTTTGCACCACATAATTTGATAATTCTATTTGATATTCAGAAAAAGTTGCCGATTGTGATTGTACAAACTGATTTTTAGTAAGTATAACTATGCCTAATGAAGATAATGAAAATAACGTGTTCATATTGAATTTTTAATGGGTGAACGATGATCTACACATTTTAATTAAAAAAAAATCATTTTGCAAGCAATAAGTGTTTGTATACATTGCAATTAAAACCTATGAAAGAAAAAAATACTATAAAGCATTCACAATTTACTTGCCTATACGAATATAATTAAGTGTTTCTATATTTATTCAAAAAACCTTCACATTGCTTTAATATATTAAATAAATAAATTAGTCACCATTTTTTTTTCTGACTTGAAAAATTACTTTCAGTCTATCTAATTCTCAAGGTTCATTGAATAAGTGATCATGTTTAAATAGAAAAGGCAAAATTAAAAAAAGGTGATAGTATACCGGTAAACATTCCAAGTTAGATATCTTTATTTAAGAAATTGAAGTTGAAAAAGATGAATAAACTATATTTATTCATTCATTATCAAAAATGGACCATATTGATGGTGCATTAATGTAGTAATTTATTATTATAGTGGGATTGGTGTCAAAAAGAATAAACCAAAGGCATTCATTTAGTTTCAAAAGTCTGTAGAGATGGGACACACTAGCGAGATATATAATGTTGGAGTTTATTATATTAAGGGAGAATGTTTAGAAAAAGATGAATGCATAGCATTCATCTATTTTCAAAATCAGCAGTGATGTGAAATGCTAAACACATAATGTTGGAAATTGTTATCAATACGAGACTGGAGTTGGAAAGGAACATTTATTAGT
The DNA here is from genome assembly GCA_003550325.1 of Gigaspora rosea. NCBI lineage: Eukaryota > Fungi > Glomeromycota > Glomeromycetes > Diversisporales > Gigasporaceae > Gigaspora > Gigaspora rosea. Next base: position 185,695 of record QKWP01000643.1, read on the forward strand.
TATCAAAAATCGGTAAAGTGGGGTCTGCCACAAGAACAAGTAAAAAAAATATTAGTAATTATGGTAAAAAAAATGAAAATAATATTGCAAATACTTAGCGTTAGCAGTATATTATAATAACCTTTATTAGCGCGTATACTACATTGTTTTTGTGAACGATGTGTATTAACGCGAGTTCAACGATTATCTATACACATGTGATTGCTAATTGGCTGGTTATCTCATAATAAGCCCGCTATAGTCCAACGATTATCTAGTAAACATAAGTCATGTGTGCATGAGGAAATAGTTGCTGATTGGTCAGCAATCTCATGATAAACCTGTGCTTTTATGAAATGTGCGAAAGTTCTCCATGCTATATCGATACTATCTTCAGTAAAAATTTTTGATAATGCTAATGACTAGTTATCGAGAAAATCGGTGTCAAATTTTGATTATAATTTACAAATTTTTATATATATCATTAGGATAGGGGTACTATTAATCGATAATAATCTTCTGATTATAATCGATTATAATCTGTTTGCAAATTTTGGTGGTGATCACTATTTCTTTTTCGTTCGCTTTCTTTTCGTTTATCACCTTTTCTCTTTCTCTTTATTATATATCTTTTTATCTTTATCTTTTTAGATCCGAGGAACAGAATCCTGTCTAGGTTCCGGTGTCCTGGCATCCTATTTATTTCTCTCTCATTAGTTTTCGTTATATATCGCTATTTCGTCCTTTTCTCTCATTCACTCTATTTGATTCTTTCATTTATTTTCATCAATTTCATTCGTTCTTATCCACTCATTTACTCTCTTCTTTTTAAATTACTCACATCCCTTCTTCGCTATTTTTCATTATATATCGCTATTTCGCCCTTTATTTCATATACTCCCATTTTATTCTTCCATATATTTCATCTATTTCATTCATTCTTATCTTCTCTTTGTTTTTATAGCTTTCTTTTATCACTCTCTTTGCCCTTCTATTTTTCTTTCTTTTTTATTTATTTCAAAATGCGTTGGGATTGTGATTATTGTGATTGAGATTTTTTAAAAGCTTTTGCGTTGGCACTACATATTTCAGAAAAATATCCTTATATTAAAGATTCAACAGAATCAACAAATCAAGCTGTTACTACTAAACAATTTGATGACAATGTTTGGGTACTTTCAGAATATAATCCTAATAGCTCTATAATATATGAGGTAAATTGTATTAATTATATGGCACCCTTATAAACGTTATTAAGCAATAATATTTGTTATAGGATAGAGTTGACCAGGTTCTCCATCCGAATCAGATGTTTTTATGGACACAGAAAATAATTTTAATGAAGCTTATGAGGTAAGTTGGTTGAATAAATAGGTATAAGTTATAAAACGTTGCATAACGTTATATATTAGGATGAAGATTCTGATATGGAAATGGAGCCTCTCTTAACAAATATGTCCATTTCAGTGGAATATGATCTTGAAGACTATGAAGGTGCTTCATATAAAGACGCTTTTGATGATTACTACATCCACCAGCCATAGAATGGCCTAATGAAGCCTATTGTGAATTTATAGAGATAGTTAATAAGTATCAACTATCTAATTCAGCTGGTGATTCTATTATAAACTTCTTTAACAAATATTCAAGTTTGGATGTTTTACCATTACCTCCGTCTTCAAGAATGGAAAAGGAATTTTTGGATAACTCTACCGTCCCTCATATGATGTTCAAAGAAATCCCATTTACAACATTTCAAAACGTTGAATTTATGTTTTACTATCGATCATTAATAAAGACTATAAAGTCTTTATTAATGATCGATAGCATCAATCGGTCATTAGTTCTTCAATATGTAAATAAAAAAGAAGTAATTAATAGTGTAGAACATCGTGTATTTGAGGAACAGTATAACTGTAATTGGTAGAGGCGAGAAGAATCGGCATTTCTTCCCGGTTATCGTTTACTATTGACAATAATATTCAGATGCAACAACCCTTGATCATATGGGTAAATCCTTGGCCATCCAATATTCTTATCACTTGGTAACATTCCTAACCACCAGAGGAATAAACCAGAATCTAAAGCATTAATTGGATACCTTCTAATCTTAAAGGCCAAGGATACTCAAACAAAAAATTCTAAAAGGTTCCGTAAAATAAAAAGAGAGGTCTTTTAGAAGTGTATGACGATTCTTCTCAGGCCTATAGCGGATAAGCCAGAGCTTAACTTTGTTGTTTGTGATGAAATAGTCATCTTCATTCCTCGAATTTCAATGATTTTGGCCGATTTAGCTGAAGCAGATAAAATAGCAAATGTTTATCAATCATCTACTTCAAGACGGCCTTGCCATTCATGTTTAGTATCAAGGGATGATTTGAATTATATAAATTTAAATAATGCTTCACCTAGGACACCAAATAATATGATACGAGCGATTAATAACAGTGAAGCAAAAGATAATTCAATTCATCCTGAAGTAAATGCATTTTTGGAGATAGAGTAGGGTATGTAATCAATAGTTATTATTGAATTAATATACACATGTTGAATCAATGAATAACAGGTACATATTGGGAGACAAATCTCTCGATATGTACCCATTATTCTATAGATCCGCCAAATAACTGTAGTATATCAGTAGCATATTGGTAATATAGGTTAGATATCAGGAGGTAGATCGATAATAGTAATAATATTAACATACTGGGACGTCCCGGTATCTTACTCTCAGTCCAAGGGATGTTCTAGTATGTTAATATTATGTTACTATTATTGATCTACCTCTCAATATCTAACCTATATGCTACTAATATGCTACTGATATGCTACAGTTATTTGGCGGATCTATAGAATAATGGGTACATATAGGGAGATTTGTCTCCAGATATGTACCCATTATTCAATGATTCAACCTGTGATAATATTATTAATTAAATATATAATTATAATGTTAATATATAATATAATTATATAATCATAATAAATTAATATATACTATAATAAATTAATATATAATTATAGTAACTTCAATATATATGAAGCAATCGTCCCCGATCGAATGCATACCTTGGATCTTGGCCTCTTCAAGTATATGCTTGACTTTACTAAAGAGCTTTTACTTGAGCAGTGTGAGAGCCAAGTAATTCAAAATTTTGAACAACGATTAACGTTGATTTCTAGATTCCATGGCCTCAAAATAATAAAGAATATATCTGACATAACACGTTTGACAGCCGATGAACTGCGAAATATAATGAAATAATAATCTTCGCCCTAGATAATCTATACAATAATTATGAATGGCTGGGTGTTAGTAATAAGTGGTTATGTCAGGTTCACTACAAGTTCCTTCGAATGTATATGGCCACTCAAAAAGAATCGTTTACAAACGATTCTTGTAATTAGCTTTAGGTAAAACAAACACTTATCTTTACAAATGCTTTATTATAGTATTAATATATAATATCATAGAAATTTATTATGGATTGGCCCAAGAATTCATTGCATTATTTTCAAAATATTCTTGAAGTGGTCTCTAACTCCCAAAACTACATTTTTGGTGCTATCATATAATACCTGCAATTAAAGAATATGGGTCAGTAAATAGCATGTCCACGGAAACATATGAAATACTTCATAAGACTTATGTCAAAAATCCCTACCGCATGTCAAACAAAAAAGAATATATGAAACAAATAATAAATACGGTAGGCTAAAAAAGTGACCAAATTGGCAAAAAAATTTGCATCACAAAAAATTAATTATCATGAATTATCGATGCATCGATAATTCATGATAATTAATTTTTCGTGATACAAATTTTTTTGCCAATTTGGTCCCTATTCATATATATTAAATAAAATGGCTATATATCGCTAATAATCGATATAGGTTAAAAGAAAAAAGCTAACCGAAAAAGAAGTTTCCAAAAGGAAACGAAGAACAAAAGGGTTCAGAAAGCGATTGTGGACAAATAAATTTGGAAGACTTGATGACTTCCTCAAAAAAATAAAGACATAGACTCTTTACAAAAAGAAGGTTTGCAAAACCTGCTAACCAGCCTTGACGAATTTTTTGAAGAGAAATCAAGTATGTCAATTGACAATGATGCACGGATAGAATTTTTTGCATCAGCAGCTTTAGATAGCACTGATATTATTTGTGCTACCGTGAAATTTCATGGAAATCCTATGTTTACTAATGTTGTAATAAGTGCTAAAGTTGATAAAAAAGATGTAAATTGGTATGGCTTAGTAAGTAATATTCACATTATCTGATTCTGCATATATATATAATGTAATAAGTATATTAATAATAATGAGTAATAACGAAAGCAAAACAAGGGCGAATATAGACAATATTATCATTACATCACGAGTAATTATATACTAATAATAATTATATATTAATTTTCAGGTATTGCTAAGCTTAAGTTTTACCGAGCAGTAGACAGAGAACCGCTTGAATTCGTGCTTGTTCAGTAGTATGAAGAAGAGGGCGAAGTGTGGGAATGCCTAAATTAAATTTAATTAGTATTACAGTTGTATTCCCATAGAAAGTATAGACAAAACTGTTCATAATGTTCCAAGATTTGATAAGAAAAATGAATATTTAATGAACATTTACATGTTCTAATAAAATTAAAGAGTTTATCATTAATCAATTTAAACATATATGCTAACAATGCAATAAATAGATGCATATTGATAGGCATCGAATAAATTAATATCTGATATAAATATATGTACTACAATGCAATAAATAGATGCATATCGATATGTATCAGATAAATTAATATCCAATATAAATCAATAAATAGATATAAATCGCATAGTAACACAGAAAATCATATCGATATATATTGGTAAAAGATAAATATCGATAAAGAGCAAACATATTGATATATACCGGTAAATGATAAATATCGTTAAATAACTAATTATTGATATATATCGATTATATTAATATTGATATAAATCATTTATTAGATTTATATCGCAATGTTGCAGACCTATTACTATCAATATATAGCAATATTTTGTTAATTGTCGATATATATCAAATATTTTTAATAGGTTATATATCGATAAATAACAAATATCGCTATATGTCGATAGTAATAGGTCTGCTATATTGCGATATGAATCTAATAAATGATTTATATCGATATTAATATAATCGATATATCGATAATTAGTTATTTAATGATATTTATCATTTTTCGGTATATATCGTTTTTTAGTTATGTTTCGTTACATAACCTAAATTATTGATATATACCGTTATTTTCTAATTGATATGCATCGATTTATTGCTATATATCGATATGTATCTATATAAAATATTTTCTGATAAAATTCATAATAGCATAATCTTACATAAGGTCTTATGAACTGTAATATAAGCAAATATTATGTAATATATTTTGAAATATTTTGAAATATCAAATTTTCAAAATATTATGAAAGTATATTTCAAATATGTTACAAAATATTTCGAAACCTTTCAAAATATTTTAGGACTAGGAAACCAAGCTGGATTAGTAGATCTGTAACCTGGATCATACATTAGACTGATTTTTTGAAATAGTTCGAAATAATTCAACAATGTTCAAATTCTGTACTACAAGATCAGATTAGATCTTTTGTTTATAATTATATCTTCTATTTTGTTTTTTTTCACTTTTTAATCATAACGATATATAATGATTAACAGATCTTTAACGATTATATAGCGTTTTGACTGCATCACAAAATTTAACCTGAATTACCAGATAAAAAAAAAACAAAGTTCAAAATTTTTTAAGCCCGTTTGATCCATAATGTATTCTAGGTCATAAAAATATATTCTACAAAAAGTGTGAAAAAACTTTAAAAAAAAAAACAGCCATTTTGAATGATTTTTACTCTCTCTCCCTTTTACTCCTCTTTCCCATTTACCCACCCCTCTTTCCCTTTTACCTCTCTTTCTCTTTTTCACTCTTTTTTTTACCCCTATCTCTTTTTCTTTCGCTCTTTTTTTTTTTAATATCTCGAATATATTCGAAATATTTTAGAACTGTCAAGCTGGATCAGTAGGTCTGTAACCTGAATCATATCAAGAACACATTTGACTAATATTTTCAGATTGTACTACAAGATCAGATTAGATCTTTGTTTATTTTTTTTGTTTATAATTTAGATCTTCTATCAAATTTACATTGTTTTCTCGTTTCCTTTTGTTTTTTTTTGGGTTCATTTCATTTTTTTAGTTTTGTTTTGTTTTTTTTATTTTATTTTTTTTATTTTTTAATTTTTTTATTTTATTTTTACACTTTACCACTGGCACTTTGCAAGAAATCCAACGACTTTTCAGCACTTTGTGCAAGCCAACTAGTCTTTTGACACTTTGCAAGAACATACAACTAATTTCTCTAGCAATTTCTAAATTTAAAGAATACAAGTTTTCACAAGTTTTCACAAGTTTTTGCAAGGTTTTGCTTTATTTATTTTTCATTTTATATTTTTTGTTTTTTTTTTTATTTTTATTAATTTATTTTATTCCAGCACTTTGTGAAAACCTTTAACAATTTCTGAATTGCAAAATCACAAACTTTTACTTCAGAGAAATAGAGATTTGGAGCTTCATTTATTTTTTTATTTAGTTTGCATACATTTTTGTTTTTGTTTGGTTTCTTTTTTTTTTACTTATTTATTTTACTTTATATTATCCTTTACTTCTTTCAGAACTTTGCAAGAAAACAACTTAACTTTCCGGCACTTTACAAGAACACTAATTCTAACGTCTCTGGCGCTTTGCAAGAAGTCACAAATATAAATGAATATAATCGAATATAAGCGAATATGAGTGAATATAAGCAAATATAATAGTTTATTTTTTCATTTTTGTTTTTTTGTTATTTTTTCGGGTTTGTTTTTTGTTTGTTTTTTTTTATTTATTTTTTTTTATTTTATTTTTTTTATTTATTTCTTACTTCTTTCAGAACTTTACAAGAAAATGGCCTAACTTTTCTGGTACTTTACAAAAACACTAATTCTAACTTTTTCGGTACTTTGCAAGAAGTTGCAAATATAAGCTAATATAAGTGAACATAAGCAAATATAAGCAAATATAAGCGAATATGAGTGAATATTAGGAATATAATAGTTTATTTTTTTATAGCTAACTGTGAGGTAAGCGAAAATAAATGTTTAGAGTAGTTTTTTGTATATAATAATAGAATTAGATGCAACGAAGTGCCAAAATAGGTTAAAATATTTGTAATAATGTAAAAATAATACGCAATATAATAAAGTATGTAATATTAATTAAAAAATGTATATTTAATAAATGTAAAATATAATGTATCCCTTAAACTGTAAGCAAATCCAGGCAAATTTGGCTGGAAAATTGCTATAAATATGCTTATGATCTATATTTTTTAAAACTTAAGATATTTAATTAAAGAATTTAATAATTTTGTGCATGTGCACTATAGCGCACCTCATATAATTTAGTGTAATATGAAATCAAAACAACCAAAATAACCTGTTTTTTTGTTATTTAGGGTTAGGGTAAGGTTAGAATAGTGTGTAGGCGAGAAAGAGGATTTTATAGTAAAATTTTGCAAGGAATTTTTTTTGTTAGAGCACGAAGAGTGGTTTCATAAGCAAAAATATAAGCCACAAGCGATTTTTTAAAAGGTCGCTATTTTTTCTTGATTTCATGTTACACCTGATCCTACAATCTGATTGGTTTATTAAATGGGTGTGTTACAACGCATATGCGCTAAATTATATAAACCTTAATTAAAATTTTTTTGATAATATTTGAAAATAAGGATTATATTATAGTCAGTGTTTGGCTCTGGACCAAAAGTTTACTTTACTGGACTTATAAATTGGACTACTGGACTTATAAGTCCAGTGGACTATTTATAAGTCCAGTTCCAGTTCAATTTTACTGGACTTATAAGCGAGCCCAAACTGATTATAGTAGTATTTAATTTTATATTATAAAAAAAAAGTTTAAGTTGCTAATAAGCTAAAAATAGACAAATTTTAAAAAATTTTTTATCCAAAAAAATTATTACTTTTTCTTGGTGAACTCTATCAATATTAGCTCTAGCTTCCTGATTTAATAGAATGATATAGTTTATAAAAAGGATTACAACTTTTATTGAAACTTTTGTGATTACTTGTAAAAATTAGGACTTGTATTAGAAGTGAAATTTTTTTTATAGACGGGAACATATAAAATTTAAGAAAACCTAAAGAAAAATTTTATATTAAAAATTTTAAAATAAAAACTTTAAACTTTTATTGCTTTAAAGTTTATTAATAATTTTAAAAATTTTCATAATAAAGTTTATAAAATATCTTTTAAAGAAAATATTTTATAAATAAAGTATACCCTATATGCTTAATAAATTTTTATTTTATTTAAAAAAATGTAATATTTCTAAAAAAATCTAAGCAAATTTTCCTGGATTACAGTTTAAGGGATAATAATAATAAATAAAAAATATAAAATTTTATATTAAATTGCAAAACTGTGTAAAATATTGTGAAAACCTGTAAAAAAGTATAATTATGTGAATATGAAAATTTGTAAAAATTTGCAAAATATTGCAAAACAATGCGAAAATATTAAAATATTACCTCCTGCACACATTAGTTTATTGATCTGCGAACTTTGCAGGGGGTAATTTGTTTTTTTTTAATTTATAGCTTTTTTGTTATTTTTTATTTATTTTTTTTTTTAATTTATAGCCCTTTTTTTTATTTTTTATAACATTGCTGTTTGTTGTTGGTGTTGTCTTTGTTGGTACCTCTTTTCGTCATTGTTATTGTTGGTTTGGCATTGCAATTGTAGTCGTAGATAAGGCGTGGTTGTCATTGGTAAGCCATCACTTTTGCCAGTACAATGTCGTTGTTCAGTTTACTTTTTTTTTTCTTCTATTGTCTTTTCATCGCGTCTTTAACTTTCTTCTACTATGTTTATTTGTAGTGCTTCGTTATTGGTATCGTAACTTGTTATGCCGTCTTAAAATTTTGCTAGGTGTTGTAACCGGTAGAGTCATCTATGGGCGTTGTAAATGATTTGTAATGGGTCGAAATTAGGAGATAGAGTACGATGGTTAGTGTTAGATAGTATAGAGTTAGATAGTATTAGGATAGAGGTTAAAGCGAATAGTGTTAAGGTTAGTATTAGTGCATGTTTTAGATAAAATAATGTAAATAAAGATAATTGTAAAATAAAAAATCTATATATACAAACCTGAATCGAGTTGTAATTGAATTTCTTCTATGGATAAAGTAGTTCTAAAATAAAAAAAATAATTTAAAATCGACCAAGTAAAAATAAATAAAATAATAATAATTTAAGATTAAATTAAAATGAATAATTAAAGAAAAAAATAAAAAAATAATAAATTAAGCCGAATTTAAAAAAAAATAATTATTAAAATTAAAAAAAAAAGAAAAAATAATTAATTTAAAAAGTAAAAATTAAAAATTCTTTTTTTTTTTTTTTTTTTTTT